>JAVYIG010003477.1:0-194710 GCA_035222895.1 Strongylocentrotus droebachiensis | reverse complement strand
CGCCTGATTGTAGGCCTAAGCCAAATAGCAAGGAATTCAAAGATTAATAGTATTACGTTTAATCGATCAGGAATACATCAAAACACTCTTTCCACTTGCTTCGAAGTTCGAAGGTAATTTACTTTCTTCTTCCCATGGACTGTATTGACCCATTAAAACACAATTCATAAAGGCATGCTCCACCCGCCCTTTCATTTTCTTATGAGAAGCATTAAAATGCTTGATCCATACATAATCTCGCTTAAACCGGATTTTTAAAAAAGGCATGAAGAAATCTTGATGCTAAGGCTGGAATATGCGAATCTATTGATAGATTATCTTCAGCTATGATTAAACATCAATTGTAAACTGTTAACTGTTATTAGCCATGAGCGTGATTAATTTCTCCAAGGTAAAATTATTGGGAGAGAAAATCTAGCAATCTTCTAATACTCTTCGTGGTATATAACTGTGGCCAGAACTCTAGAAGCATAAATTCTCAGTCTACTTACCAACCAAACAGAGAGTTCACATTGATCATAGCTCTACCTGTTCACAACAAACATAATGTTTCCTGTCTTTGAGATAAAGCGACCGGTATTTGATGTTATTAGTACCTGTATGCCTATGTATATAGACAGAGTCTGGATACTGCACTGAACAAGGCCTAGTTGATTCGCTCGTGGTCCCATACGTTGAAAATCTTGTATATGCACAGGGGACTTGTACGGTAAATGATATCCTACGGAACATCGCCTTGTTCCATGTTCCCACACAATGCAAACCTCGGCTGACAGAGTATCGATCTGTAAGTTGCCAGTTCCAGAGAACTTTGAGTGTGTATTGATGTGGAGATAATTAAAATAACTTGTGGTCAAAACGGTTATTGTCCGATCCGTTCTGCTGAGTAAATAATAGTGAGCAGGTCACGAGAGACAGTCCAGAAAAACGTTAGGCTAACAATGCAATGGTCATGTCGCACTGATCCATCCTTTTTTTACAGTAGCACTTTAAGGGGTGCCCCCCCCCCCCTGTCATTAGTGAATTTCAATAACTTTTTTCAACATTTTCTCTCGGCAAGAATGAGACAAAATACTGTACCTGTTACACACACATGTACTGTGTACCTATTTAAATTTATCAGGATAGCCCCCCCCCCCCCCCCCTATATGAAAGCTGGTTACGCCACTGTTATGTCAGTCGGAATGCCCTGCGTTCTATATATACCAGCATAATGTCTAAAAATATATACGAATAGTATATTATGTTGATATGCGATTCAATATTCCTTTAAAATAGAAGAAAATATCAGAGGAAAAATCTAATTAAGTTACGATTTCATTAAATATATTTTCATGAATGGCACTTAGGCTATTACGGTCTCCACCGTCTTCCCATCTCCTTTTAAAATCGAGATACAATGAAGATCCTAAATAAATAGAGGGTTAGCGTATATGACTGTGATTGGGTCTTACGTTAGGTTTAAGGTTATATGGTTAGGGAAAGTACAGGTCTAGTTTCTAAGATGTAAGTTAGGATTTCGACTTGTGTATATAGGATTTACTCCAAATACATGCAAATGTCGCCGGCCAAGGTATCGTGCAATCTTCAACCATGGACTTACTAGAGACACATAGTTTTAGGAAGTTCACTAGTACCTTTAAATCAAAACGCGATTTACAATTCAACTCACACACTCTTATTGTCTTACTGAAAGTGGATTCAACATCTTGACCTCACGCCAACCCTTGAATAGGTGGCGTAATTCTACGCCATTCTCAGGTCAACTTGTTAGGAGGAGCGAAAGAAAGGATAGTTCGTAACCTTGAGAAAGAGAAAGTGGTCTGGTGTCACAACCAATCATAATATTGTGGAATGTCTAATGATCAAAGGTTTGTTTGGTGGTACGTATCAGAGCTCTACGAAAGTGAGTATCCCTTTCTCCGTTCGGGTGACAGTGAAGTTACGGATCGAATGTTATGGGGTATAGGAGGCGTGCTCCCCCCCCCCCTTTATTTTGGATCACCACTCCACAAGTGCATGTTAGAGTTTTGAATAGTGGTGGGGTCGACTTTCTAACCTACCTTTCAAAAGACTCTTGAATCTCGTATTAAAGCGGGAGATCTGTCCCTATATCACAATTTTCAAAATTTACACCACTGAGAAAAGCCATCGCATATATTTATATTCTTAAAGGTGGTCCAATTGTCATGGCATCATACATCCTAGTCAACTTAGAAGGTTAGAAATTTATTTTCTTTTTAATAGGAAATTAACTACAGGAAGCTATGGTAGAACATTCTAATGCAATTTTATAAAAGCTGATACAGCAACTGTTAAACAACTGTTTCTGAAATGTCAGACCATCAACTCATGATGGATTTTCCATGTCATTCACCGAACCCTATCTGAGAGGTTTTCAATCGAATGACTCCAGTTGATGATGATGATGAATTAAATACCGACAACAACGGATCATGAGGATATTACAGCAAGCGAACATTCAGGTAGGCCTACAAATACATACAGAGAAGCAGGGGCGTACGCAGGATTTTTTTCGAGGGGGGGGGGGTTAAATTTGAAAATCGCGCCGAAAATTTCGCAACGACTCAGCCGCTGAATAAGCGGGGGGGGGGGGGGGGGGGGGGAGGTAAGAGCACTTTTATTTTTTGGTCCCGGAAAAAAACCTAAATTTTGCCGACCGATATTTCGTTCAGTTGGGGGGGGGGGGGGGTAAGGTCACCTTTTGGGGGTCACCCTTTAGCCAAATTGTATTTGTATGTTTACAAGGCTTTAGCCGAGCTACCATGTAGGATAAGGCACTCAAGGAATGTCTTCCTACCAATTCACTTCACCTGGGTGGAGAGTGGACATTTTAGTTTGATTATTTTCCTTAGGACCCTGGGAAGGGATTCGAACCCAGTATCATGTGCCTCATAGCTCGGTTGGCTTCTCAAGGAGACAGCGACACTTGAGAATTTATAGTAGTTGTTATTGGTGGAATGTGACAAGCCCTTTAATCTAGTGGGCAATTACGGTAGAAAGGACATCACTGAAGCATTGTGATTAATCACTGAGCAGGCGATTTATTTTAATCCTATTCCAAGACTATTATCCCATTTAATGGCAGGGGTTGGCCACGCCGATTAAGACCATTTCTATCCACAAGCTAAACCTTGACTGAAGTCATTAAGCTGCTTGTGGCTCCGTGCATGCATGGCTTAAATCTGCTGTTTTTTTCGTTGTTTGTCCATGTAGTCTAGTCTCTTGGGTATTCTGTATGTGTTTTGATGTAATTTAAAGACACAACTCAGACATAAGTCCTGATCATTATGTTACCACCCGAACATGCCGAATACAATACTAGGGTTAGAACCCTGTTCGGTTCATACATAGACCAAAGAACCGACAAATATATATCACATCTGTGTGAGTTGAACTTTTACAGACCCAAATAATTATATCAAGTATATACATAAAGATTGAAACCCGCCCCCCTCCCCCACTCAGTGTTATTTAAGGTACGCATATGCGTGTTCCCAGCGACCCCCCCCCCCCCCCCCTTTTCAGCAAAAGTCTGGTGTGTAAAGTCAATACGGGTAGACATTTTTCTTTTGTTACGAGCCGGAGAGTTTGGGAACACGCATGATATCACTCCGTTCACGGAGTGTGGGGGGGGGGGGATTGAAATAAATTGACGTACCCGGTCTCAATCTGCTTATTACAATGAATACACGAGTGTAACTATCCCCATCACTGAATACAAAAACCAAGGAAATCCGAGGCTTTCAATATTTTGTTTGGTTTTATTTTGTTGGAACGCTTGAAAAAGAAAAAATGTTCGAATTCCCGAATGACATCCTTTGAACAAAGCTCATTGCATTCCTTTGACTGCTCTTCTACTCCTGGGTTCTACTGACGTTTTTGTGTTCTTCTTCTTCTTTTTTTTTGGGGGGGGGGGGTTGCTTCCTGATTCTTTTCCATACATAATAACCTCTTGAGGTCCGCGGAAAGGATTTTTTTTTAAATAAAAAAGGGCTGTAATTTTCGATGAAGACCTCTTCAGGTAAGCGAGAGCAAATCCACGCATGGAAATGCTACATCTTGACATTTCACAAATTTCTCTTCTTGGCTTTTGACAAACATGACAAAAGAGGTCCGATTTGCAAGGAAATTCAATTTGCTATCGTTGTTCTTTCTAGATATAACTCTACGCTCTGGCTTTTTTTTGGAATATTGCATGTAAATCGCTTACTCTATCGTAAAGATATTTATATTTCTAGCAACTCCTCTTCATTCACTTAATAACATAGAAATCCTTCTCATTATCTTGTAATCCTCCCAAAGAAGTTCTCAATATTGAATAAACCTACACGTAGTACTAGAGAGGTAAGCAGTTCAAGACATTCGTATAAGTTTTCTATTACAATAATCTTTTGCACTCTTCCCGGCTATTAGTATGCAGTAAGCTCCGATGATTTATTTAATTTGTCAGATTTATTTGGCTATATTTGATGAATAGCGGGATGTATTCACGTTCATGTACATGTATGACTTCTCGCTTGTTTGTGGTTGTTGTTATTCTTCTTCTTCTCTTTCTTCTTCTTCTTCTCCTTCTTCTTCTTCTACTTCTTCTTTTTCTTCTTCTTCTTCTTTTCCTTCTTCTTCTTTTTCTTCTACATCTTCTACTTCTTCTTTCATGAAGTAATCGAATAATGTAGTTTGAAAAAGATGCAGAATCGAGGCAATTCGTGTTTAATTACCTTTTTTACGATCATCTGACGAAAAAAGTTGAACCTGAAATTGTTTTATTCAGGCTTTTTATTTTATAGCAAAATTAAAATTTTAGTTTCCCTTTATTTTTGTTTCTCTTATAACTTCTTGAGCTGTTTTTCAATGAAGGCCTTTTTGAAGACATCAATGTCCACCAGTGATGGTAACTTTCCCATCAATGGCAACTACCATGGTAACAGGGCTCAACAGCCAATCAAAATCAAGATTTTCATGGTAGTTAACAAAGTTACCATCAATGGTAAGTTGTGTGCAACGGGGGCCCTGATCATCTATCAATACAAAATTATTTCTTCCATCATCGCCTTGATGGTTTTATTTTTAATTTCTTTGATCGATTTATATTATTTTTCTTTTGTGTTGTCTTTTTTCTTTTTATTCTATTTTTTTTCTTTTTCGAATGGGGTCTTTCTCTTTTACGAATGGTTAGTGGAACAAAAGTCACGCGAAGTTAAATAAATTCAAATATTAATGCAACAAAGTTTTTTTAGAAAACACCTGTAAAAAGAAATTCTATTAAAATTGCATGACAGCGAAAACAGGGTATACACAAATGCCATTTGAAGGTTGTCCGAAGCGGAAAGCAAACATACAATATTCATCTAGTAATAGATAAATGAAACGAATTCCGTTTGAAGGTTATTTGGAAAACATGATTGCATTTTAATTGACCCCTCCATTCTTTCAAATCAATGTTGATGCATGGAGATTCTTCCCTCTCTCTCTCTCCCTCTCTCTATGATCTTTCAATGTTTTTGTATCTGCCCCCCCCCCTTTTTTTTCTCTCTCTCTTTCTCTCTCTGTCTCCCTCTCTCTCTCTCTCTCTACAAATCTATCTCTCTATCTCTATAAATCTATCTCTCTCGAAGTGGACAAAAAATCGACCTAAGAAATAAGGAGCGCTACTAAGTGCTGAGCAAAACATTCCTCGCTTTCTTCCATGACCGACTCCATTACAACCCACGTGTATAGCAAGAGCAACCAATTCGCTCTTTAAAGATGATGTATTAATTACCAGTCATTCCGAGGCGGAAGAAGGGATGGAGAGTGGATAAAAGCTAAATTGTTTAGTAAGAAAACAGGGTCGGTCCACACTGGCCAGCGAATTATTCCGCTCAAATTAGATGCAGCGAACGAAGCTGACCATTAGCGTGGTTATGTTAGTTCCCCCTCTGGAAATGCTTTCTTCAGGGTGACATCTCTTGAAGGTGACAAATAATTCATTCTGAGCTCTCTTCGTTTATAACACGCCACTGAGCTGACAAGGATCTTTGTAATGATTTACTTGTTTCTGTGATGCAGAAGAAAGGCCGAGTAACTAGGGGGAAAATCCATGAAATTTGAATAAGTATCGAAAAGTTCCATTAGCCGAATAATCCTCGGGGTTAAAATCCACGGTTTTAGGCTCGTCTGATTTATACTTATAGGCCTATCTAAAAAGAAACAAAAAGAAAAACAACAACAATGCAGGTGCGAAATTGCCATTTTTTCTTTTTACAGTTTTCTATTATGTTGTTTTGATGCCAATCTAGTAGGCCAATCCAACTCGTCTAGTTCTTTCTTGTCTATATATTTAGTGAGTCTACTTCCCACATGGCATGTATGGCCTAACAATCTAAACAGACACAGTTGAGTTCTGGTCATGCGATTGCATTGTAAAAGAAATGGTGTGGAATCGATCAGAAAAGGTTAATCATGAAGCATATGTATTGGTGTGTACTGCATGGTTCTGGAGTCATCAAAATTATAACAAAATTTAACAAGTCTTGGTGAAGTAACAAGCACTGTACACACAAAGATGTTTATGGGACAAGACAAACATGTAGCATAAACATCATTTTAAAGCTGTTACAAGTCATATTTAGAATATGAAGGCATTTGAAGAGCCATGATTTTCAGGGAACGTTTTTTTTTTCCTCTCTAATGTTCTTCCTCACTTGGATAATAACAATGATAACGCTCACAAATTGTTTTTCACCTCTCCCCAGATCTCAACTGTCATAGAAAATGACAAAAGGACAAATTGAAAATCAGATCAAATGGGTATTGATTAGAACACCTATGGGGAAGACGAACTGGGAGTCATTGGAAGCAAATGACACATTACCATCTTGTCAATGAAGTACTAGTGTGTAAATTATGGTCGATGCTGTTACTGTGTTGTCATTCTGAATACGAGTGGGCGTTTGTTTGGGTCCGCAAAGCACCGCAACCAATGTTTTCGTAATGATGAAAGATAATTTGTGATTTTTTTCTTCTCATTATAATCGCGTGACCACAACCCCACTTTATGTTTCAGTATAGCCTCGGTCACAAATGCCATTACGAACTACTACGAACGCCGTACGAACGATTTTAAAACAATGGAAATTCGGGAAGACAATGGAAAAACAGGGAGATTCGTACGAAATTATCGTTCGTACTAACCTTTGTGACCGTAGCATACATGTATAGGTCCAGTCCGCGGTAATTTGCAGGCACAAATCCTTGTCAGCCTTTGTGGGTAAAAGTGTGCGCGCTGTAAGACTATACTGACGGCTTACTGCATATGACACAGAGAGAAACTGACAGAGATAGGCTCTGTTCAAGGCTTTATCAATTGAAATCAAGTATCAAATTAGAGTCTGTACGTGCAGACTACGTCAGTGGTATATTGTATGATTAGTTCGCCTACACCAGATTTTAATCTCTCGTTACATAATTTTCGTTAGGTTTGCATGTGCAGGCCAGTGATTCTATTCGATTATGTCAATTGATTGAACACACAAACACAATATAAACATCATTTTCTAGGCTTCATTCGTCACACAAGTCATGGATCGGGGATTCGGATATTGTTTTTGCGCTAGAATGGACACTGCTTTAAAGAGAAGGTTGAGTTTAAGCCTGCAATGAAAAGGTTAAAACTTCATTTGTGAGGTTCCTCATCCCTGTTAATTTATGTAAAAAGGTACCATTGCATTTGGTTCCTCGTTCATTTTATTGTTATATTAAGGTATCAATACATTAAGATTCTTCATCCGTTGTATTCTTTCGCAAAAGGTACCAATGAATTTATGAGATGAAGAGGACTGGCCTTGATGTTCTCTCAAATTTCATGTTTCAAATATGACCAAAGTTTATTGGACATGTTTGTGTAGACCAATGTATCCATGTGAATAAGAAGTTCTGTTTAATAATTTTTAAAGAATAATTTTCAGCACGATATCTTCAATATATATTATGATTGCAAAAACTCCCAATACTAAATCTGCCTTCTGTTTGAATCGTAATCATGAGCACAATAAATATTATTGGAATATGCATAAAATGCATAGGTCTATTTTAACGACATAATTTCCAAAGCAATCACAAACACCTACCAAAAATGTAAGCTGTTACTAAGTTATCCCTTTAATTGTTGCTCTAGATCAAATGCCCGTTAATTGATCCACCCTATAGTAGAACCCTTAACAGCCTAATATGCATACTTTAATCATCTAATTATCAGAACGACGACTGCTTATAATGAACAGGGTCCAGCACGTTTCGCAGTGTTCGGTCCCACTTGCCCGAATCCATGTAAGAGTATGAAAGACATTACTGTTTGCTTAAAAGGGCAGTGGAAGACATATTATTCAGAAATGTCAAAGTACTGGCTAAAAGTGCCCGAAGATAGGCAACAGGTAAAGCGTGCATCATTTAATTTTCCAAAAAGCTGTCTGAAGAATACTCTGTTTTCATAACTCCTCAGATATAATAAAAATATAGCTTCAGGGTCGGAAAGCTCTTTAGTTTTAGTGCGGTGCTTGGGAGAAGTGAAATAAGCTAGGTAATGACGAAAATATATAATATGAATGAGACAAGGATCTATAATGCACATGTAGTAAGCAAATAATTACTGTTGGTGAAGGTGATGGGACAAACTGTCACTTCCGAGGCGATCTGGATGTAACTATCGTATACCTTCGTAATGTTGAAAAAATGATACTTTGCCATCGCCTGAAACCAAAAGGTGATTATTTGCTTATATTCCACATCGGAAACATTTCACTTCTTCCGTCATTTTAGAGCAACAAAGCATCAATTAACAGCTAGTAAACGATGTACGATACGTATAGTGCATGCAGTACTTACGTACGTACGTATAGTATACGCAACGTATCCAAGAAAGTGCGTTGCACTGTGTAGATAGTACTACTATCTACACAGTGCAACGAACTTTTCTTGTCCAATCAATGAATCACGCGATTTACTTTTGACCAATCGTAGAGCAAGATTCTTAGTATGTGAAATATAGTGCCTCTTGACATTCGAGAGGTATACCTTTAAAGTACACCCTTTAGTAAGCAAGTCCAAAGATGTACCCCCTTTCGTTTTAAGAGGGGTCTTTTTTGTTCGTGGTGGGTTTTTCTTTTGTGTGTGGTTTGTTTTGTCATTAGTTACGCTCGACAGCGAATTTTATGAATACTTTTTATGCCGGGTAGATCATTTCGACTTCCAAATGACATTAGTCTTTTGGATACATTTCTTTATCAACTACTTTTTGCACAAATAATGATGGATTGATAGACAGTGCATGACGAAAAAAATCATTTGTTTAGTGCAACTAATACATGGAGTATTGTTTGTTTTTGCTTACATTTGCCTGGGTAGTGCTTCTTTTCATTATATCGACGCGAGGCATGGCGATTTGTTTGTATTAAATCAATTACAGTGATTAATATTACTGGACTCATTCTGCATGGCGATGAAGAGATGAGCAGCGCATACAGCGCGTTCCAAAAGAGTGCTTCTCTAAATAATTTGTTTAATTAGCATTATAGACCAGTAGTGTAGAAGAGAAGGGGAATTAAAAGGAAGGGGTTTTCGAGCCCTGAGGGCATCCCCTATCGAAAGAGTGATGGGTAGGGAATGGAAAGAGGGATGGGAAAGAGGGGGGATTGAAAGAGGGAAAGGTGAGAGGAAGGGATTTTGAAAAAAGAGATGATACGACCACGTTTCCCCAAATCCGTTGCCTTTTTTCATTCTCCTCTTGATTGAAAATTATTATATTCAATTATAGATAAGCTACTCAAAAAGAGTCTCGCCAAAAAGCGCGTTTCATACAAATGCTTCTCTAAATAATTTGTTTATTAATCAGCATCACGGTTCAGTCTTGAAGAAATGGACGTAAAGGGGGCGTACGCAATAAAATATCAAAACTGGCGAGAAAGGGGGAGGAAAAGGAAAGAGGGAGAGGGTAAAAAGAAGATAATACCAGCCCTACCTCCCCCCCCCCAACAAAAAAGTGTTGGCCTTGTGCATTGGCATTTCATCCCGGCAATAAGATCAGTGCCCCATTCCCTCATGGCACCAGAGCCATCTCAATGTTCAGATGGCAGGACCATTGATAAACCTCTGTCTTGGACCTAGAGTTAATTGAATAGAAATGTGTCGCTACCACGCACATCAGTGCATGGGGTGTCCATTGTGACATGAATATTGGATTCTAAGATGCTAGTCATAAAACATCTTTTACATTTTGGTTTGTCTTTTTTTGGAGCATGTAAGAATCACCTCAAAAATGAAGTGATGTGAATCATCACAGAATTATAGAGGAAAAAAGAAGAATAACGCTTTATGGTTGAAGTTGAGTTCTGGTCATGCGATTGCATTGTGAAAGAAACGGTGTGGAATCGACCAGAAAAGGTTGATCATCTAGCATATAAGAATTTGTGTGTATTGCAAGGTTCTGGAATCATCAAAATGATAAGAAATTTGGCCAAGTCTTGGTAAAGTTACAAACACTGTACACAGAAAGATGTATATGGGACTACACGAACACGTGGTGTAAAAATCCTACCCTGGATTTTTACGATGTTACATGACATATTTAGAATATGAAGGCATTTGAAGAGCCATGCTTTTGCCATGTCTTATCTGATGTTCTTCCACACTTGCATAATAAGAATGATAACGCTCACAAATAATTTTTCACCTCTTCCCAGAACTCAACCTTCTCTTTAAAGCGCAAATAGATTGACATTCACTTTCCGGTGTCCACGGAGTTGCACGTGAAAATACTTCCTTGTACATGTAATATGTCCATTTGTAATGTCTGGAGCATGCGAAATGATCATGACATTCACAGTTGTCATGGGAATTACTAATCTTAACTGGAGAGTGTGTAAATTATATACCGACAAATCATATCTACAGTAAGTTGAACTTCATTAAATATATTCAAGGTTTGTTTGTACTATTCGATCATAATTATGATATTCGATCAATTTTCATAAATTAAATAAATAAATTCTATAGCATATGTAAAACGTGGGTATTCCATCTGTGGGGATCACCTTTTCTTTGAATATGATTTTTGTTGTTTTGTTTTAAATGGAAACTGTAAAAAATAATAAAGGCTTCATCAGGAAAGGGGAACGTACAATTTCGGAGTAACGCGTTTGATAAAATACATTAGGATGCCCCTGTACTGTATTCAACATGATTCCAATGATAAAAACATTCCTACTGTACGTATTGTGATTTTTTTTTCGAGAAGAAAATTGTGTTTCTCATCAAAATGCTTATGCGGGGTGAGCTGGTGTGAGCTTTAAGTGTGTGTGCGTGTGTGTGTGTGTTTTATTATTAAAATATTAGTGATTTCATTCTATTATTCTCCTTCTTTGCTCATTGTTTTGTGTATAACGTATCTGTGTTATGAAAACGAAATGAAGATTTGTATTTGTATGGAATTATTTACATTGATTTTTATGTAATGATTTATTTTGAAAGCTGTAATAAAAAAATATGGAAAATAAAAGTGTTTGGGAGGAGGGTAGTTCCATGAAGAAATAAGATCACTAATGTAACAGACTGAAAGCCACGACAGCTGGCAGTATACGTATGCATTGTAGCTCTCATTTGCTGATATGCAAATATTGTCTCAATTATACATAATTATTTTGGAAAAAGAAATCGCCTAAGGGTGATAAAATTGGAGTGCATTAGAAGATAATGTAGTTCTTATGATCGCATTCTAATACATTGCCCGTGTACACTTGTAACATGATCGTTACATATACATGTACATCGAACAAGTACTCCAGTTATTGACCCATTTTATTGTAAATTCATTTTTCGAGAGATATCTTTTACCTATGTACTAGAAGTGACCAGGTTATTTAACCGTTTCATTCTAAATTTACAATGCGAGAGAAAAAGAAAATATCCGTAGTTTTGCACCATCCCCCTTCTTTTGAAATATGTTAGACTGTGTCAATGCATGTCTTGTTTAGCATTGCTGCCTCAGTACTGTTGTCTGTGTTATCGTTTGGATGACTGTCACATGATACATTAAATGTTATTTGGAGTAAATTAACTCATTTAACTGCATTATCAGTATCGATTTCACTTGAAAATAGAAATGTTGTTCAGGATATGTGGAAATAAATCTTATGTTGAGTGATTTACATGAATTATACATATTATACATTCAGCGGCGGAGTATATATCCGGGGGACAAAATGTGTCTAAAACATGACAAGCAAATAAAATAAATAAATGAATAAACATAAATAAATGAATAAATACAAAATAAAGAAAGAAAGAAACATAAATAAATGAATAAATGAATGAATACTAAATAAATTTCTCAGATATATCCAAAAGGTGCATAAAATAATTTGGCTGAGGGATTTGCCCCTTGACGCCCTGATCCGTCACCAAAATATAAATCAATAAAAGGTGTTTTAGTGTTACATACAAAATGTAAGGGTGGTTTTTGTTTCGGCGCCATCTATACAATCATGAATTCGAAATGCTGGTATATTTTAATTCTATATGATATATCTTTTGTACATTTGAGAAGCACAATGTGCTTTCTGCATGTACATTTGTAATCGTTACTTTCTTTTCTGTATCTCTCTTGTATCCTTCCTCCGCTCAGGTCGGAGATCGTCGGCACTGTGAGTCTGCCGAAGTTACATAAATGACTTAGATTTTGACGGGTTGTGTGAAGGTTGCGTATAAAATAAAGGATAAGTGTATGCAGCTGTGTTTTGGCACTACTGCTGATGTGTCCAGCAGGGAGAAAGAGCACTGACTCCAAGAACAGCGCAGGCGCAGACTCGAAGTATTGAGCAAACTGCTTTGTGTTGAGGTTATCCTTAATACGATTAATAAGGTCTTGACGCACAGATGATAGGGCTGGGCAAGTTGCAACAAGGTGCTCAACATCCTCTCGCTCTGCCCGACACAGACGGCAGCAGTCATCAGTTGCCTTCCCGATCCCGACAAGCCTGACTTGGGTCAGGTAGACTTTGCAGGAGATCTGGGCTCGAATGGTGATAGCTGACCTCAAGCTTGGGTTGGCGATATGCCCAGGATACAGATCCTTGGCCTTAGGTTTAGGTCTTCTGGTCCACAGGGATAAAGAAGTCTTTTCATTGAGGGCAACACATTGTCTGGTCTCAGAAGCTTGCATCACTGCTAACTGTACCATGCGCTTCCATAGGTGGTAGTTGGGGGGTTTCATTACAAGCTCGTCTAGAGTGGGAAGACTGAGCTGCTTGAGAGCAGAGCGCCATTGCTGGATGGAAGAGGTGTTGGAGCAGATACCATGAAGGAGCATCCTGTGTTCGATCCTATCAGAGTCAATGTTCAAGATCTGCCCTAGGAGAAGAAGCTTATAAATAATAATAATAATAATAACATTTATAGGGCGCTTTATACAGATGTTTCTAAGCGCACAGGTGGTACTGTCTAACTTTTAATTATTCAACATGTTTAATACCTTAAAAGCAACAAAGTAAAATGAAATATTACTAATACAATGCAATACAATACAATTGAGTTGAATGGAATTAACTACTTGTGTGCGCCTCCAGTAAACTATAACTGATTAAAAAGGTGGGTTTTGAGAAGGGTTTTGAATGATTCGATGGATGGGGCATTTTGAATATGGGGTGGGAGTTTGTTCCAGAGGGCGGGGGCAATCGATGAAAAGGCACGGTCACCATATCTTGTAAGATCAGCAGACTAATAGGGAAGGTATCAGTGAGCAGATAGACGACTTCATCAGCTGATAACCAACAAGGTTTGATACCAATTAGGCAAAGTCTTGCTCATCTCGTACCGGTCTCCAGTTTCCAGTGGGTCATCGGTTTCTACGAAAGGGCAACCATAACAAATGGGAGAAGTGAGGTGGTCAAGCGGTACGTTCACTTGGTCAGCTCTCTGACCTCGCCAACAAACAGGCTCAGGAGAACCCCGGTTCGAAACCGAGTCACGATTTTCGGATGGTGACGGTTCCCAGAAGTTTTACACTTCTGTAAAAACCCAATTACACATACACACACGCACACACTAATTGATATACTGTAATACAATCCACTCTAAGTAGAGTCATTCAAACCACTAGTTTGAAGGGAAATCCACACTTCTTTAAAGTGAATTCCACTCCAAGACAAAATTAGGCCTAATATTATGATTCCTATATAGAAGAGTGTCTTTCCACTCTTCTGCAACAAGAGAGTACTTGCAATGGAGAAGATTTCCTGGAGGAGTAGTAAGTAAGTTGTTCAGTGGAATTAGTCCGTGGGTATTGCCTGCGGGGTTGAGATCCTTGGAGGAACTTCTACAGGAATAATTGCCGGACGGTTGTCCGGACGTTATTTTTCCGAGGTCTAGTTGTCCGGAACGATAGATCAGATGCTTGGTCAGTTGTCCTGGAATCTTGGACACCTATTCTTTTAGTTGATGCATTACAAATTAGATGATGTCTGCAACCCACTTTATTTTTACGAGCACCTTATTATTTTGATTTTTGAACTCTGCACCCTCAGTTGTGATGTTTGTTGACAGTTTGCGATGCCAAGGAAATCTGGACGTATATACCAATATTGGTCCTGTCCAGTACCACCTTAGATGTAGATTACTATTTTAGATATTGTCACTATTATTACTATTATCACTTTTAGTATATTTGTTAATTATATGTCAGTTTGTAGATTTCTGACCGTGAAGGATAAGGATGTCAACAATATTTCCATTTCTTTTTATTAAGACTGACTTTTATTTTGGTGTGGTAAAGTATGTTCTTACACTTGAAAAGATTACATTTGATTGAAGCTGACACTGATACACGCCAACATATCAATTGGAGAAGGGAGGTAGAAAGTGGACGACAAAAGACCTGGGTCCCGTCTACAAAGAGATACGATCGATCCAAATCAATCACAAGTCTACCAATCAATCGCAAGTTTGCAGTCTCCTATCTCTTATGTACATAGTTACGATTGATATCAATCGCAATTAAGTTACGATTGATATCAACTCTTTGTAAGACTGGGCCCTGGACACTCGACTGCAGATCTCTGCATTTTTCAGTACATCCGGTAATAAGGTAGCACTTATTACCACTGGGGTAGAGCAGAGGTATCGTACCTGGGAGGTCCAGGATTCCAAGTCAATACGCATTATGCTCTTTGGTAAAGCATTAACACCCAGTTACCAAGTCCTCAGATAGGTAACCCTGGTTTGCTTATCTACAAACTTGCTTTCTTAGTAATCAGGTAAAATAAAACATCTTGATTCAAATTGGTACAAATCGAAACGTTCCAGTTCGTATTCATTTTCATGTTCAACCTGATGCTACATATTGAATGATCAGCGTAGTTGCTGGCATTTAGGCTTTACAAGAAGCAGAATGCCATACTTGCTAATATTTGATTATAATAATCATTGGCTGTCAATTGTAAACACTCACCTCCCCAAGATCCAAGTGGTCCAAAATGGTTGCTCTGCCAATTAGAAACAAAGACAAGTCACTGGTACAGGAATACGGACCAAAATAGTCTCACTGGTCTAAACAAAGTTAAACTTGATAAATTCCAAAGAAGTCGCCTGTTCACAATTTTCTCCTCTCCTCGGGAAATAAAAACAACACTCACTTCTTGGATATGATTCCTCCCCCGCCACAAGACACGTTTAAGCCTATTCTTAAATTAATCGATTGGGTATAATGAGAAAGATAAATAGCCGCTCAGTATATACCTTTGCCAACTAGAAAATCGTTTTTGAGAGCAAAGAGCACGAGTGCCTATTCCAGTTGAAAGCTCGCTCCGAACTGTGGTGAATTCGTGTGTGTGCGCGCCGTCGTTGGTAGTGCAAAGTTGATCTTAGATGCGAAAGCTAACACACAATGCGTGAGTGTGTGTGCAAAGCGTGTGCATTTTCCTGATTGGATGGGTGTAATTACGGGCGCGCCACGACCGGTGGTATTTAACTAAATGCACTAAGAACCTGTAAATGGCGTACGCAACTTTAGCTACAGTGGATGCAAGGGCGGATTGGTTGGGGCTGATTACATAACACCATCGGTGGCTGTTCTATTTAATGTACACAGGCATGAATAAAAGTTTCTTGAGGCATGCAATGCCATGATATAAACACAGTGGATATTTGCTATACATGGCTAGATATACACTTTCTGAAGTACTTCCCATGGATAGAGGCAGGATAAAAAGTATGGAACAAGCACAAGGACTATTTTCACGAATCCGCTTTATGATATATGTATAAACTTACTATTCATGCGCATATAAGTTATTTTAATTTCGTCTAACAAACTGCTATTAAAGAGGCATACTACCTCTCATTTGAAAGAGAGAGAGAGAGAGAGAGAGAGGGGAGACATGTGCGTGTGTGTTCGTGTGTGTGTGTGTGTGTGTGTGTGTGTGTGAGAGAGAGAGAGTTAGTCATCAAATATTAATTAGGGACGCAACTCTATCTCTCCCCCCCTCCAATTGTTGTCCTTTTTTCTTTTCTTTTTCTTCATTGTTTATTTAGAGGGATACCTATCCCTTGTGCCTCCTGTAAAACCTGTCACTACGCCACTGGTAGTGGCAATGCAAGAAATCGTACAATATCAACAAAGGCACATTAGATGGCTTTCTACCAACGCTTTAGCATGTTTAGCCAGTGAACAAACAACAAAAGTGCCACATTAATTAAGCAAAATGTGTACCCGAGCGCTGACGAAAGAGTTAATTACCCCTAATTAAGAGAGCAACAGAACAGTTGTGGTGAATAGTAGTGGCACATACACACTCCACTTTATATGTTTGTTATAGGCCGTATGTACTTACTTTCTTTTTTTCCAATTAATATTGATAATTCTATCTTGTTTTAGTTTCTCTCTTCACCTTTATGAATTCTATGATGCATAAAAACGCACAATGTTCCTCTTTTGCATAAATGTCACGCTTTTAACGTTTGTATCTGACAATGTATGTTGGTAATTTATGAAATTGACATTGCAGCAGATTAGCCTTGTGCTAAACAAGTTATCCAATTAAGTTTACTACTACTACTACTACTACTTCTACTACTACTACTACTATTACTACTACTACTACTACTATACTACTACTACTACTACTACTACTACTACTACTACTACTACTACTACTACTACTACTACTACTGCTACCACTATTGCTACTACTACTGGTGCTACTACTATTACTACTACTTCTGCTGCTACCACTATTACTACTACTACTACTACTAATACTACTACTACTGCTACCACTATTGCTACTACTACTGGTGCTACCACTATTACTACTACTTATGGTGCTACCACTATTACTACTTCTACCACTACTACTACTACTACTACTTCTAAACTAATTTTCCTCATTTTGTATAAGAGAAGTGCAATTTGTTGGGGGTAATTTTATATGAATGCGGCCTAGTTCTTTATAATACATTCAACCCCTTTAATATTCTTATTCTTTTAGCTCGATTATTCACCAATATCATTGACTTGGTAAGGGTGTCGTAATCGAGTGATTTAAAGATGAAGTTGAGTTCTCGTCATGCGATCGCAAATTGTGAAAGAAACAGTGTGGAATCGACCAGAAAAGGTTGATCATCTAGCATATAAGTATTTGTGTATATTGCACGGTTCTGGAATCATCAAAATGATAAGAAATTTGGCCAAGTCTTGGTAAAGTAACAAAAACAGAAAGATGTATACATGACATATTTAGAATATGAAGGCATTTGAAGAGCCATGCTTTTCAGGGACCATGTTTTATTTGATGTTCTTCCACACTTGCGTAATAACAATGATAACGCTCACAAATTATTTTTCACCTCTTCCCAGAACTCAACTTTCTCTTTAAGGACTTAAAGGTAGGCTTTACTACTGCAGCAAGAAGGGATTAGACCGCCCAGCGAGCCAGCGAGGTCACTGTGACAGGTGGCTATCTCATTAACTCAGCTCTCATTTAACATAAGAAAAAGAGGATCATGGGGGACCAACAGGCACCGATTTTGGAAGTTTTCTATATAGAGGGAGCAAGTAGCTACAAGTAGGACAGTGTGCCTTTAAATGGAGAGGCAAACGTAGTGCAGGATTCGATCTCCGACACGGCATTTATGTCCTGAAACAAGGCATTTAATCTCCATTGCTACTCTCCACCCAGGTCTTAAATGGGCACCCGGTAGGATGCGAAAGTCATCTAGTTTGCTCAGTATAATGGGAGGAGAATATATTAAATACCTTGTGTATGCCTCGGTAATGATAATGACATATCTGTGAAACGCTTAGACATCATCGATGTATTAAGCGCTGTTACTTTATTTCAAGTTTATTTGTTTCACATTTCTCAAAACAGAATTCATATACATGACAAAATTATAACATAAAATGAAATATACTTAAAGTATGACATTATATAATCAAGCCTTTGTAAAGATGTCAAAATGAATTGTATTAGCTTTTAGATTATAGGTTACCCTAAATCAAAACAAATATTTGATTGAAGTGGTAATTGCAATGGTGAAGAAAGTAATAATAATAACAGGTGGGCAAGAAGGCCTTAATATGACATGATATACAAAGTGAAACGAGCAAAAATAGCAAAAACAGCGAACATAATAATTTGATACCAAAGGAATATCACGTTTGCCATTTTAAAATATTAGGGTCACTCGAGCGAGGCAATAGACATGGACAATCATGATAATGTACAATAATAAGTAGGCCGTAGCTTAGACACAATATAATAATAATAAAATAATAATATAATAGAAATATACCATTTCCAACATGCATTCAAACATGTATACACATGCAGAATGATACTACTACTACTACTACTACTACTACTACTACTACTACTACTACTAGTATAAGTAGTAGTAGTAGTAGTAGTAGCAGCAGCAGCAGCATATTATAGGGATGGTGGTGATGGTGGTAGTAAAAGATGATGGTGGAGGAGGAATATACATGAAATATAAGAGAACATGAAAAGATCCACGGAAGGTTGTGTGATAAAATGATGTAGATTGTGTGACCGTTTGAGGCATAACACGTGAACAATTTAGCAGAGCCGAGAGCTGAGCTAAGAAACATCGTATCAATATTTCAGGCTAAGACAACTCACATTATCTCTACTCCATCTACCCCATGGCATAACATATATTCATAATTACCATACAGAAGATAGCCCCAGGCCACTCTATGAAATGAAAAACCATTTCTATTAAATAAACGCCCTATCATGGCTGCATCGCATTATTTGGCTTTTATCACTCCAGTTTTAAAACGGCGCAGTCCTTCCCTGCGTGTATCATTATCAAATTAAAGCTAACATTATATACGTTAATGCCGCCGATCCTTATCCAATGAAATTAATTAAGAACTGCAACATTGTCGTTCAGTATTTAAAGAGAAGGTTGAGTTCTGGGAAGAGGTGACAAATAATTTGTGAACTTTATCATTCTTATTATGCAAGTGTGGAAGAACATCAGATAAGACATGTTCCCTGAAAAGCATGGCTCTTCAAATGCCTTCATATTCTAAATATGTCATGTTCATCGTAAAACTCGGGGGTAGGTTTTTTACGCCACGTGTTCGTGTAGTCCCATATACATCTTTCTGTGTACAGTGTTTGTAACTTTACCAAGACTTGGCCAAATTTCTTATCATTTTGATGATTCCAGAACCTTGCAATACACACAAATTCTTATATGCTAGATGATCAACCTTTTTTGGTCGATTCCACACCGTTTCTTTCACAATGCAATCGCATGACCAGAACTCAACTTCATCTTTAAAGTGGAATTTGCTCAGGATGAGCGTTATTCAGCATTACAAAACGGTTGCCATCAGATCTAGAAAACCCATTAGAGTGGATTATGTTCAATCAACCATACAGATAAATACTTTGCACGTGATCGTTTCATTATGTTCGTATATTCAAAGACAATTGAAATAGATTTTTATAGGAGATATTGATTAAAATCAAGAAATATTATTATATACGCGTTTATATTTTTGTCTATGAATTAATATTCACTTACAAACACATACACAATATTATTGTATATTCATTCGACCGTATTTACAGTATTAAAGGGGATGGTGATGATGATGATGATGATGATGATGATGCTAGTAATAATACTAATTATTATATTAATAATAATAGTAATGATTGTATATCATTACTATTAATACACAAATCACAATGATAACGATCATACCGATAGCAACATCAGTTCCTTTTATTTATTTTTCTGCGTCTGATATTTCTAGATGATGATGCATATTTTTTTTTTTTAATATCTTACTTAAAGCCGCACTGCACTATTTATAGCTACTTGCGCCCTCTATATAGCAAACAATTCCTAATCAGTGTCTGTTGGTCCCCATGATCCCCGTTTTCTTATATTAATGAAAGCTTATTTGATGAGATAACCACCTGTCAGTGACCCCCCCCCCCCCCCTGGCCAAACTAGTGCAGACAGGCTTTATGTTTAGGTTCAGTTCCCTCCCATGCACCTCCCTGGTTCAACCTATAAAGAGCCAATAATTACATGACGACATTGTTACTGCAATGCATATGTAGACGTTTATCTATATCATTGTATATAACATATTTAATTGTTAACACGATCCTAAATGTCTTCGAGATATACCAATAACAAAACATACACATCATGTTCAGATAACGTAATACAGCATTGTAATGTCCCAACATTTCAATAAAATACAGGGCTACTGAAATTGCCTTATATAGGGTGTTTTTTCGAAATTCTTTTCCATCGCATCTGTTGTAATTAACTCTATTGTTGTCCCACTTTGTTCACTTTTCTGTCTATTTTCTTGTAGAAGCTATGGAGTAGTTTTTAGTATGCCGAAAGCTTGGCATAAATTTAGTTTAGAGTTGGGTTGGTTTTGACTCCGTCATGAACACAACGCAAGACACAGTCGAGTCCGCCATGTTATATACATATTGATATTAGGCGAGGTAGCCGAATTCTCTGCGGTCAAATAATAATATTCCAATAAAATTATCACTCCCGGACTGTCATGACAGATCGACTGTAATATAGCTTTCTCTCTCTCTCTCTCTCTCTCTCTCTCTCTTTCGAAGGTTTTCTGTAGACTCATTAGAATACTGATCGTGTATTTTTATTAATCATTTTTAGTCCCACTCGGGCAGGTTGATGTATCATGTAGGGTTTATTGATTCTCTTGTTGACAAAAGCGGGAGAATATTGCGTTTTATCCCGACATCTCAAACATATGCGTTCTGCGCACCGTGACATGCAGCGAAGGACAGAGGATACTTTATCATGCATGACATGTCAATAGATAGAGTGCTGTATTCGCAGGGGCGGATCTAAGGGAGTTTCGGCGGTTTAAACCCCTCCCCCCCCCCCTTGGGCGGCCAAGTGAAGAAAAAAAAAGGGGGGGGGGGAGAAGGGGCAAAAAAGGGGGAAAAAAAGGAAAACAGTAAAAACGGCGGAATTTTTGGAAATCCTGGTTCCGCCACTGGGTCAACCCCCCCCCCCCCCTTGGCAAAAAGCTAGATCCGCCCCTAATTCGGGTCTACGCCCAAATTGCATCACTAGTGTAATGTCAGCATGTATTATGTCAGCATGTAAACATGAATAATCCAGCTTCTGCTGCTTTTCATGTAAAATGACAATTATGATGCATGTATTTTGAAATTACATAATAAACCATTATTGAATTGAATTGAAAAAAGTAATGGTCTGTTGGGATCATACATAATATTCTTGTTTCACGGTGAATACGCCACCAAATACGGCAAGATTACAAACTAGCAAATATAAAAGTTTATCAGATTGAATACTTGATAATCCGTGAGGGGCAAATCGTTGACTGACCCAAAAGAAGTTAATTCGCAATTTTAAAAACTCTGACAATTCTTTCGCAGAGATTAAAAAAAGTAAGACAGTAAAAACGGCGGAATTTTATGGAAAACAGTAAAAACGCCGGAATTTTTGGAAATCCTGGATCCGCCACTGGGTCAGTAAAAAACGGCGGAATTTTTGGAAAACAGTAAAAACGGCGGAATTTTTGGAAATCCTGGATCCGCCACTGGGTCAACCCCCCCCCCCCCCCCTTGGCAAAAAGCTAGATCCGCCCCTAATTCGGGTCTACGCCCAAATTGCATCACTAGTGTAATGGTCTGTTGGGATCATACATAATATTCTTGTTTCACGGTGAATACGCCACCAAATACGGCAAGATTACAAACTAGCAAATATAAACGTTTATCAGATTGAATACTTGATAATCCGTGAGGGGCAAATCGTTGACTGACCCAAAAGAAGTAAATTCGCAATTTAAAAACTCTGACAACTCTTTCACAGTGATTAACAAAATGAATGTGCCATTTCGCCCTATAATCTAGACAGTGATTGGATGGGATAATGTATGATACCCAACTGTACAAAGATTTATCTTCTGATAAAAAAAAATTCTCAGTAGCAACCGCCAAAACTATATATAACACTTTTAAAGAATATTGTATTTAAATACAAAAAGTTGATGACCAAACAGTACCGATTATATACCTCATTTAAGAAATCCAGCCATCTGATTGGTCGAAATTGCAGTCGTGGTTTTAGCCATTTGCCAAGGCAAAAATGACATTGTTGCATCAATTCGACCATATCTTAACGCATTTGAAAGCACAGAATATATGCTATTTTGTGGAGTAGAAATCATTTCTGGGAAACTTGTAATCCCGCTGCCTTTTGTTTTTGAATGTTGTTACACATTCACTTTCTGAGACAAAAGTCTATGGCAGATGCCATAATTTTGTGTTGATTCATGTGCAGATAAACTAGAGAAAAGCCAAGGTGGTGTCATAAGTTGACTCTTTTTCCGGTATATAAAAGTAATAATGACTGCTTTAATATTCGAGACATAGTTATGTCTCTCAAAGCAGTCATTATTACTATAATATTGGATGGGTTTCATTTTCATATTCTTGAGGTTTTAGCATTCAGGGATGACTAGCTTGATATTATAGAGATGATTATGCCATAACAAGACAGATACAATCGATCGAGCTTTCCAATTTTTTTGAGAGGGTTATTTACAAAACCATACAATGTCAACATCTACCGCCGATTCACTATTTGTTCTAAAGCACGGAACAATATTCTCAAATGTTGATTCCTTCACGCTCGGTTTTCAGATGGATTTCACTATAAGCAATCGATATTTTGATATGATATGGTATCTATGGTATCTTCTCCTAGCTCGGAGGTTGAATGCAATATTTCCCCACACACCTCTGTTCTAGAATAGAATAGAAATGGTTTTTAGTAAAAAGATCAACGCAGCCAATGGCTGAATTGCGATCCATTTCACAAAGATAAAATACAATTGCAATTGAAATAACACAAAATATGACATAAATCAAAAATCAAACATTGATCAAATTCAAATTTTGTTAAAAAAGAAAGAGAAAGGGAGAGGTGTAGGAGAGGGAAAATTGGATTGATGACAAAGAGAGAGAAAGAGAGGAAGAGAGAAATAAAGAGAGAGAAGGGGGGAGAGAGAAGGGGGAAGAAAGGGAGAGACGGAACGAGAGAGAGAGGGAGAGAGAGAGAGAGATGAAGAGGGGGAAGAGGGGGAAGAGACAGACAAATGGTACCTTATCATTACAGGTGAGGGGAGATGGCAAGAAATATTCAACAATGCAGAAAATCGAGATAAAAACTATTACAAGTCATTCACATAGTTCAATCATGGACTGGGAAATTCTAAGAATATAATTTATATTGGTATTACATTTTATTAAGAAGATCTACCATTCTAGTACACTCTAGCAGTGTCATTCCTCTCCAAGTATTTATGCTCCCATCCCAGCTGGCTCTGCTTTTCCTTTTGGTCTGACACCTGCTCCTTTGCCATCCAATGAATATTTCATGAGTATTTAATGTGGCCAAAATATTTCGACTTTCTCTTTTTAACCATTCTTAATTTGTTAAAGCCTTTTCGGAATTATGCAATATTTATCTGTTAGTTTTCATGTTTCCATGAGTTTTTTTTATCATTCTCCTTTCCGTCTGCATGTACACCCACATTTAAACTAATGCTATTTCCCCCCGCATGCAGTCTTTGTTGATATCGAAGCTCTATAAAATAAAACATACCAGACATGGAAATGTATAAGTCTCATTCTCTAAGTTTAATTTTCACCTTTCTTGTTGTAAATAAGTCTTCCATTGCCATGCAAGTATGTATTCCGTGCAATTTTGAATCCTTCTTTCGATGTCTGCAGCACATCTGGCATCATCAGTGACATTTTGTCCTAGGCAGATGTAATTATTGATCTGCTCAATAATTATGACCATCAAGCTCCCAGCGGAGAGACTTGGCTTTTTTCTGCCTTGCTGATAACCATAGACTTATTTTTCCCCTGACATTATGTAGACCATTCAACTCTTCACTTTGGTAAAGAAATGAATATTGAAAGAAAGTAGGCTACGTGGGTGCGAATGAATATTCTATATGGAATTGTATTAATTGCACATCCTAACATCCATCATAGTAATGTAATCATGCAAGCAGTGGCGTATAATACAAATGAGGGGGGGGGGGGGGGGGGGGGCTTCGTCATATATATGTTTCCACCCCACTGGTTTATAGTGTATGAAACCTGAAGGCCAAAAGGCTAAATGACAACGTGAGCGGAAGTTGGATGGTGAATTAAAGGGGACAGATGAAGACATTAAAGAGGGTTCGAGAGAGAGAGAGAGAGAGAGAGAGAGAGAGAGAGAGAATGAGGGAAAGGTGTTCTCAAGGAGATCGTATCATGTATAACGGAAAATATGGAAGAGTTAGAATTAATAGTGATAAAGGAATGCAGTCAGGAAAGAAATAAGATGAATAGACCTATACAGAGATGAAGGTGATGAGAGAGGAGGAGTGATAGAAGGAGATAGGTAGAAATGAGAGGGGAGTAAGAGAAACAGAGAGGAGGGAGGGACAGAAAGAGATATATATTTATATATACATATATAACAAAAGTCGACATTGTGCAAAATTCGAAAACATTCATGACGAACTGAATAAATATGAAATCGACCAAGCTTGAGTAATAAATGTCAATACAAATTTCATTGGACTTCAACTTTCCACTTCACAAGCCACAGCTACTCAGGAAAATAAACAAGCTTTAAAAAAAGACTCATGAAAAGCATCAGACTTTCAATCAATATCGTGACTCTGGACACATTTTTAAAAAGGTTTTGGAATACAGAAAATGAAAATGTGAATAAATGGCTTACCTTGACTCAGTTTATGAATATTCCTCTTTCGAAAAATTACTCTTTTGGGAGAATAAAAGAATATCGCGTGGTATTCACCGCTTTCGCATCACCTCTCCATATCATACGGGTCGTGTGGCATTGTCAAACAGCCAACAATCAACAGGCGAAGATCGCATAGAGAAAAGCAAGAGCTCTTAGCCGTCACGACTTTTGCAAATGAAAACATTAGACATCCAAGTCTTTTCTCGTCGACGAGGCTGCAATGAAAAGTTGAGTCACCTCGCTTTGTAACTATTTTTATGATCGCGAGCTTTTTATGGATGAAACTCCCCTTTCATGCTTTTGTTTCCTCAGGATTAAACTATTTCTCGTATACTCGATACATAGTGGTCATTCTAAAATTTAGTGCAGTTGTTGTGGCTGCTATCATGCTGTGTTATAAGGTTTCTCATTCTAGCAGGGATGATTCTAGGCATCCGTGATAACATAGAGAAACAGTTCGCAAGATATTTTAATTTGTACAGGCTAGTGATTCTTCATTCGACTTTTGTACCTACAGCGCTTTGTAATGAGTTTTCATTTCCCTATACATAGACCTATAAACAATGTATTTATATCTCTACATGTCGCCATTTGTTTTTCTTTCTGTAATTTGCATCATTGGTTTGTTCATCATACTGACACGCCGAGGGCAAACCTTTTAGTCCATAACATCAATCTTGAATACAAATGAGTTTGTTACGAAGTATGATGTTAACATATATAATGGATGATGATCATATTGGTTATGGTATGGTGCAATGTTTGTATATTAACATTTTATTTGTATTTTATTTTATTTATTTATTTCCTCTCATAGGGTGGATGGCCCTTTCAGCACAGCTGATTTTCAAAAGGGTCCACAAACATAAAAATAACAATAAATATACAGTGAATTATACAATAATATGTAAAACGTTGCAAATGCAAGAAGTAAGGCAATGAATATGTACATGTAGTTACAACAAATAAATATCTAACAAATTAAAGTACAAAACAAACAAACAATAAGACAGACAGATATTCAACTAGAACGACAACAAGCATACGAGTAAAACTGTAAAACCGATAACATAACACAACAAAAATATCAAGGTAAACATAAGAGAAAAACAAGAAGAAAAAAAACAAGACAGGAATAAGAGGATGAGTATAATATTTATCACGTTTAAAAGTATTTAAACAAAATAAAAATAATAATAATAATTATAACATAACTAATAGAATATCAAATTGAAGGTAAAAATTGTAAAAAGGACAAGACAGTGTTCAGTCTATATGAGTTCACATAGTGGTGTTTTATCTGTGTAAACCTTTTTTTTTATCGCATGCACGAGCTCAATAATGAATGTGTATTGAAGGAAGAGAGGGAGGGAGGGAGGGCAGAGAGAGAGAGAGAGGGGGGAGGGAGGGAGGGAGAGAGAGAGAGAGAGAGAGAGAGATATCAACAATAATAGAGTAAATATAAAGGTGGTCAATTTATGAATTTCAGTCCTAGTGAAAACGAGGTAAATATAACTATGTATTATATTTTACTGTGCTTTAAATGAAAAAGGCCTAGTGATGCTTTTCAATTCCTTCTCTTATAAAGTAACCGGTTATACTAGTAAGGTAAAGTAACCAGTTCTCCCAATATTGCCCGCATATTTTAGGTGCATTGCTGACCTATAGACCTATATTAATTATCAAAGTGATTTGATTTCGAAATACCTAAATAGATTAAAGGATATCATACAAAATAATGAGTTTGAAAATATTATATGATATCCAAAGGTATCCAACTTATCATGTTGTAGAAATGATATCAAAATATTTGACCTGCAAACAATTATTGTGTTCTTTTCAAGATTCATACATTGCGCTGCACCTGACAAACTTACTAAACTTTTGCTGCGCGCGCATCCATACCATTGTTGACGTAAAGCTAGAGGCACGCGCGCATCGTGATTAACAATGCGCATGCGCGTATCTCTGGTAACCACTAATACTAGCACTGCCCATACAATATTTTATGACAATCTAAATTCTTTTCTCTTGCGCACATTACATAGCTTTCGGAGAGTTATTGAGCGATTTTCGCAAATTCTTTGGAAACCTTTTGGCAATTTTCAAAATGGGCTCTGCTAAATCCAGACCCCGATCTTTGTCTTTCGAGGAGGAAGTTGAAGATCATTCTGAGACCCCTGAGACCTACTGTTGGGCAGGAATCAGAAAATTGTTCTCCAAGAGCAAGAGGGTAAGGGAATATATTCTTTTCAGAGTCCCACGGCCACTTGTTAGTTTCATAGTCATACACAATCTGCAGTGGCGTATATAAAAGTAGATAAAGCCCGTTCACCATTCTCCCTTCATTTCTTGGCAGCATTTGCCCCATGTGAATCGAAGATTTTATTTATATTTAGATACACCACTTTTAATTGGTATATGCCATGTCCTTCGCCAAAGGTGTATTTAATTAATGGGTTGAATTCAATCTGTAACTAAAGGTGACAGTCGAAGAAAACACACATTTAACAGAAAAAAAAATGCGACTGGCGATACATAATATATATAATTATTCATTTTTTTTTTTTGAAGTTTAGAGAATGAAGTTTCAATTAGATACAAAGTCTGTTATACATGTAATCTATTTAAGCCATGTAGTGTGAGTCTTATAGACATTAATAGTCTGTCGTAAATAAAATTATTTAAGGGATTTAGACCAGACATGAATTCGAGAGGTAGCTAAACTTAAAATGAGCTTTATTATGGCAAGCTTTTAGGCTTTCACAAGATTCTTAGGATCAGGATTCGACCAAGTGATAATGCAAGATAAATTTTATGAAATTTAAAAGGACAATTCCAACAATTTAAAAATAATCAAAGTACTTTCAATCCATAATTTGTTTAGCTAATGTATTATAATTGTACAGAATGGGTATGAACAATGATGGCAAGAGTTCTTTACATGTACAGGATAGACCAATTTTTACAGCACAAAATACTCAGTAAGCTAAATCCGTATAGCAAGCTTTAAATTGAATAGAATTTAATTGAATTGATAAGGTTTATTGATAACAATTAGGAATAAAAAGAAAAGAAGAAGAAGAAGAGAAAGAAGATATATAAGGAGGAGAAAACAAAACATAAAGAAAGAAAAACGAAAGAAAGAAAGAAAGAATACGAAAATATGGTTGACAGTAAAACAAGAGTTTATAATCAACGTTTATAAAACCAGTAATAAAATTGAGATTACAATTAGAAATTCAGTATTGGAACTGTTTCTGACCATTTGTTTTAATAACTTAAAAGATATTTCTATTTATGTAGTATATAGACAGGCTGCTATATTATAATTATAAATAAACATATTGTTAAGAATATATTATTGTTCTATGCAAGTATTTTAAATTGATATGATAATAAGGACTTTGTTGACTGTAAGAAAAAAGTTAAGAAGTGCGTACAGTATAAGATTTTGTACTTAGAAGGTTCAGTAAAAAATAAAAAAATCTTCGCAGGGTAATCGATATTCATTTTAAGCTCTCAAAATATTTTAGATCATGGTTTGAACGAGCAAACAGAGACTAAAAATAAATACAATCTGTAAAGCTGATTCCATCAATTAAAAGAGGAATCGAACTTCTCCAATCTCAAAATCATATATATCTGTATACAGATATATCGTGCTGCAATATGCAATATGCAATATCATATAAAATATTTGTTTATGGTAAACTATCACAGCCAGAGTCGATGGCATTGCAAGTGATGGAGGACGATATGGACAGTGATGACGACAACGATGACGTCATCTTTATCAACGACTTCAGCGAGTCATCTGCTACTTCGATCCACTCAGCCACTGGCGTTGAGCCACGGGCACCTCAGACATCTTGGTCTTCCCCTGCTGTACTTGGACAGGATTGCCACAGGGTCATGGTCATGCCAGCACTAATCGGCAAGGTCGAGGAGGAGGTACCCTCTACGTCCTATCCGAAGGACGTGAGGGTTTCCTCTCAGTACTTCCTGTCTTACCGTAAGTTGCGCGGTCGTTTCTTTGCAAGTGTCAAAAATTGCTCGTGATGGCTTTGAAGTTTTTTTATGCCTCCGTTACGAAGTAGCCGGAGGCATTATGTTTTCGGGTTGTCCGTCCGTCCGTCCGTCCGTACGTCCGTACGTCCGTACGTCCCGTTCTTGTGATCGCGTTATCTGAAGAACCGATTGATGGATTCCTGCCAAACTTTGGTCATGTATAAATCTTGCAGAGCCGATGAACTGATTAGATTTTGGGGTCACGGGGTCAAAGGTCAAAGGTCACAGGGCTCATTATGTATGCAAAAACAGCTCGTGATCGCGTTATTTGAAGAACCGTTTGATGGATTCCTGCCAAATTTTGGTCATGTATGTATCTTGCAGAGCCGATGAACTGATTAGATTTTGGGGTCACGAGGTCAAAGGTCAAAGGTCACAGGGCTCATTATGTATGCAAAAACAGGTTGTGATCGCGTTATCTCAAGAACCGATTGATGGATTCCTGCCAAACTTTGGTCATGTATCTTGCAGAGCCAATGAACTGAGTAGATTCTTAGGTCATGAGGTCAAAGGTCAAAGGTCATGGGCTCATTATGTATGCAAAAATAGCTTGTGAACGCATTCTCATTAGAACTGACAGATGGATTACTATTTAACTCAGGACATCTTGCATGCAGAGCCAATGAACTGAGTAGATGTTAGGGTCATGAGGTCAAAGATCAAAGAGTCATATATGTATATGAGAAATTGCTTGTAATCACGATATTCTGAGAACCTGTTAATGGATTACAATATGAACATGAATTTGAAAAATTTCTTCTGTTTTGGTTTGTAAAATTGTTTTATGACGGAGGCATCATTTTCGACTGCGCGCAGTCGAAGTTCCATCTAGTTTTTTTTATATATTTGTTTAAACAACACTCTATTCATTGTTAATTGGTTGTCATACAAGACTAGTTTTGTTTCTGCACGATATTGGAGAAAAAACCCCATGGTATTGACAATGTGTGAAATAGAATGAAAACAAACTATTTTTTCGTGAGGAATAATATGGATTTTCATTATGCATGCATTGTTCTGTTTTTGCATTATAAAATATGAGACAAACCTTACAATCTGAACAATTAAGTATGGTATATATTTAAGACATATACACAGTAATTTGTGATATTACGTTTCGGAAAATGTTAAATAAAGGAGAAGCAGAAAAAAGGAGATAGAAGAAATGATAAAGAAGGGATAAGTAATTCTTAAAGGTAAAGACCAGTATTGGAAACGCCCCAATTTCAAAAAATGAAATGGAAGCTCTCATTACCAATCATATGAAAGAATATGTTTTGACTAATACATGATGATGAAAAATTTGCCGGAAAACCGCCTACTAATTCATATATTTAGTAAATTTGTTTCTCTCATGGTCTGTGAGAGATATAGGGTAGTCCCATATACATCTTTCTGTGTGTAGTGCTTGTAACTTTACGAAGAATGGGCCAAATTTCTTATCATTTTGATGATTCCAGAACCTTGCAGATGCTAGATGCTAGATGATCAACCTTTTCTGATCGATTCCACAACGTTTCTTTCACAATGCAATCACATGACCATAACTGGTCTTTACCTTTAACCTTTGTGAGGAGAAAATAGATCCACATAATTATGTATTAGAAAGCGGTATGCTCAGTTTTGCTCACGTCCCTCACGATAGATCGGTTCATCAACGATGAGGAGAGCGATGACGAATCGGTGACATCCGATGTCGAGTACGGGAACGAAGATGTAGACAATGCCGATGTCGAATCCAACGCTGATGACGACACGACCCCAGTCCCTGGCCTTGTGTATTCTGAGGATGAATGTAAGTAGTCATAAGAACAATGACAAAAGAACAGGCAAATGAGAATATTAAACTTATGTTGAATAAGAAAATTGAATAAAAGAGAATTGATATCGCGAGATATTTAGAATTAGGATATATACATGGAATAAAATATATAGACCAAAGACACACATTTAAGGAAAGAGAGGATAGAGAAATGGATAAAGGAACATTTTTTAAATGAAGTTTAACGAGAGAGAGAGAGAGAGAGAGAGAGAGAGAGGGGAGAGGTGAGTGGTCGGTGGGGTAGGAGAAATATTAATTTAGTGCCTGGAAGTCTTCTTATAAATCATCTTTCTTGATGAGCTATTATTTTTTAAACAATTTTATAGGGCCTATTGTCAAATCTATATTGTGTTGTTTTCTTAATTACTTTCTATCTCAAGACACCGACGACAATTGCAGTGTTGATCAGGAGGTAGAGCACGAGATCAAGGATACAATCGAAGAGTCCAGTGAGGATGAGACCAGCTCACAGACTGACCAGATCGTGATGGTCAAGAGATATAACCTTGTCCAAATGACCAAGGTTAATGCCATGTACCAGACAGGTGAGCTTTTTGTTGTTGTTATATTTCAATTTTAAAAATAGTTTAACGTGTATAATTCCTACAATATTTGATTATAAATTATAACATGATATTACTTTGAGGTTTATCCAATGACTCACCTGTAAAAGTGGTGATTTGCATGCTCATAATTTTTCTCCTCCCCCTCCCCCCCCCCTCTCTCTTTCTCCCTCCTCCTCTCCCCTCTCTATCTCTCCCACACACACATATACACATAATTATAGCGCTTAGAGACTTCGGTGGAAAGCGCTTTATAAGCATCGTTTTTATTATTGCTATTATTATTATAATTATTATGCACAACAACAACATGTTGGCCCTTTTTACAAGTTTAGAGATTTTCACCGTGCAAATCCCTGCCACGTCCTTGAATTATTTATTCTATTTTACTGAAAACAGAGGAGGATAGCAGCAGCTACCTGTCTAGCGGCCCCTCAGGCAAGGACGTCACCAGTGACGACGAGACAACGTCGCAGGTTGGTGAAGTTTTCTGTTGATGAGATCGAGACCATGTTTTTGATCTCCCTGATCTGGACCTTGATCCGCAACCCTTGGCGTCTACCAGGCCGGGCTCCATTTCGTCGAGAATATCGGGATTGGGGAAGGTGAGGGCGAGATGGACGTCGACGAGGAGAGAGCCGTGGTCGTCCATGGAGAGACAAGATATCGTATCCCCAAGGTTTGTCCATGATAAATAAGATAATGATAATGATAATAATAATAACAATAATAATAATGATAATAGTAATGGTAATAATGACAATAATAATGATAATAATATCAATAATAATACCATGAATAATAACAATTACAATAACAACGATTATCAAATACAAGTATACTCCATTCCTAAAGCTACCATCTCATTCAGTCAATGATTTTATATTTACTTTCTCAATCAGGCAACCCAGAAAGATATCCTGACTTCACATTTAATATCTAGGCTTATACATGTATTCGCAACGCTTGCGACAGCGTCTTCAAGACCGGGCCCCAGTTCGTCCAGAATATCGGGATTGGGGAGAATGAGGGTGAGATGGACGCCATCCGCGTGGAGTGCACCATTGTCGGTAGTGAGGGAACAGGAGATCGCACTCCCCTTAGGTTGGTAGAAAGCAGTGACGTAATGAGAAAAAAAATTGTTGGGGGCAGAAAGAAAAACAATGAGTTATAATTTACAAAAAAAGTAAAGATAAAACCCGGAAAATGATGTCATTTCAGCACTTTTGTAAATCATTGGTATCGAATTAGAAATAAACCACGTTTAATATATATATATATATATTTTTTTTTTGGGGGGGGGGGGGCAACTCAACCCCCACCCCCTTAGTACGCTAGTGCTATTATAAATCAGAAGCAGAAAGAAAGAAAACTGAAGGGTTTATTTATCAGTGGTCGAATAAAGAAAGATGCGTTATGTATCACAAAATAAAGCGAATAGTCAAAGGAACGAATAAAAACATCAATCAGAGAACGAACAATAACAACAACAAATTAAAAACTGACCCCAACAAAATATTCCTATAAAGTAGGGGCAGAAAAAAAATGATATGACTTTTTTTATACAAATAATCAGATATGATACACGAAAATAAATAATAGAATCGTCGAGCCGATGAAGATTTAAAAGATTTTTTTTATCATACCTTCAGGTAGTCAATGATTCCATTTTTTTTTTAAATCAGGTTGCCCTGAGAGACAGTCAGGATCTATATCTCTGGGCCGTCATCAACAACATCTGCTCAAACGTGTTCATTAACAACACCACGAAGGAGGAGAAAGATAAGGGAGAGGAGAATGAGGAGAAGGAAGAGGAGGAGGAGGAAGAGGAGGAGGAGGAAGAAGATGAAGAGGAGGAGGTGGAGGAGGAGGAGGATAAGGAGGAAGAGGAGGAGGAGGAAGAGGAGGAGGAGGAGAAAGAGGAGGAGGAGGAAGAAGAGGAGGAGGAGGGGGAAGAGAAGGAGGATAAGGAGGAAGAGGAGGAGGAGAGGAGGAGGAGGAGGAAGAAGAGGAGGAGGAGGAAGAGGAAGAAGAAGAGGAGGAGGAGGGGGAAGAGAAGGAGTATAAGGAGGAAGAGGAGGATGAGAGGAGGAGGAGGAGGAAGAGGAAGAAGAGGAGGAGGAGGAGGAAGAGGTGGAAGAGGAGGAGGAGGAGGAAGAGGAAGAAGAGGAGGAAGAGGAAGAAAAGGAGGAGGAAGAGGAAGAAGGGGAGGAGGAGGAGGAGGAAGAGGAGGAGGAAGAGGAAGAAGAGGAGGAGGAAGAGGAAGAGGAGGAGGAGGAGAAGGAGGAGGAGGAGGAGGAGGAGTATTATGGTAGAGATGGGCGTCGACGAGCATGGAGCAGCCACTGGGAAAACAGGAACAAGGATGAATGAGATGGAGATACATCTATCATCAAGAAGCTGTTTTGTTGCTCTGGTGAAAACAAAGATGTAAGCCAATCATCGGTGAGCATTACCACCCCCCCCCCCCCTCCCGCCCCCTCCCACTTTGATTGGTCATCATGATGGGTTTAAATAATGTAAGATGTTAATAGTTAATAAAGTGGTTGGCAATATCTAAATTATCGTAGACTTTGTTTTAACATGTTTTAAGTTAAGAACTTCCATTGGCATGTCTTTGCAGGTTTTTCTTCTTTTTGTTGTCAACACATTATTGTTCTAAATATTATAATCATTCCAATAAAGAAATAAAATGAAATATAATCAAAATTCATCTCAATGATAATGCTCTACACATTAGGCCTATATATAATTGTCAGCCTCACTGCTGCTACATTATGTGTATGGAGCACCGTCTTTTTAACACAGCTTAGAAAAACTACAAACATGATCACTGAAAGTTAGTGAACCCTACTCTGCATTTGCGGGGGCATTTTCATGTCATTTAAACAGCAGCATAATTAGCGAGCCGCCATCCTCACCAGCCGAGCCTCCTGCAAATCGGCTACCAGACAGCGCTGCATGTGTAACATCGAAGCCTTGACAATGTTGCATGAATGAAATTGGATGCATCTAAAGTTTATTCCTTGGTATAAACGCGGTGATTGGGATCATAATGATGGTGGTCTGATCTGTTGCATTGGCGGAGTAAAGGTGAGGAAACCTTATTTTCATAGTGAGTATTTTCTAGCTCCTTTCTTAAAAAGTACGAGAATAATGTGGGCTTATCTTTAATGACAAACCTAATATACATGTGACATTTGAACCTTCGTATTATGATTAGGAATTAAATAAAACGATTTAACTATGTGTATACATGTATATTAAGTAATCACTTATTTCTTTCTCAATTGTTTTACCATTACAGGAATCTAAAGCAACATCAGCAACATAATGTAGAACCAGAATAACTCATCACTGCGTGCTTCTCATCAATCTACCGTATTATTTTTAGTACAGCCAACAGTTAGAATTGTGCCATTATAGATTAAAACAAACAATGGTTCAGCTTTGGATAAAAGTGCAGTTGGCAAGAAAGTACGGTTAACAGAAAATCGGCAAACATGGACGAAGATAGCAGAATGTGTCCATCATGTCAGCCTCTCACATAGGAGTTGATGGAGTCAGCCTTCTTATCAGCGGTCCGCCCAAACGTAAACTGGCATCAGTTTAAAAAATGAAGCCTTAACTAGAGATGACATCATGCAGACAAACCTCGTCTGTACGTCTAACATTTTACTCAAAAAGATAAACAATAAGGAACCAAGGCGAAGGAAACTAAGCCGAAGTGATGGAGGAGATGCAAAAATCCTAACTTTAAATCAGGAAATAGTTTCCAGTGACAGAAATTAATTACAAGGCAATCTCCAAAGAACTTATATCAAGTATGAATGGCCCAAACTGTTGGTCATGTCTCATGGAAGAAATATTTAAAAAATGTAACGATCTAAACATAGATTAGAATGATTACAGTATAAATAAAGGGGAAGACAACTTGTCAACAATATTATGATGAACCTATTGTGTATGAGATTGAGCCGATGAACGACATAGCCGAATCTGTACCAATTTCAAAGAAAAGTCAGAAAAATATCTGGCACCAAATCCTTGAAAAATGATTGTGATTATACACTTAAGATAAAAGCAATAAATTATGAAATACTTCAAAACATTATGTTTGATGTCGTCGTGTTTGTTTGTTTGTCTATTTTTTTCTTTGACAATCAGTGCAGTTTAAGGAGTGACGAAAATTGTTATTGTAATATTACTATCCGATTCAAGTTTAATACTCATAAATAGATAGCTATATAGAATGATAAATAGATAGCTATATAGAATGATAAATAGATAGCTATAGAATGATTATAGACTGACAGAAAAATTGATGAAGTAGTTAGATCATGAAAGATGGGTAATAGCTAGATAATAATATATGATATGGTAGATAGGGAGAGACTTGAAAGAGTGAGAGAGAGAGAGAGAGAGAGAGAGAGAGAGAGAGAGAGAGAAAGAGAGAGAGAGAGAGAGAGAGAGAGGAGTAATAGGAAGAGAAAGGGAGAGAGAATTATGAAATATCCTTTCAACACTTGCGCTGCGATCTGTTATCAGTGAATGATCGTCATATCCCTTTATTTGTAATATTTGATTTTAGCCTTGTCGTTCTATTTTAGGCCTATATACTATTTTAAATGAGAAATATCAATTAAAACTGATTGAAAAGGAACAAATTATAGTCGTAAATGTGATTGTCGTTGACATGTATAAAATTAATGCGAACGTTCAAATGATAAATATTTTGTGGCACCCGCTTTCGACTCTATTTGACTTGATAAAACTAGGGTAATAATTCCAAAGCTCTTTGGAAGCGCATAGAGACGTTATAAAATTGTGAACCGAATATTATTATATTATTATTTATTGATTTCCGGGGGGGGGGGGTACTCTTATTTGGTTTAGACGGGGGAGTGCCGCTCAAGCCTCGAAATCCCTACCCTGATATTTACCGGGTTATTTGGGGGGATTTTTCTCGAAATAAAGGCCCATTTTGAACATTTTGAAAAAAACGGACCCATGTTTAGTGATATTTTTGTTAAAAATGGGACCCGTGTATCGGGATTTTTGTGTGAAAAAGTGACCCATTAGAGCGGCACATCCTCGTATGCCGTAATACCCCCCCCCCCGGATTTATTTCCGTTTCAATATGAGCATGTTAAGCACGTACAAAGTACATACAAGTTCTATAAGTGGCATACCTTACATAAAACAAAGTACATGATTGTACTAAAGACAAAATTAAAAAAACTGAAGAAATTACAATAATAACGGAATATTGTTTATCAAAAAGGAAAGGCTACACGCACCCTAGCTGTGCTCCTTTTTATTTATGTGGGCAGGGGGAGGGTGGGGGGGGGGGGGGGCTTCCGGGGGTAGTTGTCCGGGGTAATTGTCCAGGGGTAATTTTCCTGATATGCTGGATCAATCATGACATCATCATGATTTCCAACTTAATCCAGGGCATAGTGGGCGTGGTTGAAGTGGAGCTGAGCTTAGCTAGCTACATGCATTTTGCAGTGGCAGCTAGCTCAGCTCAGCGGCGCGGCGTAACACCGCCTTAAACATCGGCTCTTATTCAACTGTGATAGGCACGTGTATCATTTACAGGCTCATATAACTGTATTTACCCCGTTTTAAAAATGGCTTTTGCTACGAACGTAATCTCCCGCAGTATGGTAACGTCTGCAGCAAGAATGGCAGCTATCAAGAATGTAACAATCGTTGGCGGAGGTCAAATGGGTGCTGGTATTGCGCAGGTAAAACTTAGTCTGGCTCTATTTTAGTGTAGACTGTAGTCCCACATGATCATTCAGATGTGTGTTAATTGAGAATCTAGCTATAGGCATTACAAAAAAAGGTAGAATTTGAAGTCTGTACAATTGATTTGGCCTTCCTTGTATGTCTTTATTGACTGGAAAGGGGTTGTGTATTTGCAAGAAAGACTCGATTTTGTTCCATCACCTGAATTTTTTTAAAGGGTTGATGCTCACAGATGCAGATCAAAACAAAAATTCTCTCGCGTTGCTTGTCAAACACGAACTTCATTCAAAATTTCAAAGTCATGAAAATGAGAATTTTTCAAACTTAAAAAAAGTTATGAAGACTTAAACTTAAGTGAAATACTTTTAAGGATGCTGAAAAAATTGTAACATAGATCTAGTCTATAGAGGGTTTGGTTTGACTGAAATATCATGATTTTGGATATCGGATCAAACAGAAAATCGCAAGCTTTCTCCTCGCACCAATATCTTATAACATTGAGTGAATGGCAGCCAGCGATAGCCAATAAGAAGAGCGCTTGTAGGCGCCAATTTAGGAAAATGAGGCTGAGATCGGATGATCATTATACGCATGCGCTAAATGTAAGTTCTACGTGTGTTGATAACTCACTGAACTATTTAGAGTATAGGCCTAGTACAAAGTACAGGGTTCAATGCCTACCTTATCTCTAACATCATTTGGCAAGACACTAATCTACAATTGCCACATTTGACCATGGTAATGTAAATGTCCATGTCTCCTTTGCCCGAACTCTGCTATTCCAAACCACATTCTACCCAGATACTATCCGACTGTGGAACTCCTTACCATCTGCTGTCGTCGATTGCACCTCTTTGGAACTTTTCAAGCAGAAGGTGCAACACATTAAGCTCCGTTGAGCTTCAGACTGTTTTTAGCTGCACATGGAATTCTTGTAGAGCCTTTTTACTTGCACTGTACACCCGGCACTTGACAAGCACATAGTACGATAATACGCCAACGGCGGTCTTTACTATACTGGAAGAAGAAGAAGAAAAGTACTTGCCAGTAATCATTCCTGTAAAATTGGAGTGCCTGGGGACCTAAGTGTGACGGACACGAGTATTAGACCACTATTATCATTATTTGGAATCTGCTGTATTATTAAACTTCAAATATATCCTTGTCATTTAACAGGTAGCAGCACAGACCGGACATGCTGTTACAGTGGTGGACCTGAGTCAGCAAGTCCTGGATAACTCTATGGCCTATATCCAGAAGAGCTTAGCTCGCATCGCAAAGAAGAAATATGCTGAAGACCCAGCTGTAAGTCTTTTCATCATTTTTCTTAAAGATAAAGTTGAGTTCTGGTCATGCGATTGCATTGTGAAAGTTGTGGAACGATCAGAAAAGGTTGTTCATCTAGCATATAAGTATTGGTGTGTACTGCAAGGTTCTGGAATCATCAAAATGATAAGAAATTTGGCCCAGTCTTGATAAAGTTACAAGCACTGTACACAGAAATATGTATATGGGACTACCCCCACACGTGCACGACACGTGCGTTATATCTATCAGGTCCAAATAGATATAATAATTTACCAAATATATCAATTAGTAGGCGGTTTCTCAACAAAATTTGTATGATCACGTATTAGTCAAAACATATTCTTTCACATGATTGGTAATAAGAGCTTCCATTTCATTTTTTGAGAGGACTGGTCTTTACCTTTAAGCTGTCACTTTCAAGGTGTCAGATTAAGTGCTAATCCATAAGGTTATCTATGATGCTGAAAATAAGAAATTGCAATGCAGAGTGTGATTTTTAAAAATTAATATTGTCATAGTCATAGTTCAGTGGTTTAAACACTTGACTTGAGATGCCGAGGTCATAGGTTCAAGCTCTGGTGCAGCACTAGTGTTTTTTGGCATGACAAACATTTAAAGTTGCCTCTCTCCACTAAGGAGCTAAATGGATACCTTTAGGAAGGAATTCTTTGAATACTCATTGAAATAGGTAGTTTAGCTAGAGCTGGGGCAATACTAGAGCACCTTAAGAGCCTTAAATGGCAGACATGAGAGCTAAAAAAAAATTAAAAATCTGTTGTCACTCCTGACGACGGATAATCAACCTGTTCGAAACGTCGAGCCACTCCTACTACCCATCCTCTCCAACCGGCGCTATAGTTCTCCTTAGAACTATAAGCTAAGAAAGATAACCAACGGTCTTTTTCAAGACTACCAACAGTCCTTTGCAGGACTACACACACTCAAGAAGAAAGATTACAGAGAGTCCTTTTCAGGACCCCTCAATCCTCCCTCTCTCTCTCACATGGTGCAACCGCAAGCCTACTGTATATCTACATCACCATGCAAGCCGATACTTATAAGCAGCATCAAATCTCTCAAGGTAAAACATGTTACAGAATATGCTATCAATCCAAAATCTTTCATACTTCTCATTTCTCCCCTTTTTCACTAGGGCGGTACAGAGTTTGTAAACTCCATCTTAGGAAGCATCAGCATGGTAACAGATGCCGAGAGTGCAGTAGGTTCATCAGATCTCGTCATCGAAGCAATCATTGAAAACATCAAGATCAAGCAAGACCTCTTCAGCAAGTTAGACAAAGTAGCACCAGCGTAAGTTGCTATCAGAACCTTTTTTTTTGTATCCAGTCCACTCTAATCAACTTCAAAGTCTTTGAAATTCTCATACGTTTCAATGAAATTCATTATGATTGATACATCTTCTTTTATCCAGAGGAATAGGACTTTATTCACACTCTGCAAAAGTCGAAATTGATTTTATTGAGTCCACCAATTTATGAAGTACCAAGTGTTTTGTGTTAATCTGTACAGATTAATTTCATTCCCTTAAAAATTGAGTAAATATAATACATCATATGTGAAATTCATCTGAGGAAATAATTTCATGATTTTTGCTGCATTTATATGGTTCCTTTTTGGGGGAAATTGCCATAGAATTTAGTGGTTGACACATGATACTCCAAACAAAAAATTGGCGAATGACTTTTATCCTCTGAGTCAGGGTTCAAACATGGACTGTTGAAGATTAGTAGGGTAATAAATTGTTTCTGAAATATTTGGAAGATATTGAAAAGAAAATAACAAATGATATTTCATGTCTCTGAAATGGCTTTTTTCATTTTCCCCATTCCCAGAAATACAATCTTTGTCAGCAATACCTCTTCATTACAAATCTCAGACATTGCAAGTGTGACGTCAAGAAAAGACAGGTTCGGTGGCCTTCACTTCTTCAATCCAGTATCCATGATGAAACTTGTTGAGGTAATAATAATAATCTGGATGCTTAATACGGAATTCCGTCTCTAAGCGCTTTACAGATAATATCACCCCGATCATCGGATTCATTCACGCACAATGTGCACCATCTTCACTCCTCGGGGAGGATTCCTACCATATGGTCACTGTGAGGGCGTAGGCAATTACTAACTCAATTGCTTTCACCATCCTACCGGGTCCCCATTTCTCTCTTGGGTAATGAGTGGCAAATGTAGATTAATGCCATGCCAAAGAAAATTAGTGCTGCGTCGGGGATCGAACCCACGACCTTTGAATTTCTTAAAGAGAAGTATATGGACATCAACAAACTTAGTCATGAACGAATGACGTCACAGGATTTTGCTTAAACCACTCGACTATGACACTTCTTCAATCTAATTGACACATCACCTGCTAAGAGTAAGAAGGATGTTGAATGTAAAAGCTTAACGCAGACTGAATGCCCTTCTAACTTTCAGCAGCTGATGTGGTCAGTTCTTCACAGGATTCTTAAATTGTCATATCCATGCCTCCTCTCCTCCCTACCCCCCCCCCCCCTTTCCCCTCCCTTCCCCTGTACATCTGCTTCAAAAGGGAGAAAAAGGTTTAGAGAGAAATATTTGGTAGACTTCAATTCTTCAATCCTGTATCCAGATGAATTTGTTGAGGTAATAGATTTAACACGTCACCTGCTAGTAGAGTTTAAAGCTAAACTTTAGTACTGGTAATGCGATTGCATTGTGAAAGGAAAGGTGTGGAAAGGATCAGAAACAGTTGATCATGTAGCATGTAAGTATTGGTGTACACTGCAAGGATCTAGAGTCATCAAAATCATAATAAATTTGACCGAGTCTTGGTAAAGTAACACGCACTGTACACAGAAACCTATATATGGGACAACACGCATGTTGTCGGGGCTGGTACTACCTTGATTTCCTTGTCTTTCTATGCTCATTACTCAGCCAGTATACATTTTCTTCCAAAATTGTTTGGCACATGACATTTATTTGTAATCTTGAACATTCGCTGTAAGTTTCGTTTGATTCTGTGAGAATTCATTTTCTTTTTTTTACCAGAACTCAAGTTTAGCTTTAAAGGGTGTTAAATAATAACTTTTTACAGACCTTCATTCTCCTTACTCTAAGCAGATATTATGATCAGTGCTTAATAGAAGGGCTGATTAAATATTCCATATTTGATTGTTAAATCCCTCTTTAGTACAAAATGACTGGATGCATATAGGGTATACAGTATGTCCTTTTAAACAGGATGAGTATTTTTCTTCTGTGCAGGCTCGAAACTATTCTAGGGTGCTCTACATAATACATCCTCAAAATGTCTGCCCGAAATGTGTTGCAAATCGAGAGAAAATACGAGGGAAGATTCTCATGGTATACACTAGATTCACAAATTCTGAATATTAAAAAAAAAAAAAAAATGTATGTCTATAAACTTTTGACAGTTTTATGCAAAATCGAGATTGACAAAAGTTAAGTACCGCCGAATGATTGAATTTTACATAATTAAATCATTGACAACTCACTTATCATTTTCAGTACCTATTATTTTGTCATCAGATTGAAACTATAATACATTCAAACCTACATATATGTCTCAGCTTTGTATTTTACTATGAGTACCTTTTATTCAGCTTACTTTTTACAATCTCTTATCTCTTATGTAGGTTGTGAGAATAAACGATACCAGTGAGGAGACATATAACAGCCTTATGGACTTCTCAAAAGCACTTGGGAAGACACCTATCACATGCAGAGTAAGTTCATCTCCTCCTAACTTGAATTTTACATGAACAGCAAGCGGTTTAAAATTAATTTTATTTCACATCTCGTGGCAAAAACATGGCAGGAATGTACATTGGAGAAGATACAGACAATGACTGATGGCAGTACATTACAGTTTGTTATAATAATGAACGTAATAACAGAATTTGATACAGATTCGGAATCACACAATTCTTCTTCTTCTTATGGATAATCTGCCTCCTTCACACTGAAGATTCTTGCAGGTGGACCACTACAATGGGGCTTCCCCCTACTCTTATACGAATAGTGCAGTGGGTTCTTAACGTGCAAAGGTGGTGACTCTCCTCTACACAGGGCCTCAATTTAACGTCCTATCGGAGGGACAGAGTGTTTTCCACTTAACATAGCCTGCGTCTATGAATCAAGGGGAGGGGCACGTTAACATACAATGCAGGCTTCAGTCATCCGTCTGGGTGGGATTTGAACCCAAGATCTTTGTTTTGACAGGCAGACGCTTTACCGACTGAGCCAACTCGCCACCTGCAATTACACAGACTTTGCCATAAAAAATGTATAGGGCGTGACTAAATGTTTAAGTTTTTAATGATTGTTATTGAAATGATATAAAATTATAAGGCTCTTGCTGTCATAATAATGAATTCAGGAAAGTAGTTTTTATCGGGGCATTTTCAGATTTTAGTTCCATAGATATACTTCTTTGACTTGTACCATATTTTCTTTATAACCAGGTGGAATTTATCAGATTGTTGTAACTGCCATTCATGCAAACTTTTCATTTTTCCTTTTTTATTTTCACTTTAAGGATACCCCAGGCTTTGTCGTGAACAGGTTGCTTGTACCTTACATGTGTGAAGCTGTAAGGATGATAGAGAGAGGTGAGTAGACTTAAAAATGAACATTTGTTTTGCTAGATTCTTGGTACATATATGCAGGATATAACTGCAAGTTCATGTATATTTATTTTTAACTTTGTACTCCTAAAAATCGTTCTCCAACAATTAACACATCATTAAATGCATAACACTGATTACACTGTCCAATGAGTAAATGAAAGGAAGAAGGGCCTAAATCCATCACAATAATTGTTCTCTTTTCAAGAAAAACTTAATACTTTTATAATTTTCAAAGAAATAATGTTTTCACTATCATACATTACAAAATGTCATAAATGAATAATTCTGTGCTGTATTTCTTTTAAACTTACATTATTTTTGCAATATTAAGTTTTCTTTTGATAACAATAAAAAAGATAAAATGTTTAGATGGACTTTGTTCCTTCTTTCTCACATGTTTTAAATTGTTTCTTATTTACTGGATGTAAGTCACAAATATGTTTATATAATGTTTTAAATTGTTATTAAAATTGTCGGGTCTGTCTCTTCTTCAATCTCTTCCCTCTTTATCTAGGTGATGCCACCACACGTGATGTGGACATCGGTATGAAGCTTGGAGCTGGGTATCCCATGGGACCGTTTGAGCTGGTGGACTATGTTGGTGTAGACGTTATCAAGTTCATCCTGGACGGTGAGAGAGAAATAAATAATATAGCTTCAATCAAATTTTAACGCTAAAGTGTGACTGAATCCTACCTTAGCGGTTAGTTGGTTGGTTAGTTTTACTTGACTGCTAAGAAAGCAACCGGGGGACCAATGGCTTTAAGTCCTCTCAGAAGGACTTGGTAATAAGGATAAGTGCCTTACCAAAGAGCACTAGTGCATCAAGTTGCACTATGAATATGACGAACAAAGAAAGAGGACAAAATACAGTTCCTCATTCTACCCTCAACAATTGCTGTGGTAGACAAAGGAAGATCCCTTCACTGCTATTATGTAAGAATGTGTAGAACAGGTGTCACATGCATATTCACCTGTTCTACACATTTTTACATAATAGCAGTGATCAGGGATCTTCCTTTGTCTACCACAGCAATTGTTGAGGGTAGAATGAGGAACTGTATATTTTGTCCTCTTTCTTTGTCCGTCATGTTCATAGTGTTGGTTACGAATTTGGGACCTCCCAGTTGTGAGATCACTGCTCTACCATTGCAGTGAAGATACTTTTGTGACAATTGGTTCAAGCCATCTTTCATCAACGAGGTACCTGTAGAGTTAGGTTTGCAGAGGGGTTTTAGGTTAAAGATAAACTCCAGTTCTGGTAAAAAAAAGAAAATTAATTCTCACAGAATCAAACGAAACTTACACTGAATGTTCAAGATTACAAATAAATGACACGTGCCAAACGATTTTGGAAGAAAATGTATACTGGCTGAGTAATGAGCATAGAAAGACAAGGAAATCAAGGTAGTACTAGCCCAGACACCATGTATGTTGTCCCACATATAGCTTTCTGTGTACAGTGCTTGTTACTTTACCAAGACTCGGCCAAATTTATTATGATTTTGATGACTCCAGAACCTTGCAGTGCACACCAATACTTACATGCTACATGATCAACTGTTTCTGATCCATTCCACACCTTTTCTTTCACAATGCAATCGCATTACCAGAACTCACCTTTATCTTTACGATTATGGTTAGATAAAGGGTTAACTTTGAATCATTGGCCATGGAGCCAGTGTCACAAAAGTATGTATCATACAACTTACCACGGTGGTAGCTATTCATATTCCTTAGGAGGACAATTTATTTTCCCCTACCTGACAACATATATAGTGAGAAAGTAATAACATTAAAATGAAAATCAGGTGAGTGATTGCCTCAAATTTGTGGTTATATTTGCTCCATGACAATCTCATCTTGCATCAAAAACAATGAATATTCAAATCAGTGTAATAATAATAATAATATGAAATATTTAGGAGCGCCAAAAAAAAAAGTACCATAGCGCTTTACAAGTACAAATATATGAAAAGAGGACAAAAAATGTCAGTCTAAAAGGAAGTAGAGCAAATAGATCACTGGGGGAAAAGGTAAGTTTTGAGGGATCTTTTGAAGGTGGCAAGACAGGTAATTTCCGTAAAAAAATACATAAACTTTACAATGCTCACTACAACTTGTTGCCATCATATTCCTTACATGTGTTCACATTTTTCTAAATATTTGAAGTAAAGTATTGTATAAAGACATACTGTTATCTTCAGTGTACTCAACAACCAAAATTGGACAATAGAAAGAAAAACAGAATGAGCGTGCTAGACAAGGATGTGAGATTTTCAACTTTGTGTTCATTCTTGCAGTTTACTCTGGCTAACGAGCGTAAAACAAAAAGCTTCAGTATGTCTTAATTCAATGGTATTCTTCGTTTTAATAATACCAATCATCCCTTAGACTTTCAGTCTTTAAATCTCTTCTTTTTTTCTTTTTTTGCAGGATGGCATGAATCTTACCCGGATGAAGCACTCTTTCAGCCAAGTGAGATTATCAATAAGCTTGTAGCTGACGGGAAGTTTGGCGTGAAGACTGGTGAAGGTTTCTACAAATACAACAAATAAGAGATCTATTCATAACTATACATTCCGTGATGTCTAGGCCTTATCACAACTTAGTAGGCTACCTGCAATAAGGCCATTAAGACAATGGCGATTGGCTGATACAGCCTTATTGCAGGCAGCTAAATAAATTTTCTGGAATACATGATTTGAGATGAAAATTGACGTTGTTGTCAACAGATTTGTAAGAAATGTGGGAATAGATTCATTGTCAGATTTGTTCACTGTTGCTAGGCGTAAGGCCTACTGCCTTATTGGATCTTGCAAGTAATTAATTGATTTCTTGGCAAATTCAATGTTTGAAATTCATCACTTTGTCTTTGTTTTCTAATTTATTTGATTTTCCCAGATATGATGTTTTTGTCACTGGTACATAATGGCTCATATTCTACTAAAATGTTAACATGACACTGAGCTTAAGCTTTCGTTCAAAATAGAGTTTAACAAAGGACATGTCAAATTTGTCCTTTGTGAAATGTAACCTTAGACCCAGAGTAGGGTGCAACCAAATAAGTAGGATGCTGATTGTATGTCCGAAATTCAATAGCTTCATATCGTTACTTCTGGGCCCAATCTGACAAAGAGTTGATATCAATCGCAACTTTATTGTGATTGATGTAAATCGCAACTACGTACATAAGAGATAGGAGACTGTAAACTTACGATTGATTGGAGGACTTGTGATTGATTTGGATCAACCCTTTATAATATGCTGAAAAAGGTACACCTGTGTGATAGCAAAACTTTCATTCAGTTGGTAGGAGAAATGAACATGTGGTTCATTGATCAGAAGTCTGGAATCTTGAGACAGTAGCTTGACTTCACAAAGGTGACCCGAGTTAGACCTGGTCTAACTAAGTCCAAACCTGATTCTACTTGGTCTACTGATGTTTGGAGTGCAAGGTGTCAATCCTTATTCTGTACAAACTATTGTAATCCCATTACAAAATGTTTACAGAAATGAATTCATAGGCTGGTAGTTGCTATCTGGCTACTCAAAGGAGAATTTTATAACATGCTTCAGTACACAATAATCATTTTCTTGATGGCTATTATGCTTCCAATTAATATGTGTATCTATTCTATGAATGCGGGTTCCATTATTACTTGCTGTTTTCTTGCGAGTCCAATATGCCCTTTGATTTAACAATAGTTACGAACAAGTTTTGTTTTATACAAAGAGGTAAAGTACTCTGTATGCAAATATATTCTATTTTTCTCTTTTTTACATACTTTGAACATTTTTTGTTTCATTTTCATGTTAGTATTCTAAGTTAGCTAATTTTAGCTCTTGCTCTCACTGTTATAACTATGCTTTAATACAAAAAGGCATCAACTCTTTGTTATGTGACAGTGATACAGTTAACAAAATTATTCATCCTTCTGTAAATTCAATATTTTTAAATGTTTTTCTCAAATATATATTCTCAAATATGTTTTTCTCAAACTCAAATATCAAAGGTGGACTGGTTGAATTAGGGCCATTGTTGAATACTTTTGATGTGAGCTTCAACATGTTACATTCTCAGGATACATAAATCAGGATAAATCAAATTTTCACATACTTTTTCACAGCAAATTTAGTTGTAACTGTATGTGAGTTCATGCCCTTATGGCTTTCAGCACATGATATTATAATTTTAATTAGAATAATATATACCTTGGAGCAAGTGCTCATGTATTCATTATATGATGCTGACATTTTAAACAGGGTTTAGTGAGCATAGGCTTCAATTTGCAGTTATAGAATTCTCTCTCTGTCTCCCCCCCCCCTCTGTCTCCCCCCCCCTCTCTCTCACTCTCTCCCCCTCTCTCCCCCTCTCTCTCTCTCTCTCTCTCTCTCTCTCTCTCTCTCTCCCTCTCTCTCTCTCTCTCTCTCTCTCTCTCTCCCTCTCTCTCTCTCTCGAGCTCTTATTATGAAGCTTTTTGTTTTCACCCAGTTGGTACAGTATTATTGACTAATGAACCTCACAGGAACATTTGGAGATACATACATAATTAAATGTATTCATGGAGAATTGGAGATAGCAAATTATAATATATCTGTATGTACAATTGTCATTGTTTTAATGTTTGATTCATGTAATACATGTACATCCATTTTATTTTATGTGATCAATTGGATTGATTGAATGTGTAATATGAGATTCCAAAAAAGAGAATAAAAATCTTCAATGCTTGGTGCAGTAATTATTCTCTTGGTGTGTAAGATTGTGTTCTATGTATAAGCTTCAATGTTTGATAACTCTTCCAGTGTATGTGTGATATGGAGGAGATGAATGATCCTCCCCTGGAGATGCGGTGTAAAAGTGTAATTAATGGGACTCGTGCATGGAGTAGATTATTAATGTGAGATAATGAGTGGAATAAAGAAGAAAGGCAGTAAATCTGTGGGTTTTTAAAAAAGAACAGTCATGAAGAAGGAGAGTGAGTTTTGAAAAAGATTGAAGAAGTTGTTCAAATAACAGACCTCAAACACTTGACCCCCCCCCCCCCCCAAGAAAAAGGGAGAAAAAAGGTTGACAGGAATTCTGATATTTATTTTTGAAATAAAATGATGTCAATTATTCATATGAAGTAATATACAACTTCAATTATAATATATGTCTGCTATATACATGATGATTATGGCTTTTGATTGATTAGTAAAGTAATGTATGACATATATGAGCAATGGTTTTCGTGGGCGCGGTTCCCCTCTTTGGATCGGGATGCCTAATTGATCTGTGGCTGCTTGGGATCACTCCATTATAAATTGGGAGTAACATATTTTTACTTTCGTTCCTGATAGTATTTCCTACAAATTATCCCGTTCAGATATGTAAACATGGTTTTAAAAACAATGTTAACATATTTTTAAACATTAGTAATCACAAATATTTGAAGAAAATAGCACAACTTGTCAGACTATCGATTGAGAACCCCCTCTAGTTCAGTGGACGCGTCCACCGTTGTCAATAACGCTATGAGTCTTTGAAATGGTATGCGTTATTATGAATGGTACACGGTGCATGCTAATAATCGCACTGTATTTGTACAGTACAGTTAAATATACAAGATTGGCGTCCACCGGATCGAACAGAATCCGCAAAGCTGGACTTGTTTACATCATGGAAATACTAGATCCTTCGAAGAAATAGCTGGAAATCATGTTGAAATGGACGTATTTGAAATTATAACCTCCTTAACAAATCATACAATGAGTACTTTGAGAGGATAGATTAGAAACTGGTGAGTAGAAACATTGAGGGTGAGAATAATGTTGTTGATTGGTTTGCAGCTGCCGTTGGTTATGTAGCGAGTCGAAACGGCACGATGAAGGGCACTCGCCCGGCAGCAAGTCGGCGCGACGCGACCCAATCAGACTCCTCCTGTTCATGTACATCACTGAAGTAAAACGTGGTGTGGTTAATTAGAGATATAGTATAGACCTAGAGTCTACATGTACTTTACTTTAATTTACCCGAGATTCTGGAAGAATGCTGTGTTCTCAGCAGTCAGGCTTCCAGTTCAATTTCATTTTCATTTTCTTCCTTCTCGTAGCGTAGTTGGGTGTCTTCATCTGACTTGGTTACTTTGGTAAGTTTGTCTGGCACAGTTCTGTGTCGGGTACTCAATTATTTATATGGGGGAGCAGAAAAGCTTGTCCTTCCATACTCGATCCCGTCTGGCTTTAAAGGGATCCTGTAACTTTGTCTTGGATCCTTTAGAAATAATCCTTGATTTAGCTCATGCTGCAAGCTAGCTGCAATGATAATTTAAAACCTAGGCTTTAGGTCAGTCATAGTCAGGAACTCCATGAGACTTTTACAAGCCGATCGCCTGTCTGATTATCAAGATATTAATGATTGGAATTACAAATTTTAAAAACCGTTCGCTGAACGGTTTTCATAACACTAGAGTCTATTGGGGAAAACGAGGATGGTAAAACCGGTCACTCAAAGATTTTTACTTTTTTGAGGCCCTTCTTGATCATTTTGAAGTGCGATTTTTTTTAGGGCTTCAATATTACACCATATATCACAGACACCTGTAACATGTAGGACCGTGTATCTCAGATTTAACATTGTTAAACGATCCCTTTAAAGGCATTCACCGTGGTAGTACCTCTTCAGGAAGTGTGTTCCAGTCATTAATGACTTGTTGGCTGCATGCATCTTGTCTAATCTTCGTTGAGGATCTTTGTTTTAAGATCTTTAGACTGTGGCCTCTAATTGTGTTGCTAGTCGAGTGTTCAAAGAAGGTATCAACTGGGATGCGTTCAAGTCCATGGATGATTTTGAAAACCTGAATCATGTCGCCTCGCCGTCTGCGATATTCGAGGGAGGGAAGGTTGAGCCCCCGAAGTCTCTATGTAAGGACGGTTGTGGATGCATGCATGTCATAAATCATTTTGGTAGCTCTCTTCTGCACCCTCTCTATGATTTTGGAGTCTGTCTTGAAGCGAGGGTACCATATGGAATCTCCGTAATCTATGAGAGGTCTGACAAGGCTTTAATTTGTACAACTTTGGAATTGTGGACCTGTCTCTGCACTCAAAACTGCGACGAATGCAGGAGAGTACTCCGTTGGCAGGAATCAGAATGACCAGTTGCATCCCAGTATAGCTTCCTGAGTGAGCTGCTAAACGGATTACCCAACGCAAGTACCAAGTCGGATGAGCTGGATCATTGCCGCGAGTCGCGCGCCTGTAAAAGGGTAGCGACAAACGGATACGTAAGAGCATCCAAGATGCGTGTTTGTGTATAAAATACTGACGCGCTGGTGAAATAACCTGCGCCTGGTCACACATATGTACCTACGCGTTCATGAATACGTAATGAGAGAATTGGCATATCAAATGCCCTTTGACAACATTCCTCCCGGTTCATTTAAGTGCATATATATCAAAGATATTGCAAAATCTCAAAAACTCCCCTATTAGAGCGTAAGAAACAAACCGGGGGAAACTGATATCTGGGTTAGTTCGTCCCAGGGAATCATACAAATATAAAAAGAGTTACAGAATATATAACCAGTTACAGTCCGTTAATACAATCCATAATTTTGCGAGTGCACGAAACTCCAAGGTTCCCGTTCAGTGACCGATTCTAATGCACACTTGAGTTAAATTAATTTACACTCTAATATTACAATACATAAGTTCGCAAATACTCTAATCTCAAGGCTACCGTCAAGTGACCGAGTCTAATGCACACTCCAGCACAAAAGAGTATTTTAAAAATCCTGACAGATGCTGACAGGTTTTGCTGCAGACTTGGTTTTGTGTTTTGAGCACATTAAAAGATTTGCATCTTCTTTGTGGTCTAGTACCTTGGACACCCGGAACACCTGAGGTTTGGCTTTACTAGCCATCTGTTTCCTTTTTATTTCTTTTTCCTCTTTCCATTCGATCAGTTTATCTCTCCTGCTCGTAGCAGAGGCTGGAATTTTCTTGGCTTTTAGTTGTTCCATTTCCTTTTCAAGCGCTACGATTCTCGCGTCTTGGGATTCAATGTCGGAAGTCGAGCGATTGCTTGACTTCATTGCAAAGAGATTCGTGTATTTCCAGAATCAACTGCTCCGGGAGGTTTGGCTTTATAGCCATCTGTTTTCTTTTCATTTCTTTTTCCTCTTTCCATTTGATGAGTTTATCTCTCCTGCTCGTGGCAGAGGCTGGCATGGCTGCCTTGACTGAGGGGGCTGTAGTAGGTTTGGTAGGGCACGAAGAGGACTTGTTGTTTGCTCCATTACACCTCCACTCATTTCCACTGATTCACAATGCCTGTTGCTGTACGTGCTAGCTTTATTAACCAAGTCTTGACTTATTTTTTCTTCTCTTTTTTTTCCACCTGTTTAATAATATCATCTTTATTCAATATTGCTTTCGACTTTACAAAACATAACAAAACATATATGAATATACATGTATAAAATTCTACAAAATTGCATTCAAAATTATATTTGTTTTTAAATTGAAAGAAGGTAAAAATATTACCTTTTTTGTCAAGAAGATCCGATAATTTTATTATACCTTTGTCATACCATGACTTTATGAATAATACTTTTTTGTTTCCACGAATCATAGTGTTGTTCCATATTTTATTGTCGTCTGATATGGGAATTCAGGACTTATTTCCGTATCGAGTGTTGAAGAGGCCCATGACTGGGCAACTTCCCGAATAATTTTTTTTTTATCGACAATATACTAGAATCTTGTCTTGACTTGATATTACCAAATTTCGTTCTGTCTGTTGGGTAACAGATACAGGGCTCTAAAGATATAATCATGATAACAATGCTTTAATAATGCCATTCACATCCCCTTCTGATATGCTTCTGCATGGCTACATGTAGTAATTTCTAGGAAAGTAAATAATGTAGGACTGACTCTTTAGAAATTTAGGACTTGACATATTGTAATCTGCTTGTGGTAAGGAGCAATTTTTTATCACATTCGGGACTATACAGTATGTAATAATAATAAAAATAATAACAAAAATACAATTTGATAAAGAAAATGCAAATAAACTCACAAATTACAATACATACTGCATGAAATATAAATCAATGTGAACAGATTAAATTCATCATCAAAAGCAATTTTGAATAAATGTGTCTTTAATCTAGACAAGTTTTGAATTGGTTAACAGTCAGACAGGTTTTGACATTTCAAGGTATACAGTACAATACATCATTACAATAACATACAAAACTCATTTTGGTTTTTGTCTCCTTGATATCCAGTGATCCAGCACCATCATGCCTATTGGTAGCAGTATCCAGGTCTCCCTGAGTGAGGTGCTCCAGGTTAGAGGAGGTCCTCTGATGGAGGAGGAGCTTTGGAGCATCCTCTGTCAGAGCTGTAAGGCCATACAAGACACATTCATTCAAGGTGAGTGGAGTTACATATTCAATATATTTGTTTAATTTCGTTTATTATCTGTATAAAATGATATATACACTTAAAATATTGTATCAAATCATATTATGTTCATGAAAATGTATGATGAAAAAAGGAAAAAAGATGCAGAAACCAAAAAATCAAATTAAATCAAATCAAATCAAGTTACTTCTATCAGTACATGTATTGTAGCTACATTTTTACAATGTGAATTCTTGACATTCATTCAAGGTGAGTTGAGTTTCTTTGCATTGTGAAAGAAACGTTGTGGAATCGATCAGAAAAGGTTGATCATCTAGCATATACAGTGTAAGTATTGGTGTGTACTGCAAGGTTCTGGAATCATCAAAATAATAAGAAATTTGGCTCAGTCTTGGTAAAGTTACAAGCACCATACACAGAAAGATGTATAGGGGACTACGCGACACGTGCGTGACACGTGCGCGATATCTATCAGGTCCAAATAGATACAAAGATTTACCAAATATATCAAGTAGTAGGCGGTTTCTCAGCAAAATTTGTATCATCACGTATTAGTCAAAACATATTCTTTCACATGATTGGTACTAAGAGCTTCCATTTCATTTTTTGATCTGGTGCGTTTCCAATACTGATCTTTACCTTTAAAAAATTTACACAGTTCATGTATATGAAGCTAAAACAAAATTAATGTGAATTCTTGACATGCAGCTTTTAGGAAAGGCTGGTTATAAGTTTGTGCATTCTCTTTTCATTTATATATATATATATATATCCATCACTCTTGTACTAGTTATCTGTTTCCATCTCAGTCTTGCTCTTTGTTTAGTGGTTTTGTTAAACCCTCTATTCCTCCATCTGCATTTCCCTTTCTATCTCTCTTTCTATCTCTCTTTCTTGCTCTCCATTATTGTACACTGACTATCCATCTTGATCTTTTTTTCTCTCTCTCACTCCCACTCCCACTCTCCTTTTCACTCATAGTGTTATTTTGCCTTTTTCACTCATATCTTTTATATTCTATGTTATCTTGATGAATAGCTCTACACCTTGTATCTATTTCCCTTGAAGCATATGGCTATACATGTACATGTATGTGCATCTGCCAATGCAAATTTCCTAACTTGATTTCTTTTAAGCAATGTATATTTCCTCCCAATAGCATTAACAAGTAATAGTTACGGGTACCTGTGACTATACACCTACTTTCATTGTAATTAACTGCATTACATTTTCTATGATATTTTCGTTGAGTTTTAATTCATTGATGTATTTGTTTTGTAAAGCGCTTTGATCAGTTGTAAATTGGATATAGCGCTATAAAAGAAACAATTCATTATTGTTATTATTATTATGAGTATGTGATTATTTTTCAAACCAAATCCACCTACAGGTCGTGCCATAGAAGCCGATGGTCCTAGCTTTGTGGTCAGTCCCTACACGGTGCTCTTCAGTCCTACCGGCACAGTCCAGTTTGCTGAGAGCATTGATGTGACCCTACCAAACATTGCCAACTACCTGCCTCCAGAGGGCATTGGAGGTCAGGGGTCATTCTCAAATGCTGCGGTTGAGAAGGTAAATAACTATTTAAACTAAAGTTAGATCAGTTGGTTTCGAAATCAATCAATTTAACCTTGAAGGATGAAACTGTGTTACAAGGTGTTATTTCACATTTGCCACATTATTATTGAAACCTAGGTTGTCCACAATCTATCCTAGTTATCAAGGGATTGATGTGACCAAACTTAAAAGAATCAGTGCCCTTCAATGGATACGACATTGGACATCTGAATGTAATTGAGGTGCCAGTATACATGTACATACCTGTACATTCATTCTGAAAATACATATAGGTTGTGGGATCATTAGCTTTGATGTCACTGTTTAAAAAGAAGAAAAACCTGCAGCCTTTCAGAAAGATTCTTGCTCTCAATATCAGCTTAGTGAACAGATACAATCTAAGAAACCTGGCTAAGTATTTTTGGAGGATTACCAAATAATGTTGTACATTAGATTTAAACCCCTATCAATCTTGGTTTTTAAAGAAAGCAGGTTTTCATATTTTCAAACTCATCTGATCCAATGAGGATGTTTAAATGGTACATGTAGAAAGTTTGAATCTTTGAATCTACATTTATTATTTTAGATTAATTGTGTGCAAACTGTGCACATACGGATCCAGAAGATTCTCATCTGCAGCTTCGCATCTCTGGAACTCTCCCCCCCCCCCCCACTACCTTCCGAACCATCACAGACTTAACTTTCTTTAAATCTCAACTGAAAACCTACTTGTTTAAAAACGCTTTCTAATATCATTTAAACTGTATTATTGTGTTCATCAAAATTTAATTAGATTAATGTACTTAAACACAATTTGCTTTCATTTCTCTGTTAATTGATGTTTATAATGATTGATTTTTAATTAATCTTGTCCTTATTTTGATATTTCTTTAGTTCATGAATTAATAGTTATGTGTAATTTTGTTGTTTTAATATTGTAAAGCGCATCGTTATTTTCTCTGAAGATGAAATGCGCTATAGAAGCCTAGCTATTATTATACATGTAATGTTCAAGTAGCATTCCATGTAATTTACATTTTGATATGCCCCCTCCCCCCTTGTCTATTTAGATGTATATCTATGCACTTGGGAAGTCACTCCTCTGGGCCTCAGACTACATGCGTATCCCATACAGGAGTGCAGTCATCAGTACAACCCTACAGTCATTACTGATGGGTATGTCAGATAACAATCCAATGACACGTCTCGGACTAGTGCAGATATTAGAGGTAGGTTGTTTTGAGGTCTTTTCTTTTCATTGTTCTTTGTGTGATCGATTATTTTGCTTGTTAGAGGTACTGCATCATATCCAGCAGGTGATGCAGGCACAGTTTAACTTCTTTTTTTTTTTTAATTATAAATTGTTTATTTATTACTATTATTGTTATTATTATAATCAAGAATGGAGAGGAGGGGGGGGGGGGGGGGGGGGGGGGGGGGGGGGGGGGGGGGGGGGGGGGGTTGTTTGAGCCCCCTCACCCATGCCCTCTAAAACTGCTCCTGAGATGATGTAGTTTTGAAATACATTGCTTTGTTTGATTATTAAAGATAAACTTTTTTTGTTAAATATGGGAGAACTTCATGTAAATATTTGTAATAAAAATAGTAACAACTCGATTCATACGGCAGTGCAAAATTAAGCAAAAGAGAAACATAATCTTAAAGTTGTTCACCTTCAAAACAAATATAAATGTTATGTAGCCAATCTATGAATTATAGATTCATCATAAACTTCATCTTTTGAATACTGAACCTTACAACAACAAGTAAGGAGTTTTTACAAAATGTATAGAAGACAAAAATCAAGTGAAAAGAATAATTATGATTCAATAATTGATGTAGACATGAAATATGAAATATTTCTTTATTATTTGCTTTCAATTCAGGCTTGCACAATCCATGCCCAGAGTCTGGGATACGGGATGCCCTACGCTCGTCACATCATCCAATTGAGTAAAATCGTTCTTGGGAGCATATTTGCTGTAAGTTCTAAAGAAAAGAAAAACTCTTCATTGTATGATATTGAAATGGTAGCTCAACCTTGTGATGATGAAAATCATCTCAAAATGCCAAGAAAAGTCTTTGAGCATTAACATTTCACAGAATGATAAAACGGTGAAACCCTAAAAGTGCATTTAGAAATACATCTATGTTTCGCGTCTATTTTTAAAATCTGTGGTTTCAAGACTTGTAAGCCCTGAATGTGGCACATCTTTTGACATCGAAATATACAGTGTGTTTGTATAAAAATAAATAACAAAGTTGCAATCTCCCTATACTGATACACATGAAGCCTCATCACATATATGAATAATTAATTGGGTGGTAATTCAAATACACTTCAAGTTATGAAAACGACATAACATATTTATATGCACATTGATTTAGTCTATTACCATGCCAAATTCTAGATATTTCATTGCTCCACGAAATAGATCAGAGGGGAATGGAATGACGGTGATATTTAAAAAAAAAATCCTTTCTCAATGCAGTATATCCACCATTTACGTTGCCTTATGCAGTGGATTATTGGTAAGATCCAGTAGCCTCATTAGATTTCTTGTTTACTTTTTGTCATCTGTTGCATATTGATGTATGAATGTTGTGTACTTTTCTGTGTAACAGCTGGATCAAATGGGACTGGGAGACAGCTTCAATAGCAATACAAACAACAGTGTCTCCACGGTAACAGGGTCACCCATGTCTGCCATGGGGTCACCAGAACACAGGCGATCAGGTATTAATTTCATTTTTTTTAATTAATCAGTATTTTTTATTAAAAAGCATTGACTTAGAACAATAAAGCTCCACAAAACTCACTCTGTTACAATATGTCCTTGAAAAACTGATGCTTTTTTGTTTCTTACATTTACATCAATGGATTTCCAGGGGAAACATCGTTATGTTATCTTGGTTTGCAAGTAAAAAGATTGTAAATTTTGTTTCTGTCATTGGTGACTCCCTTTGCATTGGAAATGCACTGTCCAATGAAAAATCATGTGAATGAATAGAAGTCTGGTTAACATGTAAACGGTGAAAAAAAACTGAATCAAAAGTTTTCTACCCTACGCTAATGTACCAATTTTTTTCTCTGCCAATAACAGGTCGAGTCAGTCCTGGTAAGCGGAATCACCAGCAACTCAACTCCAGCGACTCCACCGACCACAAGAACAAGCGCACCATGCGAGATGACGACGAAACAGATGCTAGGAAAGGATCTAAATCAAAACACAGACGCGGCGGATACTCCAACCTCAGCAGCAGTACAATGGACTCCCAGGAGAGTTATGATGACGTGCGCCCATACAAAGACACAATACCACATAGCCGCTCTGCACAGAGCTCTCGTGAAATGCTGGATGAGCGATCAAGCCGTAGGGATGCTTCACACAAATCTAACTCCACTGAAGAACGTTCGTATCATATGTCTGATATATTCTCACCAGCGAACAGAACAGAGAAATCAAACGGTTATAAAGCCTTGAGTGTAAAGAGTAGTCATTCGCGTGGTCGTGCGGAGTCGAAGCATTCCAAAACGCATTCCACGACGTCGCGGGGTTACGAATCCATGCCGGACAGACCGAGCAGCCGATCAAAGCAGCGGTCGCCACCACCACGAGGACAATCAAGCAGAACAAATCTGGTTTATGAACGGTTAATAGAGAGACGGGAAAGGTTAGGTCGTCTTCGAAATCAACTAGGGCTTCGACCACGGCACGGGAATGAACTGACGAGGTCAGTATCGGACTATGATAGCGAGACGGAAACAATGACAGAGGATGAAAGCCAGTATGGAGATGGGAGATCAGAGGCTAGGTCCTACAAATCTCTGACCTCTGTCGAGTCTGCAAGACAAGGTAAACACAAAATTGTGATGTATTTCATTATGTACAGGTATAATTATGACAACAATGCTATGTTTTAGCAAGGCACGTACAATGTACATCCAAAGAGATTATTGAATCGATTGTTAATATTTGTAAATCAATCAATCAATCAAAACAAGGTCATATATGTTGATGCAATGCATTAATTCACATAGTTTGGATTGGTTTGGTTTGAAGTCACAACAACCCTGAGTAGGCCTACTTGTATTTCAGCACTAGATTGCGTTGCTAAAATGTGATTCAAATAAAATGTAAACCTGCTTCTAAAGGCAAGCTAATTATAATGCTAAGTAAAATATTAATTATATCCAAGTATTTCATTGAATACAGCCAGGGTCATTTAGTCTGTCTTTGGATGGACCACTATTGATGATGAATTTTGTATTGATTCACCAGGGAGCTATCACCCAGACCAGTATTCTCAGTACTCCTCGGTAGGATCATTCCCCTTCGCCCAAGGTCCACAGGCTTCCTCTTCTCAGCGCCAGAGCCGGAGCGTTCCCAACGTCCACCAACAGAGGGCTGATCAGTACGATGGGGTGTCCAATAGGGATCCTTCATTAGAGCGCAGGCTGCAGGCAGCGCCCTCTAGCAACGAACACAAGAGGAACACCATGCCTTCCAGAAAAAAATTAAAAGTAAGTGGTGTTTTATAGAAAGTTTCATTAAACATGGGGAATAGTCTTAATGCAGTTAGTCTAGAAATATAATTACCCGTGTTCAATTATTGCAAAACCAGCTTCTGACTACACTGTATTGCAAATTGTATTGCCGTTTGATATAAGGAAACATTTGTGGAAATTTAAAAAAAGTTATGTACTTAATTTTCAACTGTCAACCATTAAACTCACCATAAACCTAAAGGCTTGTTAAGATATAAAGTGGAAAACCACAGCATTTCTTTTTACAATGTGTTATTGAAGAGTAACTGACATGCACAACAAAGGATCTACATCTACAGTACATATCTGTGTTAAAAGAAGATACAGATTTGTGAAGCGTATTACACTTACGTCACCACATAAAAATGGTGCATCAGTTTACTGCGCCATATTGGAATGAGGCTTAATTGTGAATATGTTATCCATATGATTATCCAAATAATCCTATAATCCTATGTTTGCTTCACGCTTATCTTTCAGAAATTCTTCGGACCAGAGTTTGTGGTGATGAGCGGCGAACCAAACGAATCCATCACAATGCCCATCTCATTCTTGGTAAGTATTGAATAGAATTTTGAAGATACTTGGGAGTAGACAGATCTATAGGCCAAGTTAGACCAATTTCCATATGGTCATGTGTAACTTGGAGGATTTATGTTGAGCCTATTAGATTCTGATGTATTGCTAAAATGTAATTGATACAGTTATCAGAGCTGCCAACCATTCTGTTTTTGCTCTGAAGTACTGAATTACTCCCGTTTGTTCCTCCAAATTACGGTAGTAGGTTTTTTATTCATAAAATATTTTTTTAAATTTTTTTAAATTTTTAATTTTTTACATAACAACTACCCTAAAATGTTGATTTGATTACACATTCAATAGAAAACTAAGTTTAAAACATACTTGAGAACACACTTGAAGAGAAAAATATTCTCAAAAAAGAATGAAATGCAGAGAATACCAAAATAACCCCCCCCCCAAAAAAAAAAAAAAAAAAAAAAAACCTGGTTGTATGGAAAAAAACAGCATGAGGAATGGACATTTCTGTATTGGAAGTGTGTCGCAGGTGGTTGTAAGTTTTGTTTTAATGAATTCCTTTTTTTTGCCATCATGTTTCTTTTTTGTGTTCTGATGAAGTTATGATGACTTCAGATCATATGTACAGGTTACTGTTCCCTTATTGTACACATGTATCCCGTTTAATTTATGTTAGTTTAAAAATAACAACAATATCTTGAGATTATTTCCCCTGTGCTCTGTACACACAAATCTATTTTAAGATGAGGGAAAACTGAGTGGAGAGCTTCAAGTTTTGGACAAAATATGTTTTGCTTTCTAGTTTTACATTTATACCTTATAAACGGAAGAGGTACAATATTTCTTGCAATTTCTGAAAATTTCACTCGAAAAACAGTATTTTGGTAATTTTTTTTAGATAAAATGTGTGAAATTATATGTTGTCATTGTGTGTAACAGATGCACTACCTGATCAATAATTTACAAATTTTGCCCTTTTTCTATTTTTCTTCCTAAAAAGAGCAAAGCTGGTAAGATTCCACCAGAGAAGAAAAGGGTCACAGCGGTCATGCTAAACGGCCGCAGACTTGACCTTTTGTGTGACCTTGGGACCTCTGGTCAAGAGCTGTTTGACCTGATCGCATCACACCTGGGTCTCAATGAGAGATCCTACTTTGGGATTGCCTATATCAAAGGTACGTTATTGGTGGTGTTATTTTTTTTGTTACCTGACTGCTCAGAAAGCATAAATGCTTGTTAGTAAGCAACCAGAGGACCGACGGCTTTAGGTCCTCTCCGATGGACCTGGTATTGAGGATTAATGCCTTACCAAAGGGCACTAGCTTATCAAATTGGTTTCAAACCCGGATTATGAGACCACTCCTCTACCATCTGAGCTATCGTGTCTCCTGTACGTAGTATAGACTGAATTTGGACACCTGTTTATGACAGACTTCTTGATTAGTTCAAGGCTTGAATATGAAGATTAATGGAAAGCCAACTCGAGAGCGATCATATATATTCTAGGAATTTGTCATCAGGAATTATGTCTAAACATAATTAAATCTCAAAGAAATCACTCCCAGTATACATTTGCATTGTAGAAGATTATACCACACTACTTTTTTAAAGAAAAAAAAATGCAGGAGAAAAGATTAATTTTGCAATAGGACTTGTATGCTGAAAAAAAGACAAATAGAAAATCTCGTGCAGCTACAAATGCAATCATTAGGCGATTCCTTGTACAGGTGTATTTTCTTGTTTTCTTTACAATAGTTTGTTGCCAGTTTGGCTACCAGAATTGAAATTGTTAAGATAATTCCATGTAATTTCCTTTAAAACAAATTTTAAGCAATTTTGGTTGCCAAAATTTGTCATATCACAGTTCATTTGAGGGTGACAAATACAGGTTTCAAGTATCTTTCTGTTAGTAGTGCTCAAATAATTGGGTCTGAAATGCTCAATGTACGATTCCATTTTACAATGTTTTTTCTTCCTTGCCATCAGAGGGGGAGTATCTCTTCATAGACCCCGACACCAAACTCTATAAGGTGGGACCAGAGACCTGGCGTGAAGAGGCCAAGAAGAGGTCAAAGAAGGTCGGGTCAAAGGAGAAGTTCACAGTGTTCTTCCGGGTCAAGTACTACGTCGAGAATGTCAGCTTACTGAGGTAAGAATGCCAAGAAATTAGTAGAATTCATTGAATTAACGTTTCTGTATTGAAACCTTATACGACTCAGAAAGGCACTGTCTTAAACAATTCAAATCAAGGTTTACACCTATTCACTCTAAGTAGATTTTTATGGCATAGATGAGCCAAGTGTCTATAGTAGCAGCTTTTGATTTTTGCCATGAGTGGTGTTTGTAGATTATAGGAATGACTGTTGAATGCCCCATGTACACTCTATGGTGCCAATTAAATTCACTAAAGTAAAATCTACTCACCAGAGTCGTCACTATATGTCAGAATCCGTCGATGCTGTCCTTTGCTGGTTGCTGTGATGATCTCCGTTGCTTGTAGTGCACTCCGATGCGTAGTCTATACTTCTGTTATCTGGTTACTGGTAATTCTGCCCCGGGCAGCGGGCTAAAAGCCCTTTATATACAAGCTCGCATGTACATACATGCGACCAGGCAAAGCAACCCGACGTACGCACATGCGTGCGGCCCGTATACCCATAATGAGTGGTGTTTGTAGATTATAGGAATGACTGTTGAATGCCCCATGTACACTCTATGGTGCCAATTAAATTCACTTATGATCGCAGTTTATATACAGCTGTATTTTGAGATGTGATGTACATGACTGTCGTTTGTTGTATATATATTTCAGGTCACAAGTATGATGTTTATGAGATATACCAAATTATGAATTACAGCCATAAATCCCCTGGCCTTTCATCACAAAGCTTTTAAAGATGCTCTCTTTCATGATTCCAAAATAAACACTCATAGTTGACAATAAAAGTCTAACCATGCAGTGCTCTAATCCTTCCTTGGGGGCTATTGTTTAGGGATGGAATGAGGAAGTAAATATATTTTCTTGAAGCAGTACACAGGCTTGCTTAAATGTTGTTTGCTTCACTCTAAATAAAATTGACACATCTGAGATTGTTTCGTCTTTAGAGAAGACATGTGCATTATTGATCAACACTGTAAGTACAAGTTTAAGTATAAGCTTGTGTCTGTATGGATGAGAAGGGGTGTACACTGCTGTTAAAGCCTTATTTTAGACAGCCAACAAAATTTAGTACATATTAAATTTGTGCCATACATGAACATGTATGCATGTAATGTACCTGTACTAGATTTGTTTGTATTCAACTAAACTTGAATGAACAGAGAGCACTGTTTTCATACCTAAAACAACGAAACAAAAACAAGATGTCAACAGGATTTCAGTTACTCTCCTTATTTTGCTTGAGAGTATACCAGAAGTCTGTAAGTGTATCATGAAATTCTTGTTCTGTTATTCACTTTGCAGGGATCAACTCACAAGGCATCAGTACTACTTGCAGATGCGTAGAGATATCCTGGAGGAGAGAACCAAATGTGATGATAGAGCCGCTTTACAGCTCGCTGCCCTAGCACTTCAAGCAGAAATGGGAGATCATGACGACAGTACCTCCCGGAACTACTTTTTACCAGAGCACTACGTTGCAGCTGGCATGATAGAGTCGATTGGTGTGGCGAATATTAGAGCTAGATTGCCCCCTATGCATGAAGCTCAGAAAGGGATGTCAGATGTGGAAGCTGAATTTGACTTTTTAATGGTATGTCAATGTACTGAGAAAAGATAGTCATCTGTCCAGTAGTGCCGTGCGTGTTTGTGCCATTGAACTGGATCGACCAAATCAATTTATAATATATATATATATATATATATAATATTTTTTTCTGTAACAGAGTAATTTTAATAGTTTCATTCTTTTAATTAAATGTAATGTTAATTGTTATTGCATAATTGTTTTAAATGGGGGCACGCTACAAGAGTCCTATCTCGCACCCCGGGGCAACGTGTCTGACACAGCCGGTTGTAGCAACTACTCCGAAGATTAATCTTGATCTAAGGAGACACGAACGAACGATAGAAGCATTCGGTTATTATATGTATTGTATGAGTGTCCACACACCATTTCTGCACTCCATGGCACTCCTTGCAGTCACTCGCCTCACCTACCATCCCAGTATAGCTTCCTGAGTGAGCTGCCAAAGGGATTACCCAAGTACCAAGTCATCTTTGGCCCTTTGATTATTTACATCATAAACTAGAATGCCTTCTTCCAAATTTAGACATTAAAGATTTTGCATACCTGTGCACCATCACTAAAGTCCAGATGATAAATTTGAAAATAATACATTTATACTTCTATAGCATATAAGTTTCTATGTTGGAAGGAAAGGAATACGAACATGTTGCAAAGTTAATCCTCCATTAATATTATGCCATTCCTTCTCTCTTTAAATTTTGAAATTCACAAAAAATATTAGTTCTTGGAAGCAAAGAAATTACTGGATTGTGTTCTTGTCTCATCTTAGCTGTGCAGTCTGTTATATGAGAATAACGTAGAATGAATTTCAGGGAAAAAATACTTTAAACATTTCAGGGGCTACTTTTCAAGCTTGCTTGCATGAAAATAACACTCTTTATTTTGTTTTGCATTGACCTCTATGCAATTTTGGGGGGCTCTTTTATGACTTTCTGGGGCTCTTTTTTGCATTTCGGGGGCAATTTGCCCTGAGCCCCGTGTATTTTTTTCCCTATTTTTGAAATTTGAATATTGAATTGAGTTTTAAGTTTCAACTTTGTTGTCTTATCTTTGATATTAGGAAGCAAGAAAATTACCTGAGTATGGAATCCACTTCCATCGAGTGACCCACAATAAGAAGGAGAGCACACGAGGGGTGTGGCTTGGGGTGTGTACCCGTGGTATCATTGTATATGAGAAGGGGGGCAAAGCTCGCAAACAAGTCCACGCCCATCCTTGGAACAAGACTAAGAAAATTGCTTTTGATGTGAGTATGAGTATTGGAACACATTTAGAGCTCAAAGTAATTTTCCAGCTTCATCCCCAAGCGTACTTTCATTATGATGCTAACATAAAAAGGATAAAGATCATCTATAAGGAATTATTTGCTTTTTCTTTTTGGAAAAAAACAAACAATAGGAGAAATTTTGCTAATAATGCAAAAGTACTGTATTAAGTCATCATCGACAATTTGGTTTGCACACTAATCGTCTCAAATACTTTGTGTATCTTCATAAAAGTGTTCATATTTATTTGCTACAAAGAAAATGGCAAATTAATGCTAAATTGTGAATTGTAAAATAATGTCAATCTAGAAAAATATAACTAAACAATGATTTACTTTCATTGCAAAGAAAAAAAGAAGAAAGAAGTTTGTATCACATCTATTGAAATGTTCTTCGATGTTCACCTTGTAATGGATCTTTTTTGTTTGTTTCACAGAGGAGAAAGTTTATAGTAGAACCCTTCGATGCGACCGGGATGAAGTTTGTTCACTTTACAGAAAGCTACAAGAAGTAAGTACAATTACGATTCATGTAAACACTTTTGGAATTTCTGCAGGAAATATTTTGTTTCTAGTTCACATGCTATCATTGTTCCACAATGTCTCCCCTGAATAAAAAGGGTTGCTTTTGTTTTGAATAAGAATGATATCCTAAAAGCCAGGAGGGAGTATGCTTTTTCTTACCTGTAAGTCAGGCAGACAAAAATTCTTGAAATTTAGAAACAATGATACAATATTTAAACACTTTATAAAGAAAGCATTGTCTGATGAGAGCCAGAAACATTTAAAGGATGATACATGGATCAAGTCCGAAGATTAATAATAAATATCATGTTTACAATAATGGCTAACATAAAATAAACAAACATGGACATAAAATATCAAAATTAAGAATTAAAAGTAGATAAATATTATATAGCAGATTGTTAAATATATGCATCAGACTTCATGCCGTTCTTGCTCTCTAAACAGAGGAAATGTATGATTCCTATTTGTACTCAAAAGATCATTTATTACATAACATTAACCTCCTGCTCAATAAATAAACCAAATTTTTTAAACAATGACCGGTAATTTGTCTATGTACATGTATTGGTAACTATTTTTATGTTATTTTTCACAGGGGTCGCTATTTGGTACAGCTCTGCAAATCTCAACATAGATTCCACATGGCTGTGAGAACTAAAACTAATATTGCTCATCAATTCCAGAATGGTAAGTCATTTGTAGCAACATGTAATAGGTTTGCAAACCCGTAGCGCTATCATGTTTTTCATTTATTCTTTTTGATAACTTTTTTTTTCTGTAGAAAAAAGGTTTATTACAAAGTTTGAGTACATAGAAGGAGATCAGTATTCATTCATGGTCATGAAAAGAAACTTAATTCAAGTTTTCTTTTTTGCAAGTTAAAAATATTTTAAGATACGTTTGTTGGTATTTGTACCAAATTGATATCATAATAGGAAGAGAATTTAAAGCTTTTTCATACTTGTCGAATGCACTGGAACTTAAAGCGATGTTATTAATGGGTTATTTACAGTGTAGACCAATTAGATAGACAATTTTTGTATTCATCTTGATAACCTTTGAAGGTTTTTCCAGCCTATATGCATTTTCAATGGGTTATCCAACACAACATTTAGTTTAGTGATTGAGTCTACAGTGGTTTAAAAGATTTGTTATAGTGCAACCAATTTGAATTTATTATCATTTCTCTAGATTATGGTGTAGAAGGAGAGTCCTACAGCCTAGCAAGTGGGTCACTACGCTACGCTAATCATTACGAGCCGAACGATGAGTTCGATTACAGCGACGGTGAGCAGAGCATGATGGGATCGGTTCCCAGTGAACTTGGTGCTTCCTCGTACACCATTGATAGCATGAGGCATCATGGGATGCCTGAGGTCAAGAGGTCAACCTCAGGTTACGAGGAAATCAGGATTGGGAGACAACCTCCTCAGATCAAGGTACATAAAGTCACATTCTGATTATCTCTGCTTTGTTTCATAGATTACTACATGTGTATAATAATAATAATAATAATAATGGGTTCTTGTATAGCACTTGTGTCAGTCAGATTTGACCCTCCTGGCGCTCCCGATTATTAGCCTGGCTTTATGTAAGGAGGAATGATACTCCCGCTAGGAAAGTACATACAAATACATAAATTTTAGCAAATAAAGAACAAACATATTTATACATATGGCCTTGTGTTTTTATGCCCTCATTCAATACACTTCTGGGTTTGTTGTCAATGAACAGAGCCCTGAGAGACGACCTCATTCCACTCCAGTTACAGAGGGCAGCAGACAACAAAGATCAAAACAAGTGAATCAGCCGTACAGAAATGGGACGACGGGGTCAAGGTCAAATGTCAATCCTCAGCGCGTGCTCCGCGAACGTCAGCAAGATGAGTACGATGGCAATGGTTACGTCGAGAACGGGTACGAGGAGGTCAGCAGGGGTCAGCCAAGGTCGCAAGTGAGGTCAAGGCAGGAGTCGCAAGAGATTGTAGATGACCCTCCTTATGCCACTATAGCAAGCATCAAAGAAAACAGAGAGAAGAGCAAGCAAAAGAGAAGGTAATGTTTGAACTTACAGATGTACATGCAGGTAAATTTATATTGTTATGTGTGATATTTTGGCTCCTGAGGTTAAAGATAAAGTTGAGTTCTGGTCATTCGATTGCATTGTGAAAGAAAAGGTGTGGAATGGATCAGAAAAAGTTGATCATGTAGCATGTAAGTATTGGTGTGTATTGCAAGGTTCTGGAGTCATCAAAATCATAATAAATTTGGCCCAGTCTTGGTAAAGTAACAAGCACTTCTATGCTCATAACTCGGCCAGTATACATTTTCTACCAAAATTGTTCGGCAAATGACATTTATTTGTAATCTTGAATATTCAGTTTAAGTTTTGTTTGATTCTGTGAGAATTCATTTTTTTTTTTTTTTTCCAGAACTCAAGTTTATCTTTATGTATGTTTATACAGTTGTATTTTTTTTTCTTTATGATCATGAAATAAGCACTAACAAATATCTTTATCTCTGTTGAAATGAATATGATTTTCATCCCCAATCTAATCTAGTTGTCTGTTCAGATTTGCAGTGAGACCGAAGTTTATACATTGCATGGTTCATTGAGAAAAGGCTCTTGATTAGTAGATAGTTAAGGAAGCTTTGCTGAGAAATGTCTTGACCTAAAGTATATGATCATAAAGAAATCAAAGTTAGGTGTACTTTTTACAAAATTGTGAACTTTTAGCAGTTGTAAAATCCATGTTAATATTTTATTTCATGTTCAAATACTCTTTTACATATTCATTTAATTTTAGCAGGACACCTAAGACGAGAGGCGAAGAAAGTGGATATGCAGAGATTGGACCTAGAGACTCTGAGAAACCATACGTCCTAGGTAATTATGTTTTTCTTCAGTTGTGCCTTTAGGAGGATGCATAACAGTGAAAGAATAGATCTTCTCAATGCCAGAAATAGATTGTTGTAATCAAAGTCACTCTCTTCATAAAAGAACAAAAGAAGTAAAGATTTGCCTTTGCTAGCTTGTATATCATGTGTTACACCCCTCTCACTTCGAAGGTAAATTGTGCTTTATTTCAGCCACTGTTATGGTTCTTGTGTTGAGCACTGTTTACCTATCACTCAGAGGCTGGATGAGTTAGTGCAAATGTTTACTAATGTACTGCCTTCCCCCTCCCCCCCCCCCTGTATGCCATGTTTTTTAAATGAAATCATTTTCTAATTCTGTGCAAGTCCCAAGAAAAGTTTCCTACATTTTCCTTCACCGTTTCTTTTTCTCTCCCTCTCTGTATCTTTCTCTGTTTCCCTCTCTCTCCCTCTTACCCCCTCTCTCTGTCTTCTTTTTCTCTTTCTGTTTCCCCCTTCTTCTGTTTGTCACTCTCTCATTCTTATTTTCGTCATGTATCATCCTCATCTTGTCATTCTGCTAATGTTTCTGATTTGTTTTTGTCTTGTTTAATTATTTTTTTACTTGTATTGTCTGTCATGTTTTTTTTTTAATTCCGTAATTTTTTTTCAAAATTAAGTTATAAATGTATAAAGTTCAATTATTAATGTGCGAACCTACACCTAACAAGCATTGCTTTCAAGTAGGTTCGTTTTTTTTCATTTCCTGTAACCAAATCATTTTGCATTACAATGACCAAAAACAATGTCAAAGATATTTCAATGCTCACTTCTGTTAATATATCATTACGATTATTATTGTTTGAAATTGTTTATATTATGTGAAAAGATATGAAAAATTAATTCGCTCTGTATAGAGCTACTATTACTACTACTACTACTACTACTTCTTTGTACACTGCAATATCGTCCATGCCATAAAGGCTGCACCATCCTCTATTTGTTTTTTTGTGTACATTCGCTTCAATGTCTGGAACAGGATTGTTCCTTTTGCCTGTTCATTAAATCTATGCATAATTTATTTTAAAAAATAATAATAATGTTTTCAGGTACAAGCATCCACAACACCAGCCGGGCCCAGTCCCGTAAGTCTTTGGACCAAGATGAGTCCATCAGTGAATCCCTGAGGGAGCGCCTGGAAGATCTGCCCCCTTCGGAGCATCCTGAGAGGGATATCGTCATAGTTACCCTCAAGAAGAGCCAACAAAAAGGACTTGGTAAGTACCTATAAACAGCTGATTGATTGTAGAAAATATTTAAAGAAGATTGGGTTTGCATATTTGTTTTGTCTGTAAGAAGGAGGTGTTTTGAGATTGAATCTTTAATTAATATAATTCACTTTCATAGCAGAGATTGTTGTTCGTCCATTAAAAAAAAGGGTAAACAAAATTGTCTTGTGAATAATTCTTTTGGCATTTCCTACAAAGTTATTTGCCCTCGAATGCCTCCGTTAAACTTTACGTATTATAAATTTAATTCATTATTTCTATGATGCTTAGAAGCTCATGAATCAGGCTTTACAGAGACAATCATTTTAAATAAAGAACAGTGTTCTATTTTGGCCAGTATTCATATACTTGAGGTTATGGTTAACATCATCAAAGAAAGTTGACTCTTTTTTTTTTCTACATTAAACTTAATTTACAGTCAAACCTGTCTATATCGACTGCCCAAGGGAAAGACAAAAAGTTTTCTTTGTAGACAGGTTCCTTTAGTACATGTTTCAATGAGAAACCGTTTCCAAGGGAAACAAAAGATTTGGTCTTTGTAGACAGGTGGTCACTACAGCAGGTTTGACTGTATTATGAATTTGATTTATTCTTTCTATGATGCTTAGAAGGTGAGTGTATGAGAACATGGTTTTACAGGTTTAATCCAACAGGTTTTTTTTCCTGCTTGGCATTTATTTCTTGGCATATGGTCTTCCATATATGACTGACACCACATTTAATCACTAAATCCTTCTTCTCATCAGGCCTTACCATCGTTGGAGGAGAAAACTCCCGAAGCTTAGACCTGGGCATCTTTGTTCGTTCCATCGAGCCTCATGGCCCCGCCCACAGAGATGGCAGGCTTCATGTCGGGGACAGGATCATCTCCATCAACGGACAGAGTCTGGAGGGGGTGGGGCATCGGGTTGCCGTGGATATCATCAAGAATGCACCGGAGGTCGTTCAGCTGATTGTTTCTCAACCTAAGTCAGGTTTGTACAATGTACTGGAGTAAACTTTGTCATTCAAATAGTAATTTAATCACTGTGTGCTGACGTTAAATGAAACATACATGTTTCACATGTGGAAAAGGAGGGTCAAACCAATGCAGCAATATGTTTTATCTTTATCAACAAACTTGTTTATTGCAATTGGAAAATAGACATGAGAAGTAGTCATGATATTGAATGGTAACCTTGTATTGCATTGTCTCCCAGGATTAATTATTTCAATGCCATAGTTTATATTAGTGCAAGTAATGAAAAAAGGTTTCTTATGATACATATAAACTTTGTGGTAATTGATGGATTCTAAATTAATGTTGTCTTTTTGCAGGATTGAATTCCAAACTCTCTTCCATCCCGAGCACAGAGGTTGTCTATGCCAACGTACACCACCCCACTAAGGCCCATTCAACGCCCCTCGCACCTAGCCACCAACCCCAAGGCTCTCTAGAGAACATCCAGGATCTCCCCGTAGAGTCCTCAGCAAGTGACAGTTCCCCCAAGCTACGCAACAATCAGTTCCCACCGACCAAGCCGCGGCGCCGCCCGGAGAGCTTCGGGTCAAACTACAGCCTTAATTCAGACCAGGAGAGGAACGGGTCAGGGGAAGGGAAACACAGAAGGTATCTCACCGTGGAGAAGCCAAAGATTGTGAAGAGGAAAGGAGTCGTGGATGATGAGGAGGATGATGAGGAGGAGGATGATCGAGGGAGGATAACCGAGAGGAGCGAAGACATTTCAAGGATAACTACAGAAGTAAGCCATTTACTTATCGGATAGTGAAGCAGAAAAGTTGAATGGTCTAATTACAAAATCTGAGCTTTGGTCAACTTTGAAGTCAATGCCAGCAAATAAAGCCCCGGGGTTGGATGGTCTTCTTAGTGAATTTTATGTTGCGTTTTTTAATGATATAGTCGAAATGCTCATTGAATCTTATAATTTTTCCTTTTGCAATGGTTTATTAAGTCAGTGACAAAGATACGGAGTAATAACTCTTCTACCAAAGGGAGATAAAGATCCATTGGATATTAGCCCGAGTCCTTACGGTTCTTTGGCTTAACGTTTAACTGTAACTTAATACGGGCGGTTTCGTTTAACTGTTATGAAAATATTCGTATTAGTAATAGTGCTGTACATGTAGCTCGGAACGCCTGCCGATCTTCAGACCGCCAAGCTGAGCATTCCGAGCCGGACTATATGGCACAAATTGGGTCGACCTGGTAAACAGGAACCAGTAACAAACAACATAAAAATTTCTAATTATTCTTCATCTGATATCATGATAAACCTAGCAAAGTTACCTTCAACAATTCAAGGTCAATTGGGGTCAAGTCGCTGTGAAGATGGCTTGATCTGTGACGTGTTTATGTACCGTATTTGCCGGCGTAAAGGCCGCACCGCCGTATAGGCCGCACCCCCAACTTTGACATTTCGTAGAGGAAAAAAAACAAAAAACGGACCAAACAAAATGATCGTAATTTTCTTGTAGAACACTCTTTTTTTTTTACAAACTATACCAAATTCATCAATATTCTTATAAATCAACAAGAAGTTAACCTAAAAAATGATCATAATTTAGCAGATCTTCATCGACTTTTAAGCTAGTACTGTATCGTACGCAGATTTGGTATCCTACAATACCCCTTCCTCGATGTGCGGTGTAATCCGAAATAGCATTTTTCGACCTGCGCAGTTGCGTTGCGCGGCAGCTAGCTCCGTAAGTAACGGCCTGTCCCTTTGTTTACTTTTTGGCGATGCAATAGTACGGACTTAGATCTAGATCTATCGGCAGATTTGATTAGAAAAATAAGTTTTTTCGTCTTCATGTCAACTATGCAACATAAAATTGTTGGTAAGTTGTGTGGAGTTATTCTAGAATTGTCCTGTACCGTTGTCTAGTCATGCTACCGTTCCTATAGTCCCATACGTGCAAATGGACGTGATGTTTTGACCGCTGAATTTTGTTGTTGTTGCGTATACGCCGCACCCCGACTTTTTGATTTTTTCCCACCCAAAAATACTGCGGCCTTTACGCTGGAAAATACGGTATATGCCTTTGCAATCTAAAGCAAAGGCATGTAACTTTAAGTTTGCATGTATCATTGCCGTATGAATGTGGATGTGTGTAACACAAACACCGAAGACACACCCAGCAATGAGCTGATCAAAATTAGTGACCAATCAGGAAGTTTCTCTAGCTATGTGGGTGGAGTTTGATTCCAGCATAAATTACAGTTTGGTGACTGCAGGTGCATGCACCCAGCTCAGTGGGAGGTCAAAAAGCCTTGTGATAGCCATGTGCTCACCATGTGTGTGTATGATGAAAGTTTGTACAGTGTATTTGGGCGCCGATGTTTGAGGTGAATTGTGTGTTTGTGACAGAGAGAGCATGGACCATGGAAAGAGTGAAGAAGACAAGTGAGATGGAAAGGGTGGCTGTGTTATTGTCCGCTGAATTGAAGAATGATAAAAAACAACTCACAATGCCCAAGAATTAGTTGATTTTGTTGATGAATATTTCAAAATATTCAATTATTATTGTTATCATTATTTTTATATTTCATTGTATGTATACATTATTTTAGGGAGGGGGGCCGAGTCGGCAAGGGATTGATATTAAAATTGATATTAATATTAAGAGAGAGAAGGAAAATAGAGAGGGTGAGATTATTAAAAGGGGGCATGGTTGGTTACAATTTCATTCATAGAGATTACTGCTGCCAGACAGCTGGCATCCAGCTGCCGGGTGTAACATTACACTGTGGTTTCTTTGATTATCGACTATTGGGACATTCCAAAATGTATGCAACTAACGGTTTTAAACGGAGAGAAAAATGCTAAACGGTTTTGATGAATGCTGTCGTTTAACCGTTGGTTAAACGGTTTGACTCCGGCTTGATTGGATGTAAAAAATTATAGACCAATTTCATTACTAAATGTAGATCATAAATTGATAGCGAAATTGATGAGTCATAGATTGAAAAAAGTCATTAATGCTTTGATTCATTTTGATCAACAAGGATTCTTAAAGGTAAAGACCAGTTTTGGAAACGCCCCCCTCTCAAAAAATGAAATGGAAGCTCTTATTACCAATCATGTGAAAGAATATGTTTTGACTAATACGTGATGATACAAATTTTGCAGAGAAACCGCCAACTAATTGATATATTTGGTAAATTATTATATCTATTTGGACCTGATAGATATCGCGCACGTGTCGTGTAGTCTCATATACATCTTTCTGTGTACAGTGCTTGTAACTTTACCAAGACTGGGCCAAATTTCTTTCACAATGCAATCGCATGACCATAACTGCTCTATATCTTTAAAGGGTCGCAATATCAGTGCAAATATTTGTACAATTGTAGATGTGATCAAATGTACTAATTTGCTTGATGCTTGATGTGCCTGGATCAATTGTTCTGTTAGATTTTGAAAAGGCTTTCGATAGGATCATGGATATTTATTTGAATTACTGAAACATTGTAATCTTGGTCATAATATTATAAATTTTGTGAAAACCTTTTATAAAGGAAGAATTAGCTATTAATAACAATGTTTTTTTTTAACGAAACCCTTATCCATTTCAAGAGGCATATTTCAAGGCAGTCCTATTTCACCTTACTTGTTTGTTTTGGCCATCGAAGTGTTAGCTGTAGCTATCCGTGATAATCCAGACATTAAGGGTGTTAAAGGTAAAGACCAGTTTTGGAAACGCCCCCCTCTCAAAAAATGAAATGGAAGCTCTTATTACCAATCATGTGAAAGAATATGTTTTGACTAATATGTGATGATACAAATTTTGCAGAGAAACCGCCAACTAATTGATATATTTGGTAAATTATTATATCTATTTGGACCTGATAGATATCGCGCATGTGTCGCGTGGTCCCATATACATCTTTCTGTGTACAGTGCTTGTAACTTTACCAAGACCGGGCCAAATTTGTTATCATTTTGATGATTCCAGAACCTTGAAGTACACACCAATACTTATATGTTAGATGATCAACCTTTTCTGATCGATTCCACAACGTTTCTTTCACAATGCAATTGCATGACCATAACTGGTCTTTATCTTTAAATGCATTTTTATTCAAAATTGGATGGGTTGATTCTCCAATGTGTTATTTTTGTAAAAAGTCCCCCGAGATCTTGAAACATATATTTTGTGAGTGTGATAAAATGACTGTTCCTTTATGGAAAGAACTGCCTGATTATATTGACTATAGGATTAAGGAGTCCACAATATATGCAGATTTTAGTTATGTCTTTGGTGTTGACATTGGCAGTAAACATGAAAAATGTATAACTTATTTGTTTCTCTGTTTTAAATTTATTAGATGTAAATTTCAGCAAACTAACCTAAATTTTCAAGCTTTTATTAATTTTCAAGCTTTTATTAATTTTCTAAAAATGAAGTGAAAGATTGAATACAAGATTGCTGATAAGAGAGGTAAATTGAGCCTGCATTTTAAAAAAATGGACATTTCAGTGGTAGACCATTAAGAAGACAAAGAAGACAAAAATATTGTGTACAAGTTGGTATAGAGACATTTTTTGTGTGTGCCTGCGTGTGAGTGTGTGCGTTTTGTTATGTGATAATTTGTGTAGTGCTGTGTTTGGTACTTTTATTCCTTTCCATGTTTTTAAATAAGGTTATGGATATTTGTGTTTGTTCGTTCATTCTAGTAGTACACTGTAGACCACAGGTCTGACAAAAACCAGATTTTTTTTTTTTTACTCAATCCCCCCCCCCCCCCCCCCCGATTTTATCCTGATATTTCATTTTCTCTATTCTTACCTATTTTTCCCCAATTTTCTAACTCAAAAGGGGGGAATGTTGTTAGATGCCATTTTTTTCCCCCCGAATCCTCTTCTTCTTTTTTTTTTACTCAAGGGGGGCGTGGTTGTGGGGAAAAAAACACTATTTTTTTTTGTAGTGCTCACTATCACCCCTGAGATCAGTTGCTACTACTCAAATATATATTGTATGATGCACTTTTTCTTAGATATATATGTTTTCATCTGCTACCTAACCTGTTCTTTGTGTTTTGTTACAGTTTCACTATAAAAATAAGTAAGCCATTTACATATTTTTTAATAAGAGAAATATTCTAGTGCTGTAAGTTATCGGCTGCTTTTAAATCTTGTTTAGTGAATTTGTGTATGAAGTGAAACAATTTTCAGATCTCACAATGCACAAGATTACCTGGCTTACTTTTTCTTGCAAATCAGGAGGGCCTTGTTTCATAAAACTTTGTATCAATAACAAATTCAGTTTCAGTTGTTCTCACATGGTGTATCTTTACCCGAAAGTAGCTGTAAATTGCTCTCTAGAATTATAAAAGGGGTGAGAAGACCTTTTTAGTTAGATCTTGGTTGGTGTTTAATGGATTTTATGTCAACGATTTCACTCTCAATTACTTTACTCCAAAGTTATTTGTGCGATTAAGAAAAGGGTATTTAGAAGTCTTAAGAGACGCGCTCTTCAAGGTATATGGGGGTGCACTCCGTAGATCTTCTCCCTTTTGTCAGAATGATACAGTTAAAATTGAAAGAAATTTAAAATCAAGGTCGATAACAATTTTTTTTTTTTTAGTTAATGCATTTTCATTTTCATCAGATTTGATAATAAATATAAATTTCCAGTAGGCTGTCAAAAGTGCTAAATCAAAGATGTTCATGTTAATCATAAACTTTATTTCTTCATTACAATAGGATGTCCACTCCAGGCAATCTGTCAAGGATGAACCGATAAGTACCGGCATCCTCGACAACCATTCTGAGGACGACTGGGACGACCTGGAACATGACGACGATGATGATGATTCAAAGGTCACGACCCCTGAGAGCTCTGACATGGAGGACCTCTTCGGTGACATGGACGAGAAGAAGAACAAACCAAAACTGAACTTTCGCAAAATCAGCGCTGGTATCGAATCCCCTCCCGTAACCGCGACACCATCGACCTTGACGGCGATGACGCCGTTGAGTGAGAAGCTGACATCAGGTACAGCCTCAGCAGCCAAGGAGACGGAGGTCGATGATACCGAGGCAGAGCAGGAGGAGAATCTAGATGAAGAAGTGCAGGAGGCTAGCGAGGGACTAGATCTTCTACCGGGTGACAAGTATACTGTTCAGCTCAAGAAAGCAAATGGATCTTTAGGCATCAGTGTTACGGTAAGGGAGAAATATTGATGAGTCATAGATGTTGGGGTGTTTCACAAAGACTAAGATCGACTTTAGGTTGGACCTAATTATGGCAGGCCATTCATGCCGCTGGTTGCTCTCACCATGTTATGATCTTTAGATAATATTCTTCACTTCAATAATGAATTTTTTAAAAAAGTAAATTCTGTAGATTTGTACGTCTCTTGAGAGACGAATGCCAGTAATTGGTTTGAGCTAAGTCCAACTTAAAGTTGATCTTAGTCTTTGTGAAACAACCCCCATATCTCATATGGAAGTTTCTGTCTGTAAACCTCAGATGAATTGTCAGGAAAGCAGTGTAAAACTGTGACTTGAAACCACAAGTTCTATATTAGCAAAATTTATATTATATTACAGTTTTGGTAACTGGTGCTTGGCGGTTTGTAGCCCCTGTTTCTGAATGTCCACAAGTTGCCAATCATATATGTGTAGTTATAAGCAGTGGGTGTAACTGTATCAAAAGCTTGTTGACTTTGGTACTTTACTATCGGATGTCTGGATTTAATTAGTCAAGATCTTGATTGTTATTAGTGTACTAACATGTGTTAGTGTGAGCATGAATGGCAAGTGTTGTTATAAGCTTCGATTATACTTTTTGTCATGCTGAAATTAAGGCATCTTGCAGAGTCTAGTAATGAATCAATGAAAAATTGAATGAAGAGAAAGTAAACTAGATTCACAACACTATACTCTGTGAACTTTGACCTCTGTGACTTCATCTTCTCATACAGGGTGGTGTGAACACGAGTGTAAAGCATGGAGGTATCTACATTAAGACCATGGTACCAGGAGGAGCAGCTGATCAAGATGGCCGTATCAAGTCTGGTGAGTTTAGAAGAATTGTTCATGAACAACATTTAAGATATTGAATTGAAATGTCAAAACTATCAGGCCCGATTTTTTCCCCATTTTCTTATTCAAAAGACGTGGAATGTTGTTAGATGCCATTTTTAGCTCATCCGGCCCGAAGTGCCCGATGAGCTTATTTTTGTTACCGTACTCAACTCATGTTTAGCCAAATATGTTCATTACTCTACTCTATTCATTCCTGATTATATTTGAATGACAGATATTGTACTCTAGATTATATATGCATAGTTGATTTAAATTGAGTAAGAGTTCTCATGTTTTACCAAATTGCTTGGACTGCCTAACAAAGTTGCAACGTTGTGTAGAAAATCTGATAAACAGTCAAGTACAATGTAGGAACACATGCGCACATCTGCAACTAGGTATTGAAATGAATTCAAGTAATGTACATGTAGTGTATGTTATATAATCTCAAAAGTTTAAGTAAAAATTTAGCACTTATTTCCAGTGTAATCGTTTGGAACACAGCTGAGTTGAAAACTCAAACTAAACTGCTGTCCTTTTACTGAATTTAATCAGGTGACCGGCTGCTGGAGGTCAACAGGTCAACCCTGACCCAGGTAACTCACAAGCAGGCTGTAGAGATCCTACGCAGGGCCAAGGATGTGAGTACCCTGGTCATTGAACGCGGCATCCCTCCTGCAGCCACCAGCGCTCTCCCTCCCACACCCGTCCACTTCCAGCAGCCTCTGCACCAGCAGCAAGGGGGTAATGGCGGTGGTGGTGGAGGGGTGCAGGTGGATACCAGTGCCAACCAGAATACAAGTGCACCAGGTAAGGAATTGTGTATTTGTTTTTGGTGGTCATTTCATTCAACAAAGTACCAATTATTTTAGGTGACATCATCTCAATCATATTTTTTTATTTTTTATTTTTTAAATTTGGTTAAAACATCTCATACATAATACAAATTAAAATGAAACACATGTATTTCAAATATATCATTATCATAATACAAAATGATGATAAATATAGTATGAGAAGAAACAGAGATTATGGATTTTTTTTTTAAAGAACATACAATTTTTTTTCCATACTTGACATTATCCAAAGGCGTAAAATGTGACATGAACTATTGCTTTAATATGTGAATCTTTCATGTACTTGGTAACTGGACCAATCAGCCAGATTAAGGAAATATCAAAGATCTCATGTAAATGTACACTTTCCCAGTTGATCTAAAATGCTGTACAAAATTATATCTGTAGAAATTGCCAATGGAACATAATTAATTGGACAATATTTTGTGTCACATGAATTCTTTTCCACCTCGTTACCATGAATCTTTTAGGATATTGTTCTGGGTGATTTTCAAAGATAAGCAGCTAAAATTGCGCCTCTCAATAGTTGCATGAAGGCTTAGGGTGTATGTTAACCCAAGATGCTCAAAGATGCTTATTGCATCTTAGTGATGATGATTTCCTGTGAAAGAATTGCATTTGTCATTAAGATAATTGTTGTGATTTCATCGTCTTCTAATAGTCATCCACACAGACATTCATCCAGCTTCAGCCGACGAAAATCCCGAAACCGACTTTGCTACCGAAAATGAAGACCTTGACCTCGGCACTGCGGACGAAGAATACGAAACAGGATGGGACGATGATGACGACGATGTGGCGGTCAGCAGGAGTGACCCGATGACCATCGAGGAACCTGTAGCACGTATGCAGGTCGAAGAGCAACATGCCGTGGCGCCCTCTATGGGTGCCATGTTGCCTCCTGAGATTAAAGGTGATCCTACAAAGAAAGAGCAAAGTAAATTCCAAGATTCCTTTTTATATTTCGGTGTTTTGCCTGCCGTGAAGCTGTAACCTGTAGCAAGTGTGGATCTTCTTTGCATGGCTTTGTAATCTTGTTTCAAGAGAAGTGGTAACGTAGAAACCTTAGTTTGAGGTAAAATGTAAACAAATCTCTCTGTAACCTGTTCTTAATTCGAAAACTTATATTTTCCCTAGATACCCTGTTTGATTTAGCATTCTATTTTCTCTTTTTCTCTCTTTTGCATGATTATCACCTCTAGTAGAAGCATCAAATCCTTTTTTTTTTTTTAATTTCAAGAATATCAATAACTTTGAAAAGATTCAGTGTTTGTATAATAACTTTCCCCATCTCCCACTGGCAATTGTGTTAGATTCCCTGTTCTCAGATACTTTTGTTGCGGTTAACTTCATGTAGGGCTCACTAATTGCAAAGTATTTGAAAGTGCGATCAAAATGTTCATTGCAAGACCTGCTTTCATGCAGCAGCAACCTGACCCCCAAAGTTATATGTTGCAGTAAAATAAATCCACTTAACATGTAAACAGCTGAAGGCAATGGAATATAGGTTAAAGAGTCTCTATGCCTAGTGACAGTGATTTGCATGTTATATATACAAATGAGTGACATACACTTCTCATCTCTTTTCTTTCTGATGTGGTCGTAAGACTTCGTAATGGGTTTCTGGTGTAGGAAATGAAGGTTATATTGTCTTTCAGTATCTTTAGCTCTCCTTGTCTTTACGCAATCTCCTATGGTAAAAGGAGTGTGAAACCTTTTGTATAATGCTTGAAAACAAATAATTAATGGAGAACTATTCTCTGGGTGTCTGTTCCCTCACCTTGGTGTATAGTGATATCTTTTCCCCTTGACATATATTCTCATTACTTTCCTCTAGTTGAACTCTTTCATGTGTGGAATGACCTAGCATACTTGTTTATGTCTTGATTTTCCATTTAGATTTATTTCCTACATTTTGCATGGATAGTATATGTAGGTTCTGCTATAAAATAACTTACCGGTATTGTAATAAGTTTTAACTTACAAACTTTTTTAGTAGAAGCTTTTAAATATAGTAACTGACAAAGTAGAAGTTTCAATAGAGTAGAAATAACTGAGACTTGTTTTATAAATGATGTTATACACAACAACAAATAATTATTATAGATTTTTTTCTTACAGGTAATGCATTCAATCGTTTATTGAACTAAATGTTCTACACTATAATATGAGCCCATACCAGTGCTCTGGTGAGCATTGTATGCCATTAGACTGTATGTGAACTTGATTTTGTAGTGGGCATCAACCTTACTAACGTAGCCATATATCTTATTAAATGAGTTTCCTTTACAATTAATGATGTAAGTTCCTATATGTAAAGGCATTATTACATAAGTAGATGTAGTTGATGTAAAATGATCTATTTTTGTTGAAACTAAACTGGTATTCTTTGATTCCTTCCATGGTTTTGCAGTTGATCCAGATATAGATGACACCGAGCCCCCAGTAAGTCCCTCCTCAGATGACGTGGCTCTGTCCCCTACAGACATACACAGAATGGGATCTCCCATGTTCCCTGCACAGCGCAAGAACAGCCTTGGTGTCATATTCCATCATGACCTAGATGGCAGCATCCATTCTCTCCGGAGGTCGTCCTCGGCAGCGTCCCTGGGGATACACTCGGAGCACACCGAGTCTGACGACGGCAACAGCCTCATGATGCCTTCCTTTGCTTCTCATGCGACGACACCGACCATCGAGGCACTGCATGACGATGACTTCCGCACTCCACCATTGACGGACGATGAGTTCGCGAGTGAGAATGAGATGCCTGATGTACCGGAGGATGAGAGCGTTCATCCGGAGTCTCCCGGCTCTGTAACAGAATCGCCCTTCGCGTCAGATGGCTATTCGGATGAGGTGGATGATTACCTGGCAGAGATCGCATCGCCGACATTGAGCACTCGCGAGGCAGACACGTTGACCCCCACTGCCCACCTGACAGGAATGCGGAAGAGCGCGAAGCGGAAGTCGTGGGTGAGCATCGCAAGCAGTCATTCTCCGGCTCCAACAGAGAGCACGCAGTTTGGAAGAACAGAGTCCTCGCCGCGATCCAGCCGAAGATCACCAACATCGCATCTGTCCGAGTCCTCGGAAGACTCTGGCAGCGAAGAGTCTGGATCAATGTCATTTAGCGATAATGAGATCGCAGGACATTGGTCAGACGAGGAAGACCACAGGCTGGTCAAGTCAAAGCTGCCAGCAGAAAGCACCCCCAAAGATCCTAACTTTGTATCGCGGCGAGTAGCCATGAAGTCTCCTCCAAGCCCTGAACCCATATCAGAAAGCTTCCAGGATGCCTCTCCATCCCTACCAACCATGTCCCCACCTCTCTCCTCCCGCTCCTCATCCCTGACACCGTCCCAGGCCAGCCAGATCTCACTCACCAGCCCCATCCCGGATGAGGAGGAGGCAATGTCACCTAACTCCACCTTGAGCAGTGTGGGGGCCCTCACTCTGACACAGACGATGCTCTCACAAACAATGATGTCTACAGGATACATGAGTGAGATCGACATGCCAAACCTTCCTTATGTTACCCCAGGTAAGGCCACATTTTGTGCTAAATTTTCCTTCATATTTCCATATTTTGTCCTTTTTCTTTGAAGTGGTAAAATACTGCTTTAACCTCTTTACTCATTGTATTTCTATGTACCTCTTCTATCTCATCTCATCATGTTTATTGATTTTTAGTTGAAAGTTATTTATTTCATGTTATGTTAAGTGCTTTAAAACAACAAATATGTTTAGCACTATACAAGTGTTAACTCTACTATAATAATAGGGGTAATAGTTTATCTGTAAAGCGCTAAGAGACATTTGTATTAAGCGCTATATAAAATAGGAATATTATCATTATTATTATTACTATAATCACCATGATATTTCCTCTTTACAGAGAACACCTTTGAAGTGCAACTCAACAAGGGCTCTCAGGGGCTAGGCTTCAGTGTGATGGGGGGTAAGGGCACCTACACCGACCCTAGAAAGTGCCTCATCAGCATCAAGAAGCTCTTTGCAGGTCAGGCCGCCTCCCAGAGCGGTCTCGTGGAGGAGGGCGATGTCATCCTGGCGGTCAATGGCGAGTTGGTCCACGACGCCACCCATCCGGTAAGTCAATCTCAGAGATAGTCTGTGTTGAAATCATGAAAATCAGGTAAAACAGAATTGTGCTTATGAAAAATTAAAGAAAAATTGTGGAAAAGCATTAATGATTTAATGCAGAATTTGTCCCTTTTAATGTTTTTAAAATGAAGAAAGAAGACACATAATCATGGTTTCATTTACTTTATATACTATCCCTTATATCAAAAGAGTTCCTCAGGAAAATATACACACAATTTCTATACCACTGCTTAGGCCAATAACCTCTGTTGTATATGAACTCCCTCTCTCTTTCCACTGGTAAACAATTTCTTGGGCGTGTGAGTTGTGTGAATTGAAGTTATCAGCGCAACGATGCTCAGTAATTATAGGTGTGATCTACATGTACAGGGGGGTGTTTCACAAAGATTCTAAGTCGAACTTAACTCTTAAGTTGGACTTAAAAATTATGGAGAGCCATTTGTAGCCTTAAAACAAAATATATTCAAAAGCGAAAAATTTAGTAGTTTAGACTTTTTATAAATTCAACATCATCCTAGATAATAGAAAATATGAATGATTTGAATCTACATTTCATGCCTTTTAAAATAACTTTTGCAAAATATTTTCATAGATGCTAACAGCTTTCCATAATTGTTGAGTCCAACTTAGGATCTTTGTGAAACACCCCCCTGATCATCTTGAATGATGGCCTCTGTTTTCCCTCTGAAGCTATCCATCGTAACATGTCAAAAATCAGCTGGTAATTGACCTAGTTCTCAACTCTACCCCCTCCCAAAGCGTCCTCTAGTATTACACCCCTATACATCCACATGAACAGTGCTGTCATTATACGGCAAAAGGACATAAGTGACAGACATTCAAATCAAAGAGATGATTGGTACATCGATCTACTACAAAGTCGAAGAAGGGCACTGCATCTACAACTCATCAGATTAAAGTACAGGGAAAAATACACGGGGGCTCTGGCAAATTAGCCCCCGAAATGCCAAAAAGAGCCCCCAAATTTTGCACAGAGTTCAATGCAAAACAAATTAAAGAGTGTTATTTTCATGCAAGCAAGCTTGAAAAGTAGCCCCCAAATTTTTAAAGTAATTTTTCCCCTGTAAATAAAGTACAAGATTGAACAGAAAGCTGAAATCAGGCAACATAAACAAAAATTAAAAATCAAGTTAATCAAATTAGTCAATACATGTATGTGTAGAACTTTTTTTTCTTCTTCTTTGCCTCATCAGAGGATTTATTAAGTATACATGGTTACATTATAAGATACAATACTACAAATCAAATTTGCATAATCACAAATGTGTAGAACTTAGTTGTAGTTGTAAGAAACCCACACACACACACACAGAAAAGAAGAAAATTGCACAAAGCAATAATGAGTTATAGCCAGTTTGCTATTTACATGTATATCAATTTTTGGCAATATGTCACTTAATCCCTTTTTGCAGTTCTAAATGCTGAATATATAGGGTTGAATGCTCATTAGGAGAAAAGCCTCCTGTGATCAGAGATTTCCTGTATGATCCCCCTCATAACAAGGTATTGATTTCATGTTGCGGGCCCGTCCACATTGCCTTACAGGGTTTGTCTGCAAACCGGTTTAGGGCTGTAAAATCCACTTTAAAAGTTTTGCTATCTAATCAGAATTTCCTTTTATTTTTGATAGATGGAATTAATATCATAGTGACTTTTTTTGGACTGTGATCATTTTTGTGGACTAGCTGTCCTATGGATACTTGTTTCATGAACTACAGTGTATATGTGGAATGTTATTTTCCTAAAATAAACAGACACAATGAACAGTAGTATTGTTGACTAAATCATATGGGAAGGTTGGAAACAGTCCTTGCATGTTTATTTGTCCATGTTTGTAGTCAGAAAGTTATTAGGTATGAACGCACTCAGGATGGGCTCTGTTTTTTTAGCAGCTAGGGCTACATAAATATGGAGCCCTAGCTGTAGCACTGTGTTTCCCTTATTTCACACATTTGCATATATTTCCTTCTTCTGGACAAATTTATGAGAAAAGAGCACCTAGCATGTATGTGTACTTGTATAGAAGAGAGAGAGAGAAAGAGAGAGGAAGGGAGACAGACAGACAGAGTTAGAGTGAGAGTACATGTACACTCAGGTACATGTAGGAAGGGGGCTGTGCATAGATTCCTTGTGCATTGTTTGCTCGATGGTACAGGAAGTACGGCAATGGGAACACAGTTGTGATAGCCAGCTCTTTATGAGCTTGTTATCATCAAGTGAATAATTGATAGAATCCTCTTTTCCACCCCTTTTTGTCTAATTCCAATTTACTCACAGAAAAGGAAACCACAAGCTATTTTTGTATGCGGAAAGAGAACATTTGGCCTTGCTCATTGTTCACGTACATGTAAATAGAATTATTGCACTTTCTAAACACTCAAGGTTTTCAATAAAAGTTTCCAATTGTCCCAATATTTGTTTATTTATGAGTACATAAAGTTTTAGACTTACATACCGGTAGACAAGTAGACATGTACTTTGCAGTTTGGCAACATACATACATGTATGTTACAAGCAACATGAACATACACTTATATATTTTCATTTTTAATTTCCACTTTATATAACATGATGCAGAATATCATGAGAAAACAAGTCAAATTAGAAATGGGTACAATAAAAAAGAAAAGTACATCTACATGTAGTAGAGATTAAAGATAAAGACCAGTTATGATCATGCGATTACATTGTAAAAGAAACATTGTGGAATCGATCAGAAAAGGTTGATCATCTAGCATATAAGTATTGGTGTGTACTGCAAGGTTCTGGAATCACTGATCAAAATGATAAGAAATTTGGCCCAGTCTTCGTAAAGTTACAAGCACTGTACACAGAAAGATGTATATGGGACTACGCACTTCTCTTACAGTCCAATAGATTAACTAATTTACCAAATATATCAATTAGTAGGCGGTTTCCCGGCAAAATTGTTATCATCATGTATCAGTCAAAACATATTCTTTCACATGATTGGAAATAAAGAGCTTCCATTTCATTTTTTGAAATTGGGGCGTTTCCAAAACTGGTCTTTACCTTTAACTACTTTGATGGGAAATGGAAAAATGGAATATTAGTCGAGTAAAACAGTCCTGGAGAAGTACACTGTACTAATACATTAAATCTAATTATTTTCAGAAAAAACATTAATTAGCAGACATTACTTGTCTTAATACATGTTTGCCCACACCCGTTGGTGTGTTTAAAATACATGTAGCATAGACATGTTTTTAATTACAACAGATCACAAGACAACTTTGTAAATAAATTCAATGACAAACTCTTCTCACGTTCTATTTGAAGTAGAATATGAATTAAAACATCAAAGGGTGTCAGACAGACAATAATTACTTTATATAATTCTCATGTGATCTGTCTTTAAATGGAAATACAAGAAGCCGTGGGATTAAGTATTTAAGAGGGAAACATAGTTCCATCATTATTTTGAATGATTAAATATACCATGTAATTAATAGATTGCATTAAGTGCATCTATTATGGAAGCACTAATTTGGTTAAGCAAATTCAGATTGTTTTTCTTCTATTTAAAGTAATCATGTATTAATTGTGATCTCAGGCTTCCGATGTCAATTAAAAAGGAATCAATTTTGTCTCATCAAGCAGTGACAGTCTGCTCATAAATGGAGGCCATATATGCAACTACATCTACACATGTACGTAATTACAAATTGAGAAAGTCTGGAACATTCTCAATGTGAATCTTGCAACAATTATAAGTCCTCATCTTATTGTTTCATTTTTCATCATAAAATATATAAAATTTCAAAACCTGTGATCTTCATTAGATCGCATTCCAAACAAAATATGGTTTTATGTACCGGTACTTGTGAAATACCTCAACATAATAACTTTGGATTTACAAACTCTAGCTGATATTTAGTTTCATTTCCCCCTGAAAATGATGAAAAACTCTGAACTTGTGATGACCAATTTCAAAGCATGCATTCTAGACATGAGTTGATTACTTGTGAAGAAATCACACATGGATTGACAAAATTGTTCATAATTGAGAATGTACTATTTATGCAGAACATTAACCTTGCAATATTCATTATTCATGATTTGGCATTCAAATATATTTTCCCCCTACTTGATTTAAGCTCTAATCTTTTGGCATTTATTAAAAATGAATCATATTGGAAGAAATCACTGTCTATACCCTTACATGTAGTTTAGGTCATGATTAGTAATGTCTATTTAGGATTGAGACATTTTAAGAACGTTTTAGATTAAAATGTTAAAAGTCATGAGTAAAAGAACACTGAAGAAAGTTCCCCATCAAATGATACATTCTTGATCTCAAAGTTGTCATATATGTACATTTACTTGGAAAAAGTCAATTCGGCTGTAAATCAAGAACATATTTATTCAGAATATTAATCTAGCAAGAATCCCAAGTCCACATTTAGTTTCATAATTTCTCTTTCAAAAATGAGTAATTTTCCTAACTTATTCTTTCTAATGAGGGAGAGCTTAGTCTCGATGAAAAACATGTCTTCTTCTGACTTAGCTCTCTGTCTGGTCAGGTCTGTAGATAGTCAAATGGGGATTAAATAATGCCATCTTGATGTGAAAATTGACGATTTTGGAGGAATAATTTTGTGAGAAGAGGAATAAGCTTGGATGTGAAGGATTAAAGGAGGGATTAAGATTAGAGAATATTTTGGGCAGCTCTTTTAATAGTTATCGAATGTGATGACTACTAATGAGTTCATATATAATATTCCTGTATAAAGTCTGGAGTTCATTAAAGACACATGCTGTAAATTCAATTTCTAACTTCTTTGAAACTTGAAAGTAGTTCCAGAAATGAAGTTTGAGGATCAGATTGAGTACATGTATGTCTGGAAAATTGATTAAGGGAAGAAAATGAGACTCTTTTAAAGTGATGGAAGGAAATAGGTTTGAAATATATAGATAGAAAGGCTTGTATACGAAAGTAGTGTTTTGTGCACCTGTAGTTCATCGTAAAAGTTCTAATGAATACATTTTGTCCGAAGTAGAAATGTATGTTTGGGAAAGGGAACAAACTTTGAATCCTTATATGATTGTCATGTTGATTTATGAAGCTGAATACAGGATTAAGAGAGTATTGAAATTGACTTATTTAAATTACCGGTATACCAAAATCCATAAAATTCTAGACTGATGATAAAAGGGTGAGAATAATTGCCAAGAATAAAGAAAAAGCAGGTGATAACAAAGTGGTTCTAGGATACTTAAATAGTTAAATAGTTAGTTATAAAGGCGGCCTGCCTTGATAACATCACTTGTTGCCTGTAATCTTCAAGACAATGCAAGAAATTATGCAACTACATGTGGGTCCTATTTTAGGATATTCCAAATCAAATCATGGGAGCTTATGTCACATTAGCTAGCAGCGATCATAACAAGGAAATGTGCATTGTCTCATGTGTCGTTTTGAGTTCATACCCGCATGACAGGAATTAAGGGGAATGTTTTTAAATTCATTTAACTTGGCAGGGTGACACATACTTTGTTAATAGAGTATCATGTTTGGGACATCCCATACTGACTCTGTGCACGGGGGACTCAACAACCAAACAATATTTAACACATTGCCACATGTGACTACTTCAGGGTGTGCAGCAGAATTCTGTTTTTCTGTACAGCAATTTTTGTTTGTTTTTGTGATCACTTCATGAAAACTAATAAGTGACAAGCTTACATTCTTGAACAATATGCTGTTTGGATTTTAAGTGTACTTCTGTAGTTGTTTTGGAAATGGTGGATTTGCTTTGAACGGATTGCCGCTTTTGGATTATCTTGGATTAATGCTCTTTACCATCATAGCGCTTCAGCAGAACGGATATTTATGTCTTTACTATTCATGTTGATAAAAAGTGACTTGCGAAATATGGATTCTCAAAGAATGATTGAAAATAGTGAATTTGAGCACAGCCTTTATAGATGAAGTACGTGTATAGAAATAGTTCCAAGATTTAGATGATGAAGTCTGTTGATTTGTTGGTTCGCTTTTGGAAACAAAAGGTATGGAGACTCAAACAGTATTTCACATTTAATGTTTCATTATCTATCTGTAAACTTTGTTGAGTAATGTAGATATGACTTATATTCTCTTTTCCTATAGCTGCTGAATATACAGTTTTTTACAGAACTATCAAGGAATATGAATCATCACACTATATTAGTTTGGTCATATTTGATTGACTTCTGATAATTCACTGGAATAGATTCAATTTTTGAAAATAGTTGAATACAAATAATGCCTGAAGAAACCTAGACAGTAGTGCTTAATTTAATTGCAGTGCCTTTTATGATACAGTATTAGTAGCAATAGAAGTCTATCACATGTGCTCTCAACCTAGAAGTGTTATATGCTTTTTAGGTGGTACTAACATTTATTTACCCTGCCATCAAAGTTGTTCAAATGTCTATAAATTGACTAAGAATATAAATGTAGAAAAAAGCATTGCTAAGAGTTCAACTGTTCAGGAAAAATTACAATATTCACTTTTATTATAAGAACTATATTTGTTCCACAGAACAAATACAAATGTAACCCTGAAATCCTAAGTATCATAACTGCAAGAGGAATAGTTTCAAAATCAAAATGAAATAAATTTCATTCATGCATTTATCGGTTTCATTTCTTACCAAACTTTCAGATACATTGTCTTTCAGCATGACATAGAGCAAACACACTGCAAAACCCTAAAATTTCTGTATTAGTCATAACTATATGACTAATAGTACAGAATGAATGCAAACTTGTTCCTAGACTTATTTGATTTGATTTGTTATTACTCTTATTCTTGTAAATGATCCAGGAAACGGTGGCTAAGTTGAGAGGTGCCCAGGAAAATGTGAAACTTCTCCTGTGCCGACCTAGTGAGGAGGAGCTTCTCAGGCTTCTTCAAAAGGTAACCATTAAAGCCCCACTGCACTACTTGTAGCTACTTGCGCCCTCTATATAACAAATAATGCCCAATCAGTGACCATTGGTCCCCCATGATCCTCTTTTTCTTATGTTAATTGAGAGCTGAGTTGACCACACTTGATGGTCTAATCTCTCTTAACCAAACTAGTGCAGACAGCCTTTAAAACTTCACAATTTGTTAGGTCGTAAAAGTAAATAAATCATATTAATTTGGCTTAAAATGTATTGACAGATACTCTTGAAAGTTTTATTACCACGGCTAAATAAGTGAAAATAATGGCCATTGCAATTAGCAGTTTTGCTATTTCATGGTCTATACCATATACATTTGTTGATAAATTGTATATATGCGTCATAATTTGTTTCTTGAAATGGTAATAGACTTGATGTGCATGTATATTAAAGGTGATACAAATAAGTATTAAATTATAGACGAAATCATGACCACAGGATTGATTGGAAAGAAAAGTCATGAGATTATCACCATGACCTTTGACTTGTTCATCAATATTTACTAACGTACTGGTAATAAAACAGTTGAATACTATGGACAGAAAATCATTGTTTTATTCTGACCCCCTCCTCTTATCTTTGTAGAAGTCTGAGGAGCTGCAAGTCAAGCGAAAAGCTGCCCCTCCTCCTTTGGACACCCCTGCTGCTGGCAACAACTCAATGACCCTCAGCTCCCCACCCTTCTCCCCAGAACCTAAGGTCTCCAACCCCCCTCTCTCCCCCACCGTCAATGAACTCCCACCACCTCCATCACCACCTTCTTCCCCTCCACACTCCGATTCTGAAGACGATGGGGAGGATGTCACGGATCAAGGTGCGCCCCCCTTGGAGAAACCATCTCCCGTGTCTAAACTGGCAGCGGCGGATAGAAGTGCTTTTTCGGAGGTGTCGCCCTCCCTCCCCAAGCTGGGAGCGGTGGACATCAAGTCAAAGATCCCTGTTAGTAGCAAGAGGAAGTCTCAAGACTTGGGGGTGAAGGGGAAACCCCTTCTCTCTCCATCTTCCAGCACGGAAAGTTCTCCCAGGAAAATGCAACAGATCATGTCAGAACCATCCTTTGATTATGAAGAGGTAATTGATTCAAGATGGAATACATATAATGATGAAATTAATAATTATCAAACAGGATGTATACCAGTTATATATGGTTATCATACAGATCAAACACACCCTTTACCTCTCTTTCTCTCTCTCTCTCTCTCTCTCTCTTTCTAAAGATTCAGGATTAATTTATTGTCATGTAAAAAATACATACAATTTGTCTTCAGACATTCGGAGGTGCATATACATGTACATATACATGTACATAAATAAATATATAAATACAAACAAAATAATTACATTTTAACACAACATTTATTAAACAATCATTACAATCTCCTCTCTCTCTCTCTCTCTCTCTCTCTCTCTCTCTCTCTCTCTCTCTCTTCCTCTCTTCCCCTCTCTCTCTCTTTTCTCCCTGTTCCCCCTCCCTACCTCCTTTTCTTTTTCTCTTCCTCTCTTCATTCTTTCCTCTCCCTCTGCTCATTTCTCCATCATTTCCTCAAGTTGCATGTTTCGAACTAATATGATGTTTGTCCTATTTAATGTGAGGCATGAACATTAAAATGAATTATCTAAAATGAATTACACTCGAATGTCCATTTTAATACCAAATCCTCTCGTTCATTCCCCGAGTCCTCCTGTTCTCTTATTAAAGTCTTAAAAACTATTTTCTTTTTGGTTATTACATGATGCAGTAATTGGACTATGTTTATTAGGAACTCAACATGGGACAGTTGGTGCCATTCTACAGGTGTCTTTAGAATACTAACTATTATTTTGTGCCGTTGTGTTTTCAGAATGATATCTTTGAGGTTTATTTAGTGAAGCCTCAACGTGGAGGCCTGGGGTTCACCGTGGCTGGTGGTGCTAACACTGGAGGATGTTACATCAAAGACATTCTGCAGGAGCCTGCCGTATCTGATGATAGACTCAAGAAAGGCGACAAGATATTAGAGGTATGCAGGCTTGATAATTACCAATTTAAATTGGTTTCCCGATTTATTTATTTTTCCTTTTTTTTTCTTCTCCAATTCTATCCCTTTATTCCTGAATTTTCTCTATTCTTCCCTTCCCTTTTGACCAGATTTATTCAACCTGCATGAATCAAAATGGCGGCTCGTATGTTGTCTTTCCATTTCTGCCCCAGTTTTTTTACTTTTAGAGGCACGATAATGGCACTAAACATCGCCAATCATGGATGAAAATAATGTAAAATGGAAGAATATACCGATCTGAGCCGAGGTATGCATGTGTTGATTTATTTGATTGATAAAAAAAGGTCACTTTTAAGGGACAAACTGATGATATGCGCTTTTTATAGAGGCAAGTGACAAATCATGCGAGCTGATTTCGGGACACCGGGTCCCGGTCGGTGCAACACCGTCGGGACCCGGTTTATGAAAATCCCGACATGACTCAGGCCTATACTTTCAATTAATTTTTTGATGATTTATAAAAAAAAACATTCATTGATGAAAAGTGCTTCATTCAGGTGTATATCACAGGTACGTGTATGTATTCAGCAAGTGAGAAAAGATATCATTTAGAGCCAGAAGGGCCTTAATGAGGGTTGTATGGCCCACACTCCAGACACAGTTTCTCCTTGTCAATATACGACATTTGCTGGACTCCAACCCTGGACCCAACACAATGCCTTAACCTAACCCTAGCACTACATGCACAGTGTGTGTATGTCATTGACAAACTACAACCCAGAGAAAATGTCACAGGAGGTAATGTTGGATCAGCGAAAAGAGCTCTCGGCAGAAAATATATCAAAAACAGTACTTTAAAGTTCAATGTTTTTAAACGCAGATGGAATATTTTTTTAAGTAGATTTCATAGATGAAATAAATAGTTAATAATATAGTATTAATGACTGCTTTGAGAGAAATAGTTGTTTTTATACGCTCAAGGGAAGGTTAGAATTGTGCTATTGACCGAGGCGTGCCGAGAGCAATAGCCCAATTGTAACCTTCCCGAGAGCGTATAAAAACAACTATTTCTCGAATATTAAAGCAGTCATTAATACTTTTATATGCCGAAAACAAAAGAGTCAACTAATGACACCACCTTATCTGCACGGATGTTTTCATGAGTGTATCTTTGAGAGTAGACTAGATCTAGATTCTAGTCTAAGCAAGATATTTTTACAATTTTGGGGGTGGGCCGGCCCTGTGGGGAATATGGAGAAGATCCTGCGCTTTCATATGACACCTCACTTATTGAGTATCACCTTCAGGATCACAACAGATTACAGGTTTGAATATCGAATTGAAAAAAAAAATTGACCTTTTTTGCATGGTCGCGGAATGCACGTAGACTGCATAGAGAATGCTTTGCGTACAATCTCTATGGGAATTTTAACACACAACATCGGGTGCGCTGACAACTAGATCTATTTTCGTCTAGAGTCTATACGTCTATGCTTTTTCAGCAACTAAACGAACATGTTTATGGATAATTTCACGTACCCTTTTTGTTGTTCTTGCTGTCAGCGAGTCTTGCATTTGATAAGTTGAAATCTTGGGAGAGATTCTTGAGCCATTTTTGTCTTGTTTGGAATTGTCTTGTCTTGAATGAAAATACCGACCAATTTTTCGCACACGTACTGTATCCTCGATCGCTCAAACCATTTTTTAACATGTAAACGTATGGGGTAACCATGGAGACTGACCTATTTTCCCAATAACCATGGTTATTGGAAAATTAGGTCTGTTTTAACCATGGTTACTGCGAATTTTCGGGAACAGTTAAAGTTTATGAATGCAATTTCGACCAATCAGATTGCTGGATTACTTAAGTGAGGTACATGTATATAATCATAACTACAACTTGTATTGATTTTCTTTTAACCCATTGCCTACTGGAACCGGGTGTTCCATGTATTAAGCCTATGGGGATTAGATAATTCAGTATTCAACAGGTTAATTGTATATGAAATGATTTTCTTCTACTTTGTAGGTGAATGGTAGGAGTATGAAAGGGATGAGTCACTTTGATGCAGTCTCCTTCCTCCGTATGACCTCTAGAGAGGTCACGCTCAAGATCGTACACCCATCTTCCAAGTCAATCCAACCGACGCCATCCCCGACAAAACCTGTCAAGGCTGACAATGCCGCTCCTCCTGCGCTGAAAGTAGACATGGTTGTCCCTAAAGCAGCGATGGACTTCCAGGCTAGTCCGGCTCTAGCCCCAGCTGTGGATGAAGGTCAATACAAGGATGACCCAAGGGGGGCATCTGTAAGCGAGAGTGAGGATGATTGGTCGGATGTAGCGTCCGTCGATTCGACCCAAACACCCAAAATGAACCTGAGAGATGCATTCCACACAAGATCCAAGCTTGAGAAGTCCCAGCGTTCCAGCTTGGAGGAGAAGGAGGAGTCGTCTAGACTACCTGATGTTCCAAGCCTGGATGACCTCCCAACAGTTCTTATCAAGAAGAATGAGAAAGGTCAATTGGGATTACTGTTAGGGTTAGAGGTCACGGACCAGGGGTCGGGGTTGTTTGTCAAAGAGGTCGTGAGTGGCCTTCCAATGGCTCAAGATGGAAGCGTACAAGTCGGTGATCAGATTCACTTCATCAATAATCAGTCCGTCAGTGGAATCGGCATGGAAAAAGCCAAGAGCCTTCTTGCAAGGGTGCCCTCTCTTGTTGAGCTCAAGGCAACTAGGTAAGAAATAATGTTTGCTCTATATCACTTACATGTACAGAAGCCAACAGCTCTTTATATCAATTTTTTCAATTTGATACAAGTCCTTCAAAAAAGACAAACATGACTGTCAGACCTACATGTATATTTCTTGCTACGTTGATTTTCTCCTCATGATTTGTACATACAATTAAAATGATTATCATTTCCTAGTTCCTTTCAACAAACATTTAAGAAGCTTACACACTGCACCACTTACGTACAGTGATGGAAAATTTAGTTTAGATCAGCTAAATATATTTATGTACCTACTAATAATGAGATTTTTTACATTATAAAAATGTTCTTCTGTTGCCTATTAACAAAAGAACAAATTTGATGCTCTAACAAATTATCCTAAATATAATGACTTTGAACTACATTGTTTAGAAACCTAATAAAAAATTAACATGCTCCCAATTTCCTAGCAATTTATGAAACACATTTCATAAACGATGCAGTTATGTGACAGCATGGACTTATTCCTTAAAGGGATCCAGTAACTTTGTCTCAGATTCTGAAACAAAATCCTGGATTTAGCTCATGCTGTAATGATAATTATAAACCTTTAGGTCAGTCAGGAACCCCATGAATTTTTACAAGCCGATCGCCTGTCTGATTATCAAGATATTTATGATTGGAACTACAAATTTTTAAAACCGTTTGCCAAACGATCTTCATAACACTACAGTCTATTGGGGAAAACGAGTACGGTAAAACCGGTCACTACAAGATTTTCACTTTTTTTTTTAGGCACTTCATGATAATTTTGAAGCGCAATTTTTTTAGGGCTTCAATATTACACCATATCACCAGACACTGATAACACGTAGGGCCATGCATCTCAGATTTAATATTGTTAAACGATGCCTTTATATTTCCATATCATATCATCACATCTTCAGAAGCAAGATTCCAGTTCAACCCAGACGACAGCATTCTGTCTTCAAGACCTCCGCCTTTGAGCCGGCCGAGACAGAAGAGGAGGAGAGAGTCATCCCATCGGCCCAAGAGGACAACGATGAGGAGTGGATGACAGACTCCAGCGAGCCAGCTAAAGAGGGGGGCATGCCCAGGACCCTCCCAGCCACGCCCAAGGGCGAGGAACCAGAGGTGGAGGGGAAGGGAGTCGCCCCTGCAGGTTTTGACCTTGACCTGGGTGATGTTTCACAAGAAGAGTCTGATTGGGAGGTGAGTCAATGGAAGATGAGATTATTAGTGTCGTGGTCGAGTGGTTTAAGGCGCTTGACTGGAGATGCGAAGGACGAGGGTTCAAATCCGGACATAGCACATATATCCTTTGGCAAGATGTTAACCTGCACTTGCTACTCTCCACCCACGTGTTAAACGGGTACCCGGTAGGATGCGACCGTCATTGTTGGTCAAACAGTTCATGAGCGTCAAGTAACGCCTGGCTGAATGCTACCCAGGGAAGGGGGATTGTGCACACAGTGTGTGCGGGGCAAGCACTGAATCCAATGACCGGGGTAATAGTATATCTGTAAAGCACATCATAGATGTATTAAGCGCTATATAAAAGCTGAATATTATTAATATTATAAGCTGTCAGAAGTGGATAAGTTTATAAAACCATGAAAGTCTATGATCCCCACAAAGTGTAGCATGCTTGTAGATCCAAATCATATCAAAGACTGTTTACGTAGATGACACAAGCATCTTTCTTTCTTGTTGTACAGGATTTATCTGTGAGTGATCGAGAGGAGCCAAGCCGACTTGATGAGGTCGGTGACATCATGAAGGACCTACACAGGAGTCATGGAGGATACACACCGCAACCATCCATGGATAAAGATGCAAGGAGTCCCACTGTAAGTTCCCACGGTACAACGGTTGGTAAAGATGCAGAAAAGTATATTCTGTCATGTAGAATCTGTTAATGAGAAAAGTAAGCAAACGTGCCTTTGTGAGATGAATTAGTTTATACCTGACCATACTTTTGTTTCAAATAGTTCTAACAAAGTACCAACACAGATGTACATGAACTTGTATAGGACAAAGTACTGCAATGTAGTCTTGGCTGACCAGATATCTGCCCATTTCTGTGCTTTTTATACAGTTTTCACATTGTAGTATTTGTAATCAAATTTCTTCAAGAGAAATAAGTTATTTGTAGTTTAAACTTAATTATATTTCGCTGGGATTACATCATCATAACTAGAAAACTCAATTAAGTCCCTTGGTTAAGAGTAACTATGAATTATTTGATTCTTTGTTGACCTAATGTAAGGCTACTTTTATAGGAGCAATGATGATACTGTAACGAACCAATTCGCTACAGGTAGTTATCTTGCAGAAAACGTAGAGGGCGTAGTAAGCTTTTGGGGGGTAAGAGTTCAGAGCGCGATTACGGACGCACCATGCGTAAAGCAGCTCTCGGAGACTATAAATAGCGGTGTTTTACAGAGATTTCGTCACTTCGACGCTGGCTCTCGTGGTCGTCAGATAGCGAACTCTCCGCTCCGCTCCACTGAGCTAAAATAAGGAAAAGGATTGGAAACGAGAAATAGAGTTCCTACAAAAGGAAATCCCTGCCTTTTTACTATTAATCCAGGTTATTGGTGTCGGTGTTAATTATGATAACGGGTTGGAGATGTTGACTTATGTTTGTATTATTAAAGTATACAGTTAAACAATCCATTGTTTCATAACGTGTAATTAGTTGAGTCTCCATAGACTGACATAATATAGCCCTCTCATAGAGAATACACATCCAGCTATCCAAAACACCTCTCATCTCCACACCCATATACTTTGGGAAAACGGAGCCACGTCCGGGCCTCTAAACTACAAGCCAAATAGAAACCGCTCGCATTAGTCAGGATGGCAAACTTTTTGTCAGATGACGGTGATAGAGGCAAGGGACAGGCCAGCCCTCCAGCATCCAGGACCCGTTCTAAGATGGAGGGCCGTTACAATACTCTTGATTTTCTTTTTGTTTTTACAGCGATCTGTTACCAGTCCTTTGGACATCCCTACCTCCCCCATTTCTGTCTCTTCCCCGCCCCTGAGCCCTCTCTCTCCCAGCACCGGACCGTCCACAGTCAAGGCTTTCCCCTCCCTTACCGAAGCCCCATCTCCTTCTTTACCCAACGGTGGAAGCGACCAGCGAGATGACGACCTAGACAGCTTTGGTTCTGATGAGGCCTTTTCACCGTCCTCCACCCCGCGGAACCTATCAACACCTGAGAGATTCAATGGTTCCCCACAGCGCTTGCGTCACGACTCCACTGAGCCAGAGCTAGAGCCTGAACTTGCCCGTCTCCCCCCTCTACCGGTAGGCAAGGCGTCGGCTTACGACCCATCCTCGGCCTCGCCCGGTGTCAAGTCCCCGCTGGGTAACTTCAGGAAACAGATGAATGATGTGAGGGACTCCCCCACCGGGAGCGAATTTTCAACGTCAGCTAGGATTGGGACTCCAACTGGCAGGCCACCATCGGCTCAGGGTAGTGAAGGAGGAAACCTCAGCATAGGAGAAGTATGTTCATGTTTTTCATGCAGTGTCTTAAAGTACAAGTCCGCTCCAAAAATAACTTACTTTCAATAGAAGCAGAAAAATCAGACGAACCAATCAAAAAAGTTTGAGCAAAATCGGATAACTAATAAGAAGTAATGAAGTTTTTAAAAAAATATGTAAAACTATGGAACAATGAAAATCACTACACAAATTGCCAATTTGGTTATCAGTTTGTGACTTTTGGAGTGGACTTGTCCTTTAAATACATATTTGCATTCAAAATAATATGTTTTAAAATCAGTTGAAGATTGTTAAGAATTGATTGTCAAAATTACAGAATTGGAGAGATATATTTAAACATTCAAAATTATATGTTTTAGATTCAGTCCTTTGAAATCTACATATGTAGATTGCAGGATTTGAGAATTAAAAATTCACACATGGCATGAACTAATTCACAAAGTGATCTAACAATTTGATGCAGTTTGACTTTGGTATAACATACCAGCCTAAATTACATTAATCCCTGGCTATATCTTGTAATCAACTTGTTGAACAAACCAGTAATTTGAAGATTAATGGTTTTAAAACTTTTGTTTTTGTTTGCAAAGTAAAAGTATCGGAAAGGTAGTAGAAAAAATGTGATGTTTAGCAGATATTTGTGCAAAACGAAGCTGCTGGAAAAGAATTAAAAGAAAGTCTTACATTGTTTCAGTGTGAGTATATTTTCAAGTAATGAAAGCTATTGATTTGATACTACTTTTCTCTCTCTCCTATAGGGTGGTATCGTATGGATAGAGTTAGAGAAGCCTGAAGGAGGGGGTCTAGGCTTCAGCGTGGTAGGAGCAGAGAAGGGGGGTAAGACCAGTATCTTCATCAAGACGGTAACCCAAGACGGTGTGGCCAGCAGGGATGGGAGGCTCAAGGTCGGAGACAGACTACTACAGGTAGGATTTCTTCACTGAAATATTTTTGTGTCCTTTTTATTTGCATCTCTTGAAAGTAATAAATTTGTAATTCAATGTTGCTATGTTGGTTTGGTAAGTTGATAATGAGGATATTGTGTAAAGATGATTGATATACACTGTAGGCCCGCTGCACAACACTTAGCATTGATGGTAACTTCCATGGAAAACTTGATTTGATGGCTGTTGGGATACTTTGCCATGGGAGTTAACACTGATGGCAGAGTTACCATCAGTGATAATTTTTATGCAACAGAGCCATGATGTTGAGGATGATGGTGGTCGTGGTTTTTCTGGTGATGAAAGTGTTGATGATGGGGATACTTACCTTCATGATTATCCTGGTAATGAAAATGAATGATGGGGATGACCCTAATGATTATAAGATGTTGGTTATTTTTTTGCTGATAATTTTGATAAAGATGGTGATTGTTGTGGATGATTGCATATTCTTTTATTATAGAATCATGAATTAATTTGCTATTGATCAGGACTTTCAATGTAAGTTGTAGATACTTGTAACCCTTAACAAGACAGGATACTAATCCCACGATTGAGATGACATTCTGAATCACTGACAATTGATTTATTCTTTGCCAGGTGAACGGACAGAGTCTAGTTGGAATGACCCAGAACAAAGTCATCACCATTCTCAGGAAGAGTAAAGGTGTCGTCAGGCTCGCTGTAACCGGGTAAGACACAAGAAATGTAGCCAATTTGCATTCATTCATCTTGGGTAGTGCTCAAATGATATCATCATCTAGTGCAATGTAATTAAAATATTTTAGGAGGGTGATGTGTGGGTGAATTGTATGTACATTTACTTTGAATGAGGTAAAGACTGTAGAGGTGTCGTGGTCGAGTGGATATGTCACCGGACTGTCGATCACAAGGTCCGCGGTTCGAGTCCCGCCACGGCACTAATGTCCTTTGGCAAGACATTGATCTACATTTGCCGCACTCAACCCAGGTGATGTAAATGGGTACCTGGCAGGAATTAATTCCTTGAAATGCTAGAGCGCTGTTTGGCAGCCGTGCTAAAGCCAGGGTAATAATTGGGAGCGCCAGGAGTGTCACGTATGACAGACATGAGCGCTCTGCAAGAACCCACTATTATTATTATTATTATATAAATAAACTTTCAGAGGTAATTACATTAATGAGGAATTGGTTGTGGAGCCATGGGTCATACATACATTTCATTCATTGATATTTTCTGTTCCTGTTGAGCAGCCAGCTTTCTCGACCAGCAAGTCTGATAGGAACGGATACTGAACGTCAGACTCCCTCTGTAGTTCATGACAGGCTAGCTAGAGCCGTAGAAGAGAACGAAACCAGCGAGGCGGATCTGTCACCTGCAGAGTCGTACACCGAGTCGGCCCGTGATGCTGGATTCAGGCAATCCCTTGGTGAGTTATTCTCTCTAAAAATTGATCTTGTATGTACAGGTATAGCCACAGGATGAGTATTTCACATTTTAAATAAAAGGCAGTCAAAATAGTCCCTATCCATTATCTCTGTTTGCACACACTGGATATTTCACACTCAAATTTAAGTCTGTGCTAGTTGTTTTGTGAGTAGTTTGTGATAGTGTAGCACTTTCAAAAGTAAATGTACCTTTTGATCTGCAGGACTGGTCAGAAGTTACAATTTCATATTTCTTGTCATTTCACTTTAAGACAAGCTGTCTTTAATCATGTCTGGTTTGCTTTGTGTTTTCGTTTTTAATTTGATGTTTTTGTGGTTAGTTTTCTTTGCTCTTAATATTGCATGCACTTATGTCTATAACGTCTTAATGTTGACTGCATGTGTGGGTTCTTGTTACACTAAACTCAGATTTGGAGCATCATTATTTTCTATTCAGTATACAAATACAATTTTTTGAAAGCTTGGGTCTGCAGGAGAAATTAGAATTGACTCACTGACCATTTAAACTGCTTCAGTGCACACTTTTAAAAAGTTTTGATATTTTGCTAGGAATCCAGTAGATATTGCAACAAATTTTTGATGTTCATCTTACAAATGCAATGTTTAAAATGTGATCTCTGATAGTATAGTTAGTTAGTAAGCTTATTCTGTAGACATCAATGCTTATCTCTGCATTCATTATTCAAATTCTTGTTTGCTTTTCTAGCATTATTTAAATATTTTGTTGCATAGTTTTTTTTTTTAAGTTACTTGTACAGATATTTTGTCTTTCTGTCCCTCTTTAGATTATTGTATTAGTATTAGTTAAATTTACATGAAACTATGATTGTTAAAAATCTGTCTTAATTTTTGTGATTTATTTTCAGTCTGTTTAACATGCCTTTGTTGTTATGATTTGATGTTAAATCTTTCCTTTTTGTTCTTTTCCATATGCCTCGCCTAACCCGTTCACACTCCATCATTTGTTCTATCCTTGTCACCCTTCACTATGTGTTGTGTTTGCATGTTCACTATCACCATCCACCCTCATTCACCTTTGACCTGACCTGACCTCAACATCATATGTGTACCCCTTTCCCTCCCTAACACCGGTCTCTGACTATGATGATCATACTTTTCTAACGTGACAATTATGCTGTACACCTCTGTATGTGGGACTGAATCATTTTACTCTACATTTGATCAACACACTTGCAAATATCAAACTTTTCCCCCCTGCATAAAAACATGCCATGCATTAAAATTGAACACTCAATCAATAAATTTGTGATACATAAAATGCTACGACTTATGTTACATCATGTACATGCCCACAACTCGCAAACGCTTGTTCTCAAATATACCATACGTTCCACCCCTCCTTACATACATTCTCTACAAAAACAACAACAACAACACCACCAATGACCTCACAGACGATGACCTCTCGGACCATGATGAGGTCACCGGCAGCGTGACCTTTGACTCTTCCCTCTCCTTCACCCTCCCCTTTAGCGTGGCGGGGTTGCACAGTACCCATACGTTTGGTGATTTTGCTATCACCCCGCCCCCACCAGAGTTCAGGGTGGGCTATTCAGGTAATTGGCACTGCAGTTGTTGTATTTGTTTTGCACAATGTATAAAGTACACGTATGTTAAAGCACATTGAAATGGTAGTTGAAGTAACACTTGAATAGACTTATCATACCATAGAAATTTGAAAAGAAATAACTTTATAATAAATGCATGTCATCATTTTAGCATATTCTCAACGAAGTATGAAAAATGTTGATGCTTTCTGATATACAGGCCAAAAAATATTCTCAATTTATTTGGTTTCACAGATATGGAAACTGTTGATTCTTTTCATTCGAATGATTATGTACCTGTATCTAAAGCTTGAAAATTGTTACACATGTAGGATTATGTTATGCAGTAAGTACATTGTGAATTAATCTGCTTATTTCAAAATATGGCTTCATGGATTTACACTTCTTTGCCACCTTCTACATGATGATAATGAAAATACAGCAAGACTATGATGTTTAGCCTGTTCCTTATTTGACACCTGTAACACTTAAGTATAATTGATGAGTGTGTACTATTTCTACACTCTTCTGAGTTAAAATCTAAAATCTTACTCCCTAATAACACTTTAAATGTTCTGGTTCCTTCAAAATCTCTTTGTGTGATTGGTTTTTATTATATTTGTTGAATAATACAACTAATTTTCAAAAGGTATCCTCTCTTGATCATATACCAGTATTAAATAGGCATCATTTTCAGATACAGTGTATCACATCAATCTCTTCTGATCTAATTTTGATCTGAGGCGTGGGAAATGTACCTTGTACTCTTTAATAAGTGATAACTTTTTCATATTTACGAGGTGTACATGTACATGTATATCATTCCAAGTCTGCTGAAAATGTAAAATCTGCCAATCTAAAGAAACTTTTGAAAGTGTTAGGTCAGGATAGGATAAATTTGTCTCTCTATTCTCCACTACTATAACATTTTTTTCTTCAAAATGTTAAAACAATGATTGGTCTATATTTTTAACATTCTGCTAAGCACAATTCCACTGCACTTTCCTATTCACCCAACACACTTCTGACCAAAACAGAGTCTTAACTTATAGTTACATCCCTTTGCCTCTGAAAGAAGTATGAAGCTACATTTAATAGTTAGAACGAGATCCATAAATAGTTTAGTATCCAATATATCTTTATTATTTCACTTTGGTACACAGAAATTATTTTAGTATTGGTAGAATGCAAGTTGTATCGATAATATAGTCACTTCTGTACTTGTATTCACTCTAAATATAGGAAAAGTTCAGTACACATGTAATGGCATATATGATATTATATACACTTTCATGTATGCATGCTTGTATATACATTACTACTATAATAGAACAAGACACCGATAGTGACATTGATTCCACGGCCGAGCTTCCTGATGACCTTGACAACGTGGAGATACCAGACAGCCCAGGTCAGAGGTCAAACAGTCTCCTTGCAGCACAGAGATTAGGCCGCGCCTTGCAGGTTGGTAATGATGTCATGGTCCGGCCATTCTGTCCCAGAGTTGGCATGGGTCTATTCAGTTCCACATCTGAGATGTCCTCTATCATTATACCCCTGGGGGTGTTTCACAAAGATCCTAAGTTGGGACTTATCTCCAAGTTGGACTTCACAATTATGGAAAGCCGTTTGCATCTATGAAAATATTTTGTAAAAGTCATTTTAAAAGGAAAAAAAATGTTGATTCAAATCATTCATATTTTCTATTATCAAGAAGAGTTTTTTTTCTTAATGTGGAATTTATAAAAAGGCTAAAATATTTGAATTTCCGCTTGTGAATATATTTAATTTACAAGCCTACAAATGGCTCTCCATAATATTGAAGTCCAACTTAGAGTTAAGTTCGACTTAGGATCTTTGTGAAACTCCCCCTGGTCTATTCGCTCCTTTAAAGCCCCTCTGCACCAGTTTGGCCAGGAGGGATTAGACCTCCCTGCATGTTCACTGACAGGTGGTTATCTCATCAAATCAGCTCTCAATTAACATAAGAAAGGGGACCATGGGGGACCAATGGTCACAGATTATAGGCATTGTTTGCTATATTATAGAGGGTGCAAGTAGATGGTGCAGTGGGGCTTTAAGTGTTACCCTTAGTCCATTACAATCCCTTACCATACTTAGTATACATGTAGTTTGTTCCATTCACACTGTTGGTCCATTCTATTCCCTCTAAGCTTTCATGTTGGTCTATTCATTCCATAAATCAATTAGGCCCTGACCTAATTACACTAGATGTTTTTGGTCCACTATGAGCCATGGTCTACACTGCTCCCATTTTATTCCATTCTGCTCCTGAATAAGTCAAGAATCAAGTTGAAGAGATTTTCTCCTCACTTCTTCTTCATATTCATGTAACTATTGCAATTGCGTCAAAGACATTGGTCATTTTTGCAGGGATCCAAATTAATGAACAAAATTCTAGCTGAGCTTAGAGTAGCTTTCAATTATACACTATCCAGAAAGTATTTAACTAAAATGTTCAGTTGTGTGTGGTGGCCGGTTCATACAAAACAAAGTCTGTATGCAGAGAGAGAGAGAGAGAGAGAGAGAGAGAGAAGAGGGGTTTTATTAACAAAATTCCATCGTCGCAGTCTTACAACTGAATTGCCATTGGAATACGATTGAACTTTGCAAATTCTAGTTTTCTCTTTTTCTTTCTGCTTCTCTCCAGAACCGCAATAGCAAACGGGAGAGCGACGAGGAGTCCCTCTCTTGGGGAAGCGAGAACAGTCTCCCTCCTGACGAGGAGAACGAGATCAGCGAAGCAGCCAATGGTGCTGCGCGTGCCACGCCCAGTACCAAGATCCTAGAGGATATTACTAACGCCCAGCTGGAGAGCATGGCCATTGTGAGACCTGCGGAGGGAGGGCGCTATACAGGTAGAGGTCTGAGGAGCAGTATTGCTAAGATACAGAAGCAGATCGACAAGCAGGATCCAGCCGAAGAGTTCAAGGTGAGAGTTCTCTCAGGAAGGAGTTTGAATTCTTCAGACCTGATAATTACCCAATTTAAATTGGTTTCCCGATTTTTTTGTTCTTCCCTATTTTATCCCTATTTTCCCCTTATTTTCTCTAGTCTTCCCTACTCTCATCTATTTTTCCCCATTTTTCTTACTCGAAAGGGGGGGAATGTTGTTAGATGCCATTCCCCCCCCCCCCCCCCCCGAATCCTCTATTATTTTTTTTTACTCGAGGGGGGCGTGGTTGATCAGTTGTATATCATTTTAAAGCTCAGAATCTCCTATTTAAAATCAGATCTAAACTGAGTGATTTTGTGGCGCTACAATGTAGGTCACCTAATTAACGTTCTTATGAATAATATATACCTTTATATAATTCACTCAAATCATACTGACACATTCCTTTTACTTTGTTATTCTTTTGTATTACCATGACAGACTTTACGTCAGGTGAAGGCTATAGACAACTGTGAAGAAGCAAAGAAAGCACAAAACAAGGACAAGAATCGCTTTAGGAATGTCTTACCATGTAAGTACATCTTTCCTGGGGGGTGTTTTACAAAGATCCTAAGTTAAACTTAATCTATGTAAGACTTAAAAATTATGGAGAGCCATTTGTAGCCTTAAAATAAAATATATTCATAAGCGCAAATTCAAGTATTCTAGACTTTTTATAAATTCCACATCAAGAACATGAAACCTCCTTGATAATAGAATATATGAATGATTTGAATCAACATTTAATGCCTTTTAAAATTACTTTTACAAAATATTTTCAAGGATGCTAATGGCTTTCCATAAATTTTAAGTCCAACCTAGAGATAAGTTCAACTTAGGATCTTTGTGAAACACCCCCTGATCTTCCTCTTCAAGGATGTCTCCCTGTGTGTAGTGATTTTTTTTGTTTTAAAGTCTTTTTCTTCTTAACATGTATTTTATAACAAATGCAACCAATAAAATGCTGTTAATTATTTCTCAATTTCAGTTTAAAGCCCCTCTAAAGTGTTGGGAATCTTAAATATTTGAGGGCAAAATTTCACTTAAATTGTATAAAGATGTGATAGAGGATGTCATTTGAGACACATATCTGCAAGGATTTTAAAAACAAATGATACAATTTAGGTTTTCTGCTTACAACAGAAAATTCATCTACATGTATTCTTTTATCAATATATGTGTTAAAAAATAGTTGTGGGGAAATCTTTGCAGAAGTGTGTCTTAAATGACATCCTCTTTCACATTATGATACAATTTAAGTGAATTTTTGCCATAACATTTTTGGCCAATTTGGGGCCCCTGGGCCAACACTTTAGAGGGGCTTTAAGGATGTCTCCCTGTGTGTAGTGTGTTCTTCTTCTTCTTGTAACCGTGTATTTCATATCAAATCCAACCACAATGCTGTTAATTATTCCTTAATTATCAGTTTAAATTACAAAGTATGCATGTGAAAGATGCAAATTATGCAAGAAATACTCTCCGGGACGTGGACATTTGTGTGAAGACTTAAAATCCCAAAACCAATGGTAAAAATAATACAGTAGACCAGATCAAGTAGTGATGTCATATCAATGTAAATATAATATATGTTAAGAATGTGTGTGCGTTTACACACTCACAGTACTTATTTATTGGCTTAGTCCCTGAGTATTAAAAAGGAATCATTAAAAAAGTTTGGTTGCACATGCTATTTATGTATTCTTTAGCACTTTCTTGCCTTTGGCACAATTTTGAATGCACTGGGCGGCACCTAACATTAAATCAAGCAAATCTTAGTCTTAACCAAATCCAAACGCTTTCCTTACAATGTGCATCCCTTTATACCTCTTAGATGACAAGACCAGAGTGATTCTGGAAGACAGTGGACCGTCAGACTACATCAACGCCAGTCACATCAAGGCACAGGTGGGCAAGGATACCTATGAGTACATCGCCTGCCAGGGACCCCTCCCTAATACCACACAAGATTTCTGGTTGATGGTCTGGGAGCAGAGAGCGGATGTCATCGCCATGGTAACAATGGACGTTGAGAGTGGAAAGGTGAGACGATCAATGCTTTGATTTTGTTACAAGTGTGTGAGATTTGGAATAAATAGCAGCAACATCTTTGAGTTTGCCTTGTAAGAAATTCCAAAGATGTTTTTATTAGAATCTACAATAGCATGTCGGAGGTGCTATAATTACTTTTTAAGGATGATAATAATGACGATGATGATGATTGTGTATTTATATCGTGCATTTTCCATACGCATGTTAATATGCTCATACTTATGAAATTGTTCCGTTGTTGAAATCATCCCTTTCATTAAAATGTGAAAAAAGCATCTTAAAATACAATTGAAAATACAGGAAAATCATTTTGTCTAATTTTAATTAGTAACAATTCCTGACCCTCTTCCAAAGTGATGGAATATGTTTGAAAGCATTAAGAGAAATGATGAACATAAACAAAAATAGGATGATAGCCTTCTTTTCTGTTCTTGATAGGCAAAAGCTATGCTTATAATGTATAGGTTTTTCAGGGTGTATTAATACTGTTTTGTTTCTGTTGTGTGTGTGTGTGTGTGCATTACAGGTGAAGTGCCATCGCTATTGGCCAGAATCAGCCAACTCTCCCCTGATGGTTTACAACAGGATTGAAGTACGACTGGAGAATTATCAAAACCTGGACAACTTCAGCATCAGGAGAATACTCATGATAGATAATGAGGTGAGACCCCCTCCCCCACCCCCTCCTTACCTCTGGCCAGCCATCAAAACAATCAATACTTGTATAGGTACAGGTAATTGAGGATTGGTGCCTTCAATGGCCAACAACAATGAGTACCGAATATGCTTTTCATATACTTGTACACTGTAGAATTGTTAAATTGAATTGATGACAGTCCCACCAATGTATTAGATTGTGTTTGTTCACCATCTGTAAACCAGTTTGATTGACGCCTAACCCAAGGGTAAAACAACACTGAGTTTACTTCAAAACCAGGAATCCTGATTCCAAGACATTTACCACAAATGTATAATGTGCCTCTAACATGTAGTTAAGTCTGTCATTCTTATTAAACTATGGAAAATAGGTGTAAGTTATATATACATTAAAACCTGCTTTAAAGACCACCTGGCTATGAAGTCCACATTTCTGTTTCCTTGAATATTGGTTCTCATTATAAATTTGTACATAAAGACTACCTGCCTAAGAAAACCACCTTTCTTGTCTCCCTTGAGCAGTCTTTAAAGACAAGTTTCACTGTAATAATGATGCCACCCTCATCTTTGATAGAATCTTGGGCTACAGTTGCCACTCAGAGAAATGTATACAGTATGAACTTGTTTTACTACAGTCAAACCTGCTTTAGTGACAACCTGTTTACAAAGACCACCTGTCTACAAAGGCCACATTTGTTGTTTCCCTTAGAAATGATTTCTCATTGAATCAGGTACTAAAGGAACCTGTCTTCAAAGACCACCTGTCTACAAAAGCCACTTTTTGTGTTTCCCTTGGCTGGTCGCTATAGACAGGTTTGACTGTATAACCTATTATATCATTCTCCAGACAAGTGAAGTACACCACGTCACCCAGATGAACTTTGCGACCTGGCCAGACCATAGCGTGCCTTCCACCTCTCTCCCTCTCCTCCGCTTTGCTTGCCACATGAGGCGTATCCATGACGACCGTCTCCCTATCGTCGTCCACTGCAGTGCAGGGATCGGGAGGACCGGTACACTCATCACCATCGACGCCATCTTAGGGCTCATTGATCGTGATGAAGAGGTAGGATATATATTAAACTATTTCAGAATAATAATCAACCATTCATTTCAGCTTTAAAATATTTGCTTTCATTTGTTCGTAAATGTATGTGAATACCAGTAATTTAATGTATTTTATCCTTGTAAAGGACAGCAATGAGTATTTCATTTCTGTTTGCTTATTTGTGCTGGCTAATCAATGATTTTTATTTCCACAATTATTTCCTGAAATATCTTTATTATTGTTATTTTTTTGTTTTTTAAATAATTTTTTTATTATTATCTCTGTGATGAACTAAGACATGCAAATACATGCTGAACGCTTTTCTCAGATGTCATGAAAAAGTCTATTTGTCGTCAGTAGAGGAGTATAACCGATGAAACATGAAGTACATTGTAAAAGTCTGTATCTATGAACAGTTCATTATATTCATAGAAACTTCTCTTTTTTATGTGATGCAGTTCAAGGTACTGAACATAGTGAAGGGTCTCAGGAAGCAGAGGCAAGGCATGATCCAAACAAAGGTTAGTCTTCAAGATGTATCAGTGACTTATCTTTGTTTTACCTTGTAACTCACTTGTAACTCACTTGATCCAGGATTATTCAGTCTTTAGACTGTTGTTCCTATCCATGGTTTCGTTTGGTTGGGGCTGTCATCATATTTATCTAGGGCATCTTTCCACCATTTTTCAAGTCCAGATTTGAAACGATTGATAGTGGTACTCTCCACAACATCGCCTGGAAGACCATTCCACACATTGATTATTCTCTGGCTGAATGAGTTTTTCCTTGGTGTCTTCCTGAATTTTAGCTTAGGTGTAAATATTCCATCTTAAAAATGTATTTAAAAAACTTGGAGAAAACTTATTGAACTTTAGTTATATACAAAAAGATAACAAAACCATCTCCTTGCTGTATCTCATACAGTCTTGTCAAAACTGTAAGACTAAGTTCGTAGACATGCCATTAATTCTATAACACACGTTTCAATGGGATGTCCAAGAACTTAGACTTATGACGGTTTCGAGAAATGGCCACCTGAGGTACTTTTACTAGCATTGCAACCTCCAAGTTAAAAAAAAATAGATGTAAATCGGATTGACATTTCACATGTACGCGTTATAGATGCACAGTGCAATATCATTTATTCATAACGGCCACTTACATGTACAGTCAAACCTGCTTTAGGTACCACCTGTCTAAAAAGACCACATTTTTTGTTTCCCTTTAAATGGTTTCTCTTTGAAACATGTACTAAAAGAACCTGTACATACAGACCACCTGCCTATAAAGACCACTGTTCTTCTCTCCCTTGGGTGGTCTTTACAGACAGGTTTCACTGTATAACAAAAGCTATAGTTTATTTATTTCAGGGTGTCAAGGAAACAATATCAATTCAATTCAGAAATTCAATTCAATTCAATTCAATTCATTAAAATCCTGTGATGTCTCTGTTTTGCAGGACCAGTACATCTTCTGTTACAAGGCTGCGTTAGAAGCTCTGAAGACTGTGCTCAGATGAGGGCCAGTGGACAGAGGAACAGAGACTGATCAACACTAGCTCTCCACCTTGTCTTTTGACGTGGGCAAGTGACTTCTTCTTCTTCCAAGGAAAGTGCTGTTTCAAGGCCTTGAAGATTGCGCACTGCGAGTGCCTGTGAGGAGCCTGTGTGTGTGAGCCTGCTGGCCAGGATCCTTGTGCATAAAATATTTACAGGGTGCAAGTAAAAACTTTCTATTCTGTGAGGGCAGCTAAGAATGCATCTTCCCCAGTAAGGACTTAAATGCTTCGAGGCACTTAGGCAAGTGTGCTCGTTCCAATGCAAGAAGCTCTGGAATGGACGTGTTCAGATTATGACTTTTGAAAAAGATAGTAATGATATTAATTAGCTGGGTCTTTATAGCTCCTAATACATTGACAATATCTCTTCAGGCTTTATAGATATATTATTACCGCAGTCATGACTTTCGCATGATACTGGGTACCCATTTACCCCCCCCCCCCCCCCCCCCCCCCCCGGGTGGAGAGAAGCAATGTAGATGATATGCCTTGCTGAAAGACGTAGATGAGACGATGCCAATGCAACAAATACAGGAGGAGTAACTGACAGTAGTTTCTGACATTAGTTTCTGACATTGTCTTTGTCTAGGGCAAGAAAAACTTAATATATTTTAATTAATTTTATTTATTCGGCCATACAAATCAGAAAATCACAGTATATACAAATTCAACATAATACATACAGTTATCGTAGAAATAATAGAGAAAGAGAAGGAAATGAGGAGCAAGGAGAAGAGGACAGAAATGATTACCTATGGGCCAGGGTTTGCAAAAGTGAAATGTTTGACTGTTGCCCAGAGGCATGCGAGTCCTCATATGCAGACAATTGCTCTTATAAAATATTAGATTAGGGCATTTAGACAACTGAGAGGGAAAGAGATGGAATAATTTATAGCATATGAATTTGCTCCCATTATGAAAAAAAAAAACTAAGTAAAAAATGAGAGATAATATTTGTCTACATAAGTGCTCAAATTGTAAGGTGCTAAGTTATGAATACCAGTACTATATACTGTAAGAATTCACAATCTTCTGTTTTAGAAGAAAAAAAAAATCACCAAAAGCACCTTATAACAGTCCTTATATACAGTGCTGCATTCATATCACCTTAATTCAATTTGAAATGAGTCTTCTTTTTTTTTAATTGTTTTGGCATTTGCATTGATATATCTTTGATTTATAAATGTAATAACTCAATTTTCTATATGGTTTTTATAAAGAAGTGAAGAGATATCAATTTATGTGATGTTATCCCTCAATATTAATGAATTTTGATATCTTATTTCATTCATTTTTGCATTTGTTTATTTAGTCTAGGAATGTAAGAACTTGTTCTATCCTGCTGATTGTAATTTTAATGGCATTCTTCAATTTGTAATTCCATAATCATACATGTGCATATTTAATCTAGTTGTTCATTTATGAATGTAAATACTCAATTTTTTATACTTAAAAGAAAATTAATGATGAAATTTTTGAAATAATATTGCCTTAACAAAATTGAAAATATTTTGTTAACAGGTCGTAACAAACATGTAACAAAATTATAATATTTGTTAACAGGTCTTGCATGTACATAATTGTTAAATTGATCTATGAATTGTTTGATCTCAGTTTTTCATACCTGATACATTTATTAATGAGGAGATGAAAGTACAGGAGGTGGTTCTTGTAGATGTTGCAATTAGACAATTAATAACATTACAAGCTACATTTACATGTATGTGTTTAATGGAAGTAAACTATATTGACATGATATGCTTACCTTTTGTCTCCTTGGAACATGAAAGCTAGAATCATAAAGGTTGTGATTAGCAAGGGTGGAGAAGCATTATGTTTGTTTTATATATCTATTGATTTTAAATGTTCATACATGTATTCCACATTGCATTGTATTTCTACATGTATTTTTGATAGTGCTATGACAGTTTGACCAAGATCATATATGTACATATTCTTGATATTTGATGAAGTACCATTTTGCAATTTTTATACATAATTATTATCCAAAGTGCTACATGTATTAGAGGTGTGCATATGGAATGTAATGTATGCCAATTTTATGTACTGGAATTCCTATTATTCAAATCAATTCCTCTTTTGTAAAATCAATTCGAGTTAAATTTACAATTCAATATGTCTTTATTTTTAGTATTCAAATATTGTGATGCTAATGTGGACGTGACAGGCTGAAGATTATAAGTAATTCTTTCAAAATAGAAACTTAGTTGAGTAATTGAGAGCTTACATGTAGGTTACATGTCATTATGCTTATTAATTGATTTGGTATAATACCGAGTTCTGCCATGCCTTCGATATATTGCTGAATACTTTGCACTAAGCAATGCACTCTGTTACATGCACAGTATTCTACATCAATAATTAGACATTGTAACAAGAAATGGTTATATTTTGACATGAAGTTATTTGTAAATGAATGTCATGTACAATCATACATGAACATGTAATTCTGCAATGTTTTCAGAAGTGTTCTTACTAAGTATAAAGAGATCTTAACTTATGCAGTATGGCAATGAACCTTAACATATTTATTTAAAAATTGGTGTTATGGTTATGTGTGTCACTTAGGAGGAATTTGCCTTCACTCTTTTTAAAATTCTGAGTGACTTTATGATATAAAAGTGTTACTTGTTTCTATATATGCACTTACATTCTCTCAGTTTTATATTTATCTGTTTTGAGATTTTTGTTTTAAATAAGGGAGTGTGCTTCTACAAAAATGTTATCTACTTTAATATAGGGTGGATTCACAACCAACAGTATTGGCATTGCTCATCATCATCCTCATCGTCATCGACATCACTGATATCATCATCGTCATCGTCATCTACATCACTGATATCATCATCTTCATCCTCCACACAACCACCATTACCAACATCACCGTCAACACAACCGCCATCATCATCGTCATTCTTTATATCCTCTTATGTACAAAAAAAAGGCGGACCTGTGGGAAATGGTTTTGCAATTAAAAGCAAAGCATTTATTTAATACTCTCTTATTTACAAATGATACTCGACCATTCATTAAGATAAACAATCCATTCCAAGAATATGTATATTAAATAATTATACCAGTGGGTCTTCAGAGGAGTTTATCAGAGCTATATGTGGGTAAATTGTATTTTTCATCTTTGTTGTGCTTCATTATCATATAAACAGAAAATGAGTTATTAGAATGTGTAATTCTTAGAAGATGTACATCATCTCATTGTAACATTATGATGTACTTAACTTCTGCGATGTTTGATAACACAATGTACTTATTTTTTTTTAAAGAATATTTTATCATGGAGTTAGCAAGCATGGTGATCGATGTAAAATACATGTTTGAACCAACTACAGCGCAGTGAATATAATATGAATCTGTTCTGTGCCTTTTATTGTGTGTCACATGTACAATAATGTTTAAGGAAAGATATGTATACAGATGCATTCATTCAGTTTATGTAGTATATAACAAGGGTTGTGAATACTTCTTCCAAAAGGTACAAATATATCTGATGGCAAAATAAAAAATCATGTGTTATTTATCATCTTTGTTTTGGTGTGCTTAAAGGCATCATTTAACAATGTTAAATCTGAGATGCATGACCCTATGTATTATCAGTGTCTGTGATTGATATAGTGTAATAATGAAGCCCTAAAAAATGCTTTAAAATGATCATGAAGTGCCCCAAAAAAGTAAATATCTTTACCATTCTCATTTTCCCCAATAGACTAGTTTTATAAAAACGATTTTTCGTTTCCTATCATAAATATCTTGATAATAAGACAGAATATTTAATATTGGATGGCCATGAGTGTGATACAAGAATATATTGCTCGAGCTATGACAGTATTCACACGAAAACAAAGCAATATAATATTATTAGTATTATCTATATCAGGCTGTCTAGCGAAATAACAAAATTTGACTTATCTCGGTAAGTATATAGCTTTGTTTTCATTTGATATCGATAGTTTAAGTTCCCGGATGACTGAGCGATACAAAAACAATATTGGTCAGTCATCCGGGTACTGCACTAAAGATATTGAATACACTGATTAATTGTACCACTAGGAAGCCTTTTATAGATAATAATGTCACATACTGTACATGTACTTTTATTGTAATTTTAATATTTCTCCTGATTTCCTTCAATCAGAAACACTGGAAGATTACATAACAGCAAAGCAGTTTAATATTAACACATTAACTTTCCAAGGCTTGGATAAATGTAGCAGCAGGATACTTTGTGCATGGGATTCAATGAAAAGATCCCTGAACCAGCCATTACCATTGCACATGTATACTTACTATCACAGTACTTCTATTACAATCCATATAAGATTGATTCAGGCATTTTTAACATATTTTGGAAAGAAAGGCTACGATGATCATCTTTTCTGCTTTAGATTGGCAACACTAGTAATTTTCTAGTAATCATTGATAATTGTAAACTTTAGCCAAACATTATTGTACATGGGCAAAAATATTTTTCCTTAGGTTGAAAAAAAAAATCACTTAGTACGGACGGTAAAAGAGTAATTTTTATCTTTTAATGTGTTGCCAATTCAAATTATAATGTATGATGCGACACGCATGGAGACATGTTAAGCAGCAAATGCTCTTTCAGCTCCTGCATCTGACACAAAGTTTTAGGTTTCTGAATTAAAGGGATAGTTGAGTTCTGTTTTCAGACAGCAAATGCCTTCAAAGTGCATTACTTATTACTCTTATTTTTAGATATAACATTTCTAGTGCCCTTTTGGGACCTAAAATTGCTATGAAGGTAATTTTAGACCCGAAAATGTGTAAAAATTTAGCCAATACGATCATACCAATTCAGCTCCACTTTTAAAAAATACGGTGACCGTTAATTAATTAATGAATTAATAATAACAATACATGGGCCAGCTGGTTGTGCGTAATATAACCAACATGACAAAGCCAACAACAAAATCCAACATCGGCATTGGCTGAAATACAACGTATTTAGTTTTTTTCAACGGCTTTTTCGAAATATCTAATATTTGTTGTGGTACACAAGTATTAGTATTTATGGATATTTCAGCCGTCTCTTAACCGATTTTGATCAAACAAAGATGATTTTGTCATTTAAATTGTATGATCTTTCAAATATGACACTTGGTTTTTCATTATCTCACAAAAAATTGTTTTGTGTAGCGCCCTCTGCAACAGAACTCAACTATCCCTTTAAACTTGAAGGGTATTGAGCCAAACCACATAATGGACTATTGTCCACACCAGAGGCTGTGATATGTGTATACGTGATGTTCTTATCCAGACTTTCAGGTCGGGACGTCTCCAATCTTTTCTTCTAACTTCTTGAGTTGTTCGTTTGAGATTTCATCTCGCTCATCCTCGACCTGCAAATTGGCAATCAGAACATATACATTATCTGATTTCATGTCAAACACTACTCTAATTCAATCTAATCAACATTGACATGTTCCTTGGATCATAGGTAACATAAAACAAATGCAATTTGGATGTATAATGCAATGTCCCAGAGAGAGTGTAGGAATATGCTTCTGAGAGCTTAACAAAACAAAATAAATTATGAGAGAGAGAGAAAGGAAGAGAGAAACTTCACAAAATCTACTTTGTAGAATACAAATACAACAGTATATGTCTATGTTCATGTCCATGTATGAACTGAAAAATGCAAAAGAAAAAAAATGGTGAAATAATATAGAGAGACCTGGCTGTATTACAGGCTCAAGGGAACATGCACATATCCTGCCATGACCCGGAGGCGCGCCAAGGGTATTGACCGGAAGGGTATGAGGGCACTTTTCAAAAGATAAGTATGATAAGAACTTGATTATATTATCCTTACCGCTTCCACCGAGAGTACTTCTGGTACGTAGAACTGCAACATATTCTGGACACCATGTTTGAGGGTGACGATAGAGCTAGGACAACTGGTACAAGCTCCCTGCAGCTTGAGCTTAACTACTCCTTCGTCGAAACCCTGACAGGAGAGAGAGAGAGAAAGAAATAATGATGAGACAATGGACAGGAAATGATGATAATGAGGAATTAAGTGGACAGGGTAAATGGTATAGAGAGGGGGGGGGGGGGGGGGGGTGTGAAATGAACGGACAAAACAATGCAGGATTAACAAACAAGAAGCAAAACAAAGACGGTGTAATCGTCCTGGAACCGCAGCAGACACGTCCTTTATAATAGAGTTGTGTAAACTCATACAAGACAGAATAAGTTCAAGAAGTTCTGTCAGGGATGACTTGATGGCACCTAAAACAACTAGGAACATGGTATGCAGGCTTCATGGTTTTAGGGCCTTCGGGAAGTGAAAAACCAAACCCTACCCTGTAATGCATAGTTCAAGATCACACTTCAGCCTGGTCAGCCAAACCCAAGGCCATAGAAACACAATGGTGGTGACCAGCAGGGGTTGTAGTCTGTCCAATTACAGGGCAGACGGTGCTCAACAGCTGTATAGAAGCAGACCTTTTATTGGAGGCTATGACTTCTACAGCCTTATGGATTTGAACAACCCTACCCTGCAATGCAAAGTTCAAGGGCACCCTTAGGCAAGGTGTAGTACCCATTAGCCGTCATCGAGACTGGAGGAATACAGAATGTTGAGATCAGCAAAATAATCAATGCATAATTATTTTCTTTTTTCCTTTTTTATACACATGTACAGAGATGCCAAATTCAAAGATCAGCTATGCGTGACACTTTCATGACTCGGCGCGCGAACGAGCAGACGAGGGTATAGCGTACGTATAGCGTATGGAGTTTGACATTTCGAATTCGCCCATGTACGTTTCAAAATCGCGTGTCCGCCATGCGTGAGAGCGTTTTCAGACCCTCGATGAGTGACTGTCACACATAATGCGTGACACTTGGTAGCTCTGCATGTAAGCCTGTTCTTGATCTTGAACATTTTCGATCTTGATCTTGAAGGCATTGATCTTGATCTTGAACCCAACATTTCTCACCATGTAGACTATGTCTCCTCCATCTTCTTGTACAGTAGGTCTGATTCTTGTATCTAGGAGCTCCTTGATCATCATCACTGTCTCATCATCATCTTCTTGAATCTCTAAAATAAACACAAAAAAACAATTTTCCCTCATTGACATGTGAACAAACCATAGAAGTTCAAAGATATAATATTAAAATCCACCAAATCCTAAAAAATGCCCCAATAGTTTCACAAGGCTTTATTTTGTGAAACATTTTGTTGGGCTTGGGTTATGATTGGGTTTCAGGTTATTTTTAAAGTCAGGGGTAGGTAAAAAAAAAAAAAAAAAAAAAAAAAAAAAGTTGGCCGTGGAGCAATGGAGCATGTGTTTTACAATCTCCAAAAGATATGAAGTCTATGTAATGCTCAAAATGCACAAGGGTTCAGTTATAACATTTTGAAATTGAGATCTTTGAAAGCTTTTCTGCAGATATTTCACTACCAATACATCTCCTCTCACAGTATTCATTAAATACTCTAAGGTTTAACTGATTTTCATTGAAATAGAACAATTAACATGTTTGGCCTGGAATCAAGAATAGTTCTGCTGATGTTAGATCGTTTACTTTATAAACAGGAACATTAACATATTTCTTGCAAGGTCCTGACACAAATAAATGAACACCGACTGTTTGCAACCAGAGAAAATTTCTTGCTGCATTAACAGCCTATGTGTAAAATTCATGAAAGATTTGCGATGTAAGTTTCTACATGTAGTTTTAACTTAATCTGACTTTTGACCCTTTGTACGTACCTGTATCTGTTGGAGCCGTCTCGTCTGTTAGGATAGGTACTCCTGTTGCAAAGAAGTCCATGACAGTGGCATAGATCTCTGGCTTTAAAACCCTCCAGTCTACGTTATCATCATCCATCTTTGTTACAGTGATGAAGTCAGGCCCAAAGAAGACACCTTGCACACCTTCTATCCTGAACAATTGCCTTTAGGGGAAGATCAGGGAAGTATCATTGGCATCACTTAACAAGGGGGGAAAGGTCATTAATATCCAACTTATGTTGATTATCATCATCCGCTGTGTGATAAAAGCTTTGTACAATTGCCTGTTGATTTATTTTATTTTAAATTGGCAATATCACTTCAAAGTTAATCAGCTTGCAGTGAAAAGGGTGTTAGCTCTGTGTTAAACTATGAATTAATGCTATCCAGGCCCTCAGCAGACAATATATATACATATATGATTGGATTCAAGGATTGTCATCGTCTTCTATATACTTGTTTAATTGTCATAATGCCCAAGCCCTACAAGTAATGTGGCCTACATCAGTTTACAAAGTTTAAACATTTACAAGAATTTACTTTAAAGACCGTCAATACTACTGGGCCCGAAGGGATTAGACCACCCAGCCAGGTCACTGACAGGTGGCTATCTCATCAACTCAGCTCTCAACTAACATAAGAAAAAGAGGATCATGGGGGACCAACAGGCACCGATTGGGGAAGTTTTCTATACAGTGCGTCCCAGAAAAAACGAAACCGAGAAGTATCGATGTTTTATCATAACTTAATTACAACCATAATTAATGAATGATACATATTTGGAAAGCTTAGAGTCTCCGCTTTCAGTTGATGCTACTCACGTGATGCATATTTCACGCTTGAGTGATTAAAAGCAATTTGAAGGAAGGAAACCAAAAAGTAATTTGGCGGGCGGTATCTGAATTTCAAAGAAAAATTCATATTTCTAGAAAGTTCATTTTCTGCTCTTTCATATGATACCTCAATCAAGAAAAATGAGCCAGGAATAACAAAAAGTTCTGTTTGTTTAAAGTAGCCCTTACATTTTCATAATTTTAACAAACGAATTCGTTTTCACTGGGTGCCTGCCGTAGCAAAAAGCAGATTTGACAAAAGACTTAACTCCGTTTCGTTGACAATCAGCCATGCATGAAGACTCTCGTCGACGGCTGATTGTCAACGAAACGGAGTTAAGTCTTTTGTTAATTTCGTTTATTGATACGGCAGGCAGCCAGTGAAAACGAATTCGTTTAATAAAATTTTGAAATGCAAGCACTACTTTAAACAAACAGAACTTTGTCATTCCTCACTCATTTTTCCTGATTGAGGTGTCATATGAAAGGGCAGAAACTCAACTTTCTAGAAATGTGAATTTTTCTTCGAAATTCAGATACCGCCCGCCAAATGTCTTTTTGGTTTCCTTCCTTCAAATTGCTTTTAATCACTCATGCGTGAAATATGCATTATCTGAGTAGCATCACATGAAAGAGGAGACTCTAAGCTTTCCAAATATGTATCATTCATTAATTATAGTTGTGATTAAGTTATGATAGAACATCGATACTTCTCGGTTTCGTTTTTTCTGGGACGCACTGTATAGAAGAAGCAAGTAGCTACAAGTAGGACAGTGGGGCTTTAAACAAACAAAAAATACCCAGATTTAAAATTCAACCTCAAAAATGTAAAAGGCTGTCATCATATCTTGCCCTCTTGGATTTCTATTATTGGAATCAAGATAAAGCTTTTGCCATGGAAACTAGTCTGCCGGCACTCTTTCCCTAAATAGTGGCCTTTTGGTGATGATGAAAGCTTGAATCATCCTTTATCGCATCTTAATTTAGACATCTTAACTAGGATCCCTTACAATGATTCTGCTCTGGATGTCAAATCAATGAAGCAATATGGAAGTTAATCAGGGCATCGTTTCATGAAACCTTCAAGCACAAGTTCACCAACATCCCATTGACTTGTGTGCTAATTCTAATACACACTATTCGACAAAATGTCTGTGAACTTGTTTCATGATAGTTACATGAGACATGGCCAAGTTCCACTACAAGCCTAGCTTTATTAATACCAGAATTAAAAGATAGTTTTGATGTAGCTGTTAGTGTTGAATGAAAGTGTAAATGTACCTTGCGAGAGGTGACCCATGTGCATTCATAGCGCTGGGGAAGTCCTTGGTGCCTGTTCCCAAGACTTCAACTCCTGGCAAGAACTTGAGACTGTTTGGGTTGGGTGTGTCTTGGGTCTGTATGAACATTGTCCGGGCTGTAACAAGATCATGGGAAAAAGTTTATGATGAAACTGTGGTAAGTGGAAACTATATGTATATACCATTTCAATGGTTCAATTCAATATATTTATCTCATATAATATACACATATCAAAAATGTTTACTAGATGGTGGGTGGACCCTCCACATATATAAAATGTAGTACAATAGACATTTTACAGAACTTTATTTTTCGCATCCAATTTTGTATTTCTTGGAGTCTCCATACTAATGGAGAATAATTGGCACTCCAATTTACAAGAAAATATACATAAATGCACATAAATGTACAAAAAACTACATCTGTTTGTGGGAAAAGATTCTCTATTTCACTTTTAAATAAAAGATAAATTGTGGATCTTGTGAAAATGATATGCTATGCCAGTTCTTAAATAGCTGGGTGAATTGTACAAGGCATATATGCAAGTCTTTGTCGACAAACTAAACAGTTACGTTCACATATGAATTATGCTTAACTACAAAAGTTTGTGCCTGTATTATGTAAAGTAGACTTGCCATGCTGAACTTGAGGGTTTATGATGTGTCTGTTTCCTGCCTGCCTTAAAATCTGTTTCCTACATGGCGCAGTTGCTGATGGAGTCACCGCCTGACTGGTTGAGAGTACATTGTAGGCTCGAGATGAGGGTCTAATAGAGAAAGGGAGGAAAATGGTTAAAAAATAGTTAGATAAATCAATTCCTGCCAAGAACGAAATAACCAATAAGTCACACTCAATTTTAAAACACGGAACAAAACAAAGGAGGGGAGGGGACAAAACTTCATATGTAAACAATATCTGAATATTTTCTTTTCACTTGTTTAAGAATTAAGGGCCCTCATAAATCTATAATTCTCATGAACCTGAACATGAATTTTTAATTTTATTTTAATTAGCAGAAAATATTAGACAAATATTAAAAATAGACCTAACTGTTAGTGTTAGATCTACTGAATTATAATAATTAGATCTAGATCTAGTCTAGACTAGTCTATTCGACTAGTTGGTTTAGATCTAGGCCTAGTCTAGTACTGTAGTAGATCGTTTCGTGACGTATATTTTTCTGAGTACCAGCAGATTTGGAAATATATCCTCTAGCCTACTTCTGTTTCGATTTGAATTCTAGTTCTCTATCAAAATTCAAAAACTTACTCAAACATCAACGTATGGGACTGTACAATTCAACTCTCAAGCTTACAACATCTCGAAAAACGAATTATGACTCTTATTATATCATCATGTTCTATATCTACCTAACGTGTGATGCCAACACTGCATTAATCCGTACAAATTTTGAAAGAGGTCTCTGAAAAGACATTTTATCTGTGTATGGGTCCGGCAAAGTCAGAGATTCAGGATGAAAACATTCAATTCGATTGCGTAATCAAACGAAGAGATGGCGCTCTTCAAAAAGCATGTACTCTCTGCATGAGTTCACGCCTCGAGGTACTCATTTACCAAAAAAAATAATGAATGAGAAAATACTTGAAATAATCGTTATCGAACATTAAATAAGTAGACAGAAAGTGGGAGTCTGAAACTATCAAAATCCTTTAAAGACTTTTGTAAAAGAGCTGACCGGACACGGGGACAAATACCTTCGAATATGAGTACACCGCCCCCGGACCGGCAGCCCCTCCCGGGTGTCGCCCCTGCGGACAATTCAGATTAAGATATTGAAGAAATAATATAACAGTATTATAATTGTAAATGATGTAGAAAATTCTGGTCATCATTAATAATAGCCATTTCAATTTTATGCGCTATTATGTGCACGTACCTTAAATTTAAATGTGCAATCCGGAAAAGCCTTATTCTTTTTCTCTCCTCCCCCCTCCCTCTCTCTCTCTCTCTCTTTCTTTCCAATTCTCCATACTTTCTTGTTTTAAAGGTAGGTCATGTGTGTTCAAACTGTAAGAAAATAAATTGTGTCACGTGACTTCACTCTTCGTAAAAGTTGAGATTATGTTCCTTCCTTAAATTTTAGGAAATAATTATTGTCGGAACATTTTCAAAGAAATTGATAGCCCTTAACTGTTAAGTTGTCATGACGTACGTTTGGACCCGGAAATGATTCATTAAATTTTGACTATCATAATTATGACCGACGACAACTTCGAATTCCTTTTAATGTATATGCGGTCAGTCAAGATTGCACACGATTGTTCCACATTAAGGGGGGGGGGGGGTCGGGATGCGAAATTTAACCATATAGGGGCATATTTAACTCTTTGATACTGGAAGGGGAATAAGTTTTACAAAAAACACTAAAATCTGAAGTGTAAAAGGAGGATAACGAAAATTAAGCGTGGCATGATTATAACACTTTCAGCTATGAGGTTTGGAGCATATGTTATTGTAATGATTATCTCGTTAAGAATAATTATATAAGATTATTTTCAGTTATGACAAGGATAATTACGGCGAGCAATAATAATCGAAGTATTTCAAGCCTACTTAGATTAAATTTCAGTTATGAGAAAAAGAATCAGAAAGAATCTTTTGAGAATTGAACACATATCACAACTTTAATAGTTGTTATTATCATTACCTTGTTCATGTTTGTGTTGTTTTATATTTTATGTTGTATCATTTTGTGCAAAGCAGGGCTCCCTTGTGATGCAGACCATCTGTGGACCGGAATGCCATTACCCTGCTTTTTAAAGAAAACATAATGAATAAATTAGAAGTATAGTGTTCAGGCATTAGGTAGAGCCGATATATACCCCTCCCCTCCGACGTTTTCCTTACTATTTTTGACATGTTTTAATTTACATTAATTGTTTATTCCTCTTTTTTCCCCTTTCAATCTTAACCAAAATAATTGTAACCATGGTAACTCCAATCCAGTTCTTTCATTGTATGTCATTTATCCCCTTTTTCAAAAGGTTCACATTCTGTCAGTTTTGGTCTTATCGGCCTTATAACTCCTTGGTCTTACCAAATTACCTTTTATTGTTTCTACTTTCTTTTCATTTCCAAGACATAATCTATATTATCGCGCAATTTTATTTGCATATATATGACGAGACGAATGAATCATTAGGATTAGGCTGTTCAACTTCCTTGGAGTACTTGACGATTCTCTTTCTGATTCATTGTGGTTTTGCAATAATCGGTTATTGTCCGCAAAGACTTGTATTGTTCTATATAGGGATGGACAATCAGTTTGGTTAAGACTATTGTTATAGGTTCAACATGACTATATCCGCATAGGCGTATTCAGGGAGCTAAAGGGGGCCACCCCATCCATTCATCTCCTAAATTTGTCAGTTAAAATCCTAACTATGTTTACGTGATTTCTTTATGTCATTCCTGAGGAGGGAAAGGATGTGGAATATGGACAGAAGAAGAAGAAGAAGAAGAAGAAGAAGAAGAAGACAAAGAAGAAGGAGAAGAAGAAGAAGAAGAAGAAGAAGAAGACAAAGAAGAAGGAGAAGAAGAAGAAGAAGAAGAAGAAGAAGAAGAAGAAGAAGGAGGAGGAAGAAGAAGAAGAAGAAGAAGAAGAAGAAGAAGAAGAAGAAGAAGAAGAAGAAGGAGGAGGAGGAGGAGGAGGAGGAGGAGGAGGAGGAGGAGGATGAGAAGGAGGAGGATAGGAAGGAGGAACAGGATGATGATGATGGAGAGAAGAACTAAGAAGAAGAAGTAAAAGAAAAAGAAAAAGAAGAAGAAGAAGAGCGGCGAACATGGAAGGAGACTGTTTTTCTGTTTTTCAACTACATAAATTTCAGGTTTTGAAAGGAAGCCTGCTTTCAAGACACAGGAAAGTCCTACTTACCTTTTGTTTTCTCTTTGGCATGTGGTTTTTGTAATATGGGTGATATTTAAAAAAAAAAAACTTAAATTGATAATGAAAATCAATTTGTGTAAATTCCATGATTTAAAGGTAGAGCTATCACATTCTGTCATTAATATACTTCACATTGCTTTGATACATCTAAAACAAGATGAATATAATCAAAATTTCCATGAAAAGCGATGACTTGATCAATATTAAAGTCTGTATATAGCATTTAGTCAAAATATCTAATTTATAGATATTCGTATTTTTAAATCTATATTTTGATCAATTAATCTCTCAAAATCCTGACTCCATCTTTGTTCACAATTTCCTCACTTTTTTAAAATAAATATTGATAATATTAACGTAACTTATTATCGATCCGATTTATTTAAAACTTTCGCCATTCTGTCCATCTTATTTTTCTGCCTTCATACAAATGACCTTCACAAGGCCTAAACTGCCCTTACAAACTGAGCTTACTGCAGAAAGTCTTATACCGATCAAAAAGCCACAAAGTCACGGTTGAGCGTGTCAAATCCCATATGGTCTAGTGGTTAGGATCCGGCGCTCTCACCGCCGTGGCCCGGGTTCGATTCCCGGTGTGGGAAATTCGCACCTTTTTTCTGTTTTGAATGATATTGTTGAGTCTTGGCGATAGAAATTGTCTCTTTTAAAAGCCGAAAAGGACTCATAGACTGTGGGCTGACTTCTGAAAATGTGAGCCATTTTTCAATTCCGTGGTCCACAAATCAGAACCACACACTTTTACTTGTTTCTGGGGTACTTTTTGGTGCTGATTTTGATTTTTCCACTTGCCAACCCCCAAAACTACAAATAAAAGAGATGATAGGAAATCGGAATCGGAATCTTTCTTCTTACGACCAGATTTTCGTAATGATGTGTCCCGACCTCTCTCAAAAAATATCTATGATATCCGAACAAAGGGAGAAAAGATTTTGTCCTATATGAACAAAATGACGTGCCTTTCAAAATATATAAGGCAGAGGGTGTGTGTGAGGTCGCCGGAGGCTGGGGGGGGGGGGGGGGGGAGGGTCTAGGGGCTGCAGCTTCTGATAGCTTCGAAGATGCCACTGTTCTATTAGCCCGGGCAACCATTTCCTCAAAATCGAGCTTAATTTTTTTCTTTTTTTCTCTCAGTCTGCAAATTGATATGATTGAACATCACAATAAAAAATGTTAATCCCGAATCATCCCGAATGACTTTTCTTTTCAGCATGATATTTCATTCAAAATATATATAGGGTGACAAACCCACGTTAACAACAAAATGCATACAGTGAATGTAAATGTTATATAAAGAAATACTAAATTATATAATATTGTAATTTGTGAAAACTAAACATTTCTTCATTCGATTCTTCACATATACGTATATTTTAGGTTATTCCTTGTGCGTTGACGTCAGTAGTATACTCGGTCAGTTCTGGATACAGCACTGGCTAATGTGATTTGTATTTAATTACAACACAATGCATAGATGTTGGAAACTTTAAAAAGCCGATCGAAATCAATGTTTCTATTCCAAAACGTTAAAGGTTAGGATTAACGTAAGAATAATAAGATCAAAGAGTGAATCAAAAACATTTAATTTATCGTTACAAATTAACGGGAATAATTTTGTTCAGTAATTAAATTTTGTTTTCCTCATTATATTTTGACCATGTCTTAATTTCAATTAATTCTGTATGCCTCCTTTTTTGGTCCCTTTCAATCTTAACCTAGACAATTGTAACCATGGTAATTCCAATTCAGTTCTATCATTGAATGTCATTTATCCCCCTTTTCAATAGGTTCAAATTCGTGTTGTCTTGGTCTTCATATCGGTCTTATAACTCCTTCGTCTTATCTTAACGAATTACCCCTTATTGTTTCTACTTTCTTTTCGTTTCCAAAACATACGCTATATTATCGCGCAATTTTATTTGCATATGAGAAGACGAATGAATCATTAAAATTAGTTACTGTTATACTTCCTTGGAGTACTTGACGATTCTCTTTCTGATTCATTGTGGTTTTGCAATAATCGGTTAGACCTATTGTCCGCAAAGACTTGTATTGATCTATATAGGTATGGACAATCAGTTTGGTTAAGACATTATTATAGGTTGAACATTATGTTCCTATATCCGCATAGGCGTAGTTGTCTACTAAAATAAAAGGAGGGAAAGGATGATGAAGATGGACAGAAGAAGAAGAAGAAGAAGAAGAAGAAGAAGAAGAAGAAGGAAGAGAAGAAGAAGAAGAAGAAGAAGAAGAAGAAGAAGAAGAGGAAGAAGAAGAAGAAGAGAACAAGGAAGGAGACCGGTTTTTAATTCTTGTTCAATAACGTATACGTGTCAGTTTTTTAAAGGAAGCCTGCTCTTCAAAATACAGTAAAGTCGTATTTTTGTTTTCTCTTTGTCAATGGTTTTTGGAATAGGAGTGATATACAAGAAAACTCCGAACTCTTAAAATGATAACGGAAATCAATTTTGGTATATTCCATAATTTAAAGGTAGAGCTATCGCATTCTGAAATTAATACATTTCACACTGCTTTGATACATCTAAAACAAGATGAATATAATAAACAAAATTCATGAGAAACGATGAAATTTAACTCATGAATATTCGTATATTAAAATCTATTTTATGTATCAACATCTTATAATCCTGACCCGTTTTTGTCCAAAATGATCTCATATTCACACATTCATAACACTCTCATTATTGATCTGATTTATTAAAACTTTTGCCACACCGTTTATTTTTCTGTCTTCATACAAATGAACTTATTTATTACATGTTCAAACCATGGACAAACTGAGCGTGCAGAAAATATCGGTCCGTCAAATTAGCTACAAACGTCAATGCTAACAAGTCAATCCCATATGGTCTAGTGCAGGCCTTCTCAACTAGTTTATTAGAAGCGCCAAAACAAAAATGAATTGAGGTTGAAGTGCCAAACTGTATGTTTGGTGACTGTGTTACGAGGGAGCGTAGCGACCGAGCCGATACCGGGTGGGGTCCAGGGGGCGAAGCCCCCGGAAGTTGGTGGATTGTTGGGCTTTTTTAAGGCCCAGATGTGGCATTTTTAACACCTTTTTGTTCCATAAAAAATCAATCATAATTTCATATTGATGTGAAATAATTAGTACAATTCCTGGCTAAAATCTATACTGGAAGTTAATTGATGTAGTTATTTTGGTGCAATAAACACGGAAAATGTCAAAATGAAGTGAAAATCAAACAAACAAAATGGCTTCCATACATTTTGGGCTCAACTTCAACTGCGACTTTTTGATTTTTCTGAGTTTTTTTATTTAAAAATATAATTTGTTAATGTTGTTCTTTCTTTAATTTTTAATTTTTAATTTTTATTATTTTTTTGGAACAGCCGCGCGCCACTCTGACTGACCGCAAGCGCCACGAGTGGCGCGCGCGCCGCCAGTTGAGAAGGCCTGGTCTAGTGGTTAGGATCCGGCGCTCTCACCGCCGTGGCCCGGGTTCGATTCCCGGTGTGGGAAGATATCTTTTTTCATGATTTGATTGACATTGTTGAGTCTTTGCGATAGACATTGGCTTTTTTAAAAGCCGAAATGAACTCGGAGGTGATGGAAAATCGGAACCTTTCTCGTTACGCCTAGATATTTGTAATGATGTGTGTGTCCCAACCTCTCTCAATCAAGGAGGAATCTTATATCTATAATATTCGAACAAAGGGAGAAAAAAAGTTTACCCTATGAACAAAGTGACGTCATGTGCACTTTGTACTCTTGTAGGTTGATATCCCGCTAAGTATCCATGTAAAACAATAGGATGGGTCGTGACGAAAAGTTAACACAAGGTATTTGTAAGCGGGCGAAAGAGATTATGGTACACCCTAAGGCCAATGCAATTTGTGGAAATGGAAACGGAAGACAGTTACACATCTACATAGTAGGCACAAGGCATATCTCGTTACAAAATCAATAATCTTTAGAAAGATATATATTTTAGAACTAATGGAGACTTAAGATTGCATTTATCAATGTATTATTACAATTATATAGTACTGTAGTACATGATATTCGAGTCGTTGTTTCAAGTGCTCGAACTTACGTAGCGATTCCACAGTGTCATGTTCATTATACGTTCCCCATTGTATGTTTATTCTGTATTTGTCTTTTTGTAAATGTACAATTATATGTATTATTTTTCCACATTGTACTGTCCTGTGTATTCAGGTAGTTTTTGTTTTGTTTACATGTTTTCTGTTAAATTAAATAAATGAAGTATGGCAATAAACAATATTCCACTATAATGATGGTATAATGTCCCTATTTGATGGCTAAGAGCTTTGGAAAGCTTTATTTGGCTTTATCTCTGGCTACCATCATCAGTGCATAGTGCATTCCAGGAAACAAATGATGTTAGTTTGATACGCCAACACACTACACCTGGGTCTAGTGGCAAAATAATGTAGACTAAATTATTGTAAATTAAAGGACATTTTAGTGCCGCGCTTGGGGCTCGAACCCACAACCTTCACCTCCCATGCCTACATTGCTTTTACCGCCTTTGGTAGCTAATGTGCGTTTCGCCTCACCCCCCCCCCCTTTTTTTTTTACGCCACTGGGAGAGATAGCTGTTAAAACGGTGGTTAACTTAGATTGCAAGTGAATGTCAGACTATAAGAATATTCGATGTAAAGAGCGGCATGAAGAGTACACTCTCACGATAATGATTAAGCGTTTTACTGCATAACATGATATTATAACATACTTACTGTACTTTATATTAATGATTCTATGAATCAACTCCTCACAGCTTTCGAAACTCGCCACAAACAATTTCGAAATTGTGTGATTAACACATACATATTTTGTTCTGGCTTTATAATACCTTCTTAAATTAAACAGGGATATTCTTGATTTATGCCCTTTGCCAAGTGTGAGGTTAAAGGAAATTAGTGCGTATATTGACGTTTGGCTAGCAGATCTGTCAGTTGGCAAACGGTGACAGAATACAAAGAGTTGTCTGTTTAGTATCGCCTTATTCAGACTAATGTGGACGTTAATTCGATAATGTTACCAAATTTAACCAATGTTTTCTTATGTTAATAGGTGTAAAGGAATATGATCCAAGATAATTAAAATGATTTATCTCTTGAGTACCTGATTGTAGGTGTTTGTCTTTGAAAGAATCTAACAAACAAAGTGAAAAAGTGGAAATTAAATATTATTTCGCCATAATAATTATTACTGTTTCCTTGATTTGATTTTCAAACGGAGTGAGTGTGGCCGTTTAGGCCCAGCCATGGGTCGGCAGAAGTAAAAATATACCCCTTCCCCTCTCTCTCTCTCTCTCTCTCTCTCTCTCTCTCTTCCTCTCTCTCTCTCTCTCTCTCTCTCTCTCTCCCTCTCTCTTCCTCTTCCCCTCTCTCCCCCACTTTCACTCACTCCCATACCCCATCTTTCTCATGTTCGCTCCCTCTCAATCTACTACATTCTCTGCATATAACACACATAATTTCTTTATTCACATACAACAACACAGCGCACATAATTCATTTGGTTACACTTTCACTATGAACTTAGACTTCCTGTTGCTTCCTTTTCCTTCCCCAAACAACCAATTTCACACGTTGCATCATTTAAGGCAAAACAGAACTTAATAATGCAATTCCTTTTAGGGTCTAGATTCTAGCAAATTGATTTAGCAATAGTTTGATGTGAGAACAAATAAATAAATAACAGAAGGCTGTCAATATGATAGTGAATTTGATTAAACAAACGAATCTTTCTCATCCTTTCTCTCCCCCTCTCCCTCTCTCTCCCTCTCTCTCTCCCTCTCTCTTGTTCACCCCACCCTCTCTATCTCCGTCTTTGTATCTCTCTCTAAAAATGACAATAGGCTAATTTCACTGATTTCAAACAAAACGTGAAAAACCTTGACTCGTATTATTTAGAAGAATTGGGGAAATGTAACAAAAATAATATCACAAAAAGGAAAATAAAGTTTAAAAACTGACCAAAGAACTAGGTGATGGTACAAACAGTAATATTATGTAACTCCAATTGAATTACTAATGTTTCCTCAGAAAGAATTTTGTGCTGTAACTCCTGTTGAATTATATTCCATAAACTAGAATGTACCCTAATCAAGCCTCTTTACATCAATGCCTTTATATAAAACCTATGTTCTAGCTGATAGTCGGGGAAGTTTGATTTGATTTTAAATTGATTTATTTCCCTTCCAATGTAAGCATGTAAAAAATACTTATAAAGTCACTAATTGACATAAAATAATGAAATAATTCTGTAAAAATAGAAAAATAAAAATGATAACAGAACATTGTTTACAAAATATATACTCTGCAACTTGTAACAAGGTACTACTTCTAAGTATCAAAAGACTTATCTAGTATTTCTTTTATAATTAATGTATGTAATATTCCAAAGAAATTAGGGCGTAGCATGGGACCAACTATAGAAGGGCCTTAACATGGGGGTGGAGGAGGGGGCATTGATCATACTAGATAAATGCTGCATGTGCGAATTAACAAGGCTAATCAGTAAACGGAGTGTGGTGCAGTATGCAGTTTATGTTTTTCGTCCACCCCTCTCTTACTTTTAATCCCTCCTTTTACCCTCGACCCCTTTTTTCACCAACCGATGTTCACCATTCGATAAGACGAGGAGGAAAATACTCCTCCCCCTTAGCTACGCCACTGAATATGAGTCTAACATGAATGTAGGCATTTATTGTAAACATAGGCATTGATCAATTAATAAAAATTTCCCTTCAAATAATGAGTAAAAATTAATTGACAGATATAATTATCGGAAGATAAAATGTTTGGCGACCATCCATTTATTCGGTAAACAAAGAGATAAGTAAACTGTTTAATGAAGGCCTACCTTATTTCACACTCCTTGGTCACTTATGGTCCCAAAATAAACTTGAAGAAATCGACCGTATGAGATATGTTTCTTTTGTATCCTTGATCTTCCATATATTTGATTGTTTTGTAATTGTCATTTTCTGAATAAGTTAGGCTAAATCTTCTGTGTGCTTCAACGATTATGCTTAAAATCATTTATTTTATGGAAACTAGAATCTTTTCGCTAATGCAATCGAAAACATTTATACCTACTTATCATATACGATTTTTATCATTTTTTCACATGAAACTTGGAAATCCCCCTCCCCCAGAAAAAAAAAATATATATACAAAACTTGAAGAAAAAATAAAGTATAATAATTATCTATCAAGCTCTCCAAATATTGCGAGAAAATGTGTTCTAGATCATTTTGAATTGGGAAGAGAGGGGTGTTGGAGAAGAAACTGAAGGAAATCGTCGACAAGGTAGGTGAAATTTTACAACAGGTATATACAAAAATAATTTTTAGGTTGCCCAAAGACTGAGCTCTTAAAAATACCAAATTTGGTGACAGAATTATTAAATCAAAATCTAGCGACTCCCAGACGATTGATTTTGAAAGGGAAACACCATCGATGAATCATCAATAAATCGGAACATGGGTCATCCTTCCACTTTAAAAACTTCTTCTTTGGTGACTGACCACTCCCCCACAATCAGCTGGTACTAGCGAGTCACAGCGGGAAATAGCTCATTCTTTTCTTCGCGTGAAACTCGTCGTGCGTGGGTCGTCTGCAAATCAACGGTGGCTGAAATCGTCGACTATAAAAGCGCGCGAACATTCGTTGTATCCAGGCAGTACTGTTTTGGACTTTCAGTTGAACTGGATGCAACTATTATTTGCATATGAGCTTTTTTGTCGCCCTGTCTTAATTGGAAAGTGTTTTTAAGAAGTAGTTTGACGACTTTCATTTAACAACTTACAAGTTAATATAATATATGGTCGCCGAATTTACTGTGATTCGTTAAAAACAGATCTTCAAAAAGTGACTGAAAAATGGAGGTTAAAATTGCGCTCGTTTATGTCATGACCTGCATCGCTTGTGTCCAATCATTTGGAACGAACGAAGCACTGGTAAGTTTGTTTTAATTAATTGTATCTAGCAGTTTTTTTTCAACTTTTCTATTAAAATGTTATACACACTCTTTGTAAAAATCTTTCTCAGTGTTTTGTAAAAGCATGTCTTTCTTATTATATAGAGTCATCTTGCCACATACTCACAGTCAATAGCTCTTTAATTTTTCAAGTGCTTTAGACTAGCCATCATATCAAACGCGTTCAAATAACTTTTCAGATTTAAAAAAAGTCTTCACGGAGTTTGAGACGCCTGTAGCCTATATTCAGTGGCGTATTCATTAACGATATCAGGAGTGGAATTTTCTTTATCAAGCTGCTATCCTTTATTTATCACACAGAGTCGAACGAATTACTGGGGGGGGGGGGGGGTAATAAATTTAAATAAAAGTTTTATTGTATATGTAAAATGGTTGTCAGTTTCGACCGCAATCGTATACAAGCACGTTACTGCTCGGAAATGAACCGACCATGTTTGAGAATACAAACGAGAATATTGAATAACCCAGCGATATCTTTCACTTTCAGTTTGAGATGTCACTTCGGTTTGAACAGGAAATAAAGAAAGACGACATCGAATCCGTAGATTAATTAATGCGTATAGTTTAAATCTTGAAATTAACATCATGTTATGTTACCAACAGAATAATACAGCAACTTTTACGAATGCCATGTACATTCACATGTAAACAACAGTAGTGTCTGCTTCACGCGATGTGTCATTTCGATTGCGTCATTACTTGCGCCAATTTATTAAACCTGTACAGGCAATTAGCGCATACGTCAATAAAACAAAGGAATGTTTGCACTGTTCGTTTTGTATTCAATTAGTGCATACGCCAATAAAACAAAGACATGTTTGCACTGTTTGTTTTGTATTCAATTAGTGCATACGTCAATAAAACAAAGGAATGTTTGCACTGTTTGTTTTGTATTCAATTAGTGCATACGCCAATAAAACAGGAATGTTTGCACTGTTCGTTTTGTATTCAATTAGTGCATACGTCAATAAAACAAAGGAATGTTTGCACTGTTTGTTTTGTATTCAATTAGTGCATACGCCAATAAAACAAAGAAATGTTTGCGTTGTCCGTTTTGTTTTCAATTAGTGCATACGCCAATAAAACAAAGGAATGTTTGCACTGTTCGTTTTGTATTCAATTAGTGCATACGCCAATAAAACAAAGGAATGTTTGCACTGTTCGTTTTGTATTCAATTAGTGCATACGCCAATAAAACAAAGAAATGTTTGCACTGTCCGTTTTGTGTTTAATTAGTGCATACGCCAATAAAACAAAGAAATGTTTGCACTGTCCGTTTTGTTTTCAATTAGTGCATACGCCAATAAAACAAAGAAATGTTTGCACTGTCCGTTTTGTTTTCAATTAGTGCATACGCCAATAAAACAAATAAATGTTTGCACTGTTTGTTTTGTATTCAATTAGTGCATACGTCAATAAAACAAAGGAATGTTTGCACTGTTTGTTTTGTATTCAATTAGTGCATACGTCAATAAAACAAGGGAATGTTTGCACTGTTTGTTTTGTATTCAATTAGTGCATACGCCAATGAAACAAAGAAATGTTTGCGTTGTCCGTTTTGTTTTCAATTAGTGCATACGCCAATAAAACAAAGAAATGTTTGCACTGTCCGTTTTGTGTTTAATTAGTGCATACGCCAATAAAACAAAGAAATGTTTGCACTGTCCGTTTTGTGTTTAATTAGTGCATACCTCAATAAAAAAATGAATGTTTGCACTGTTTGTTTTGTATTCAATTAGTGCATACGCCAATAAAACAAAGAAATGTTTGCACTGTTTGTTTTGTATTCAATTAGTGCATACGCCAATAAACAAAGAAATGTTTGCACTGTTCATTTTGTGTACGACATCACTCTCAACGTGTTGTGCAACGGGCACAGCAATTTCGCAAAATATAAAAACACCAATTTCAGTTGAATTCCGGTTTCTCCTTCTATTAGCCTTTTGATGTTAAATATTTTTTTATTAGGATTAATGTTAGCTATTGTTCTAACAACTTGTCAAGGGGAATCCCCAGATCTTAAATTTCAAGCACTTTAAAACAATGTGTTGCTTTAGTGTTTAGCCTATTTTTGTTCTATAATAGAAGCCTAATGAGATCAGTTGTCAGTTAGTTGCTCACCAGTATTCATTGAAGTCAAATGGTTTAGTTTTATCAATGCGAATAATTTCTGATCTTTTTAAACAGAATTATCTATCACAATTCAACTATTTTGAATCAAATGACCTGTCAAGCGGCCATCTTAGAAGTCAAGACTCCCTCAACGATGCCATTCGATTATTTCAAAGGATGAATGGACTCAACGAAACAGGTTGGCGGATTTCTTGATTATTTTGTTTTGTTTTGTTTTGTTTTGTTTTGTTTTGTTTTGTTTTGTTTTGTTTTGTTGTTCACACCAAGTAGCATCGTTAAGAAAGGGAGATTGGTGAGAAAGAAAGAGAGAGAGAGCAAGTAAGGAACAGAGGTGTAGAGATAGATTCCACCATTTATTGGTCACCTGGTGTATAAACACTGAAAAAAAACTTTTAAAAGTCTGTATTCTTTATTCATTATCACCTTTTTCATTTCCTTTATTTACGTTTGCACTTTCCTTAATTCCTCTAAACGCCCCACAAAATAGCCAAATAACCGGCTTCTTTTGACGATAGTTGGTAGTTGGAAAACTTCTTGCTTTTTATTTCATGATGTACATTCCATAACAGAACAAGGTACCTTACTTCCCTTCAAACAAGTTTAACAGAGTATCTCGTCAAGTTTAAAGGTCAAGAAGTCTTGTTGTTGTGGATATAGTCACAAATATTTTGTTTGTTACTTGAGTCTTACGACATCGAAACAAAAAGACACAGGAACACGCACCAAGGTTTCCCAGGGTAGATTCCGGGGATGAAAAAACATTATGACAATTTTAGAAAACTCTAGGAACTGATCATCATTATCAGCGTCTTCATAGTTTAGACTTGAGTTACGTCAAATGCCTTCTCTTTTACGATTCGATTTGATCAGAAAGCCTTGGAAGGTGACCTTTTAATAATCAGTTCTGATGACAGGAGTAAAAATGTAAAATAAACCGCCATGTCTATGTCTAAAGAATCTGATGAAAATGGAAATTCAAATACACATTGTATAAATGTAATCACATTTTGGGGCATCATGATAATAACAATTGACTGATTATTACCAATTACCACAAACACTGATTGGTGATGTAAAAATATAGATATGGCTGGGAGATAAGCGGATTCTTAGAGCAGTCTACATTTCTCGTTTTTCATGCTAAAAAAATTCGATGTTGTTTATTTAGGACACGAAGTATGATTATATTATTTTCTTCCATTACTCTACCTTCTGCCGGTGACAACTCTTTAGGAATTCTTTGTTCCTCTAAGATTCTGAACTTTTCTGTTCATTGCAGGAATACTTACTGCAGAAGTGCAGGATTTGATGCAGATGCCCCGATGCGGTTTACCGGATAATACCGGTACCCAAGCAATAAACCGAGCCCGACGCTACGCACTATCCGACGTCAAATGGTTTAAGACCGATCTGACTTGGAGATTGGAGAACTCCACACCAGACCTAAGAAGATCCAGTGTACAAGAAATCATCGCCAGAGCTTTGAAGGTAAAGAATATATCGATAAATCGATGTATCGAAATTATTGAGAGAAAAAAGAAAAACACAAAAACATGGGTTGTCCTAGGTTACATTAAATGATAACTTTACAGAGATATACCATCAATTAAAAAAAAAAAAGTATTGTAAAGATTCGGAGGTTTACCCTGTTGCTCTAACGTTATGAAAACAGAAATTGTCATTCCATCAGTTTGAGTACAAAGCAAAACAACAAACAAGAAACAAACCAAAAAGTCACCTCTCGTAGTCCTTGTTTTCTCCTTTAGATTTAGTCAAACCTTTTTATCTTTTCCCGCCGTTAAATGTTTTCACGCCACGTGATTTCATCTATCAGAAACCAACTTGAGAGCTGATTGGTATTATTAATCATTCTTAGTTTCTCTCAGTTTCTTCAATTTAATTTTACAGTATCATTCACATATCAAAGTCCTTTCCGAAAGCAATCGTATAACCGGAACTTTTTACTCTCCTTAATATTAAACGCTAATAAGGGTTATTAGTCATTGAAAACAGTCGGTTTATTACTCATTTCCGATCATGACCCAGTTCTTGAAGAACATTCTAACGCAGTGACGGATCAAAAGTATAGGCTTGTGTGTTACGATGTTATTTGATATAAAAACCATGGCATCCGGGTTCTTAATTCTAGTTTTCTTTTCGATAAATCTTCTCAGTCTCCCATGGCTCTTGAAGTGGTTTATATAGGCACTTCCAGTTTCATTTCCGCTGTGGCAACTACGTGATTTCAAGAGCATTATTCTGAGTTATCGTTAGTGTTTTTGTGTGCTGTAAGAAGTTTTATATCTTTAAAAAAAAATTCGTTACGACCCATCGTACCTCTTTGCGCAACGGGGCCAATATTCCGATCATGGTGATGTGATGAAATTATTGCTCCAGTTATGTTTCATACACATTTAAAGGGTACGGTTAAGGAGAAGGTTGAGTTTTGGGAAGAGGTGAACAATAATTTGTGAGCGTTATCATTCTTATTATGCAAGTGTGGAAGAACATCAGATAAGACATGTTCCCTGAAAAGCATGGCTCTTCAAATACCTTTATATTCTAAATATGTCATGTAACATCGTAAAACTCGGGGGCTGAGGATTTTTACGCCACGTGTTCGTGTAGTCCTATATACATCTTTATGTGTACAGTGTTTGTAACTTTTACCAAGACTTGGCCAAATTTCTTATCATTTTGATGATTCCAGAACCTTGCAATACACACAAATTCTTATATGCTAGATGATCAACCTTTTCTGGTCGATTCCACACCGTTTCTTTCACAATGCAATCGCACGACCAGAACTCAACTTCATCTTTAAGGTTAGGTATAGGGTTGTGGTTCACCTTGGACCAGTTGTCACTGGAGCATTTGTCGCAAGCTACAACCTTTGTTCAATCCTCCGGATATTTTGCCTTAGAGGCTTAGGTAACCACGATGAATATTACTACATAATTCCAGCGTTGGCCAAGCAGACATTACTAAACTGACGTATAGGATTAAGACAAATATCGTATTCTAGCTTAACGATTCCCATCTGGTATTTTACTAATCATTTGACCCGAATTGTTATAACCTATTTTGGCCCAGGAAACGGGCGAGATTATGTGATGGCTAACAGCTAACAACCATCATGAAATAATAATAAACCGACTACCGAATGTCTAGGAATATTGGCAAAAATATTATTGTTACATACAAATAAATCTGCTTACGTAGATATATATAAGATAAATAATAAAATAATGATCCTTTCATGACTGTATTTAGGGTTTTCGATATATTCTAAATCAAATCTTGATCACGTACCATAAAAATATTACTGTTGAAAGTGATCTAATGATGATTGGGCGTTTTATGAGCCCTTTCAATAGTTGCTATAGATGCTGGATATTCATACCAAAGAAGTCCTGAACTTCATGATTAAGAAGAGGAAGAAGAAGAAGATGGGGTCCCGTAGTTCATCGTTTATCGTAAAAACGAAACAAAACAAAAACACTATAAAGTCAATGAAACTGTCTTAACATTTTGAATGCATCATGTAACATCTCTTTCTCTCTCGCTCGCTCTCTCTCTTTCTCTCTCTCTCTCTCTCTTTCTCTCTCTCTCTCTCTCTCTCTCTGTCTCTCTGTCTGTCTGTCTCTCTCTCTCTCTCTCTCTCTCTCTCTCTATATATATATATATCGCTCTTCATTTTTGTTATCTCTTCAGCATTGGTCTGACGCATCTCAGCTGACGTTCCGTGAGGTCCAATCCGGCGATGCCGACCTCCTCATGAAGTTTACTAGCCGCGACCACGGTGACGGCAACCCCTTCGATGGCTCGGGCAAGGTCTTGGCGCATGCCTTCTTTCCCACCACCGATCGCAGATATAGCATCGCTGGCGATGCCCATTTCGACGAAGCGGAGACGTATACGGACAACTCTTACGCCGGTGAGTGACGCAATACCCCTTGCACACGATGCGTCATTTCGATTGCGTTAATACTTGCGTTAATCAAGCCTACCAAGGTAATACGTGTACACGCTAGTGATTCCTCGTAATGTTTGCACTGCGTCAAAGATAATGACGTGGGGCTGACGCAGTATTACGTCAGTGGAATTGACGCCTGGTGTGCAACAGGTTTGAAGGAGCTGCACACGAGGCGTTATTTCGATTGCGTTAATACTTCCTCGTAATGTTTGCACTGCGTCAAAGGTAATGGTGTGGGGCTGACGCAGTCTTACGTCCGTAGAATTGACCCTTTGTGTGCAACAGGTTTGTGAGCTGCACATGAGGCGTTATTTAATTGCTTGAATACGAGTGCGTCAGCGGCTGGTGCTGCGTCTTACGCGCCATGTGAGAGAGAAATATCGTACAAAAATGAATGCAAAATACAAACTGAACTTTGCGTTGTACTAAAGATTAATCATGCGTGTATTTGTGTTGCATTAGAACATTCTTTAAAGGTAGTGCATCCCTTTTGCAGCCAACATCAAATTATGTAGAACTTTGCAGGTATTATGTTTATGTCACGTTTATGTCCTATCTGTGAAATTTAAACGTTAGCAGTGTCCTAGCATTCAAATTATGCAAGGAAACCCGTTTACTTTCTAGACTTCACTGTCAGACACTATTGAGTGACTGACTGGCTTTTTTTTTCTTTGGTAATATCATACAAAAAATGAGCTGTAAAGGGTCATGAGCATTTGCTTGCATCAATAACCCACTTCTTAAGATAGCCCAAACGAGACTGATTGAATCTTTGCGCAGGGTCTAAAAATCATACTATTAAATTAATCAACCGCGATTGCTAAATTCGATTCGACAACTAACGGTCGTTATTTTCCCACATAAGGTAATTGTTTAGCCTTTTGTTTTGAGGTAAGTTCTAAAATTAGTATTTTCTTTCAGTTGCTGTTGAAATTTAACCTTTTCATGATTTTAGGACAAAGTATCGTTCATAGAGTAGCAAGAGTCATTCAAACGAATAATGGTGCTTCATAGTTCAATTTGCAAATGTTCATCAATTATGATTACCAAGGTCCAATAATCAGCAAATTTGAATAATTTGTCAGCAGCATTACTTTTTCTATTCAATGCTATGTTTGTATGTTTTTCTCATATTGAAAGAAATGTTGTAGCTCTAAATTCTTCTTTCGGGAAAGTTTTGGAGAGACCTCTAACTATTTCTTACATGCAGAGGATACAAAGTCATACTCCAAGTTCACTTCCTCTATCGGTATACAACCGACGAAAGTCAAAAAGTCAGAGGAAACGAAGACTGGTTTCATTTTTCATCATATCCTCCCATATATACAGGCACTAACCTCTTTCAAGTAGCAGTTCATGAATTTGGCCACAGTCTCGGTCTTGGCCACTCCAATAACCCGGATGCCATCATGGCCGCTATCTACCGTGGGTACGTGCCGAACGCAGAGCTGCGCGAAGACGACATCGCCGGCATTCAGGCCCTCTACGGTAACTATTTGTTAACCTATAACCATCACCGTATCCGGACACCTACCCCCTGGACATCCACCCCCGGATAACCACCCCAGTCAACTACCCCTAGGACAACTACCCCCTAGGGCAACCACCCTCTTGGAAGACTTCCCCAAGGACAACTACCCCCCGGACAACTACCCCCTGACAACTATCCTAGGGGGTAGTTTTCTGGGGGAAGTTGTCCGGGGGTAGTTGTCCTGAGGGGTAATTGTCCAGGGGTAGTTGTCCGGGGGTAGTTTTCCTATGGGTTAGTTGTCCTAGGGGGTAGTTGTATGGGGGTAGTTTTCCGGAGGGTAGTGTTCCGGGGGGGTAGTTGTCCAAGAGGGTGGTTGTCGTAGGGGGTAGTTGTCCGGGTGGTAGTTGTCCTAGGGGTAGTTGTCCAAGAGGGTGGTTGCCCTAGGGGGTAGTTGTCCTTGGGGTTGTTGAAAGTTTCTCATTTATTCAAAGGGTTTCATTAATCCAATGAAGAAAAATATGTTTTGATAACGGTAACCCGTCCGGCCGCCTGCACAACAAAATAATGTTTAAATCATGCTAGCACAGATTGTATTGCTCCAAGATTTAGTACCGTGTTTCCATTTTATATTATCCTTGGAGCTAAAGGCACAATTTCGCTAGAGGTGATTGGCTCTTGACTGAGTATCAATCGATTTCGATTTCATTTGATTTTATGGTCATTATTTTCCATTTGTTGTATTTTTAGGTGCAAACTCTGGTGTGCCTGAGGTGGAAGGAACAGAGGGACCTAAGGCGAGAGGAAGCTGTGTCGCTAACTTCGTAGCCGCTGCCCAAACTCATACGGCTGGATCGTATATCTTTAATGGTAAGAATATTAGGGTGACGTAGAAAGGGGGGGGGGGGTAGACTCAGAAAAGGGATAAAGAATAGAGAGAGAGAGAGAGTGAGAGAGAGAGAGCAAAATCGAAACGATAAACGTTAATATCTATTTTTAATAACGACTCCTTTGAACTGCGAAGGCAAGTGCAATTCAATAATTTAATGAAACTGAAAGATTTTTAAGCGCTTCATCATACAACGCAGACTGGTATAATCATTGACTTGACTCCCAATCTGACTGAGGGTTCGAGTCCCTGGTAGGTAATAACGTCCTTTGTCAAGAAATTAATCAACACTTTGCCACTCTCTGCCCAGGTGTAAATGGGTACCTGGCAATTGCTAGGGTAATAATAATTGCACGGCCCTCATGAAGAACAGCATTGATGCTGATGAGGTTTCCTTATGTAAGTAAAATTTATTATCATCATTTTTATTGCTATTATTATTAAATCTTCTCTATCATACAGACACTCATGCATTTTTGGTGGACCTTTTCGGGTTGGTATCAGAGCCAAAACCCATATCAAACATCTTCCGAGGTCTACCGACAAATCTTCATGCGGCTTTTTACTACGAGAAAACTGGAAAGACTTACTTCTTCAAGGTATGTTGCTGAAATGTCTTGTAATGTAGCTTTTAATTCCACTTTAAACAAATATTTTCGTATTTTCTTGATGAGTCAATTAATTTTTTTCAAAAACCACTGGGACCTGTTAAATATCATTTTCGATAAAAATGATCATCTTTTTGTAAAACTTACCTCGCATAATTCATTGTTGTTTCATAAAATGTTTCTTTAAAAAAGGGGTGATATAATTTGTTGTTTGGTATGTTATCGACCTCGTGTCGGTCTCGTCAGTATAAGTGGATTCGGTCTATCTGGATTGATAACAGGCGTGTAGTAACAGGCGCGGATCCAGGATTTCTTGGGGGGGGGGGCAAATTTGAAATCACCAGTGACATAATTATCTGGCACTTGGTCTCGTAGGGGGGGGGGTGCGAAAGGGGCGCAAAAGGATATCCCACGCCTGTCATATCGAAACATAACACCCACATCTAGTTCAGAACGTTGGAAAGGGAGGGCTTTCACCAGGCTTTCACTCCCGCCGGAAGAGCATTCTGAGATTTTTATAATGGCTAAAGTTTCTAAATTCCGAAAGAAAATGTATATTTACACCTACGTTGTCGAGGGGCTACTTCTTCATGTTTTGTTCGGTACTGAATAAGGTTAGTTTCTGTGGGTGTCATCGTGGACGTGTACGCTAACTCCCCACTCGCGTAACTATGATATTATTTCCGGGGACGTTAATGAGCATGCGAAGCGTGCAAATCACTTACAGAGCGCGCTAGGGGGGGGGGCTTCCCTGGGGAAAAACAAACATGTAAAAACACGTTAATTTTTACCTTTTTTGGAGATGGACCCCCTCCCCCGAAGCTCAACGGGGGGGGGGGGGGCGCGATTTTTTTCAAATTTTCGAGGCCCCCCCAAAAAATGAGTGCTCATTCCCCCCCACTCCTTTTTTTTTGGCGGGGGAGGGGGGGGGTTCAAGGCCCGATCGGCCACCCCCTGGATCCGCGCCAGTGTATTAGAGCACTCTATGGACACAAACATCTACCTGAAAGTAATCACCTATACCTTTTTCATTATCTGTACTATAGGGATCAAACTATTGGAGGTTTGCGGATTTACAAATGGACCGAGGATATCCGAGAAGTATCCGAGTTGGATGGGGTGGTGGGATACCCGATGACCTAGATGCAGTCTTTGTGTGGAGTGGAAATGGAATGACTTATTTTGTCAAAGGTGAGTGACTTCTTCTTCTTCTAGTAATCTTCAAAGGGCTGTGCAGCCCATCATGAAGATTGCTTTTTTAGCAGATATTTCTGCATTTATTGAAAAATCAAATACAACATTTGAAATAACAATAATAGTATGTAATATAATTGATTTACGTAAACAGTGACAAATGAGATGCATACACAAAGAATGCATATATACAGTGCGTCCCAGAAAAAACGAAACCGAGAATTGTCGATGTTTTATCATCACATTTATAATCAATAAATGACACATATTTGGAAAGCTTAGATCCTCCTCTTTCATTTGATGCAACTCATATGATGCATATTTCACGCATGAATATCGATACCAATCTTGTTAAAAAATAATTTTGTTGGACAGTTGCAGGGATATTGTAGCATGCTCTTGATTGTTGTATGTTGTTTTTTAGCGATATTACAAGCATGTTTGCGACCGGGTTTCACTATTTCTTGTTTCTTCACTTTATTGCTATATTATTTCTGTATTATCTCTCGTTGATAAGAATTCATTTTCTTCGTAAATCGCCGTCTTTTTCACCCTCACGAATATATTTATTCTAGTATATAAGTCATATTTCACGCATGATTGAGTAAAACGAATTTGAAGAGAGGAAACCAAAAAGTAATTTAGCGGACGGTATCTGAATTTCAAAGAGAAAATCACATTTCTAGAAAGCCGAGTTTTTGCCCTTTCATATGACATCTCAGTCAGGAAAAATGAGCTAGGAATAACAAAGTTCTGTTTGTTTAAAGTAGTGCTTGCATTTCCATAATTTTAGTAAACGAATTCGTTTTCACTGGCTACCTGCCGTAGCAACAAACGGAATTAACAAAAGACTTAACACCGTTTCGTTGACAATCAACCGTAGACGAAAGACTTCATGCATGACTGATTGTCAACGAAACGGAGTTAAGTCTTTTGTCGATTATGTTTGTTGCTACAGCAGGCGGCCAGGGAAAACGCATTCGTTTGATAAAATTATGGAAATGCAAGCTCTACTTTAAACAAACAGAACTGCGTTATTCCTAGCTGAATGAGGTATCATATGAAAGGGCAGAAACGCAGCTTTCTAGAAATGTGATTTTCTCTTTGAAATCCAGATACCGCCTGCCAAATTACTTTTTGGTTTCCTCTCTGCAAATTCATTTTAATCACCCATGCGTGGAATATGCATCATTAAGAGTTGCATCAAATGGAAGAGGAGGATCTAAGCTTTCCAAATTTTATGTGTCATTTATCGATTATAAATGTGACTAAGTTATGATGAAACATCGATAATTTTCGGTTTTGTTTTTTCTGGGACGCACTGTATAATTGAAAACTTGAATTTATGGAGGTAAGTCAAAGAATCAAGATAAATGCAAAAGCCAGCTATCATAAGCATGAATGCTCGAGTCGATAGCAGCCGGGAGAGCAGAGGGGTGGGTACCCGATGCTGTTATATGAATGTACTGGAGAATAGAGTGTCACGTATAAAGATTTTTTTCAGAAAGTTTCTAAATAAAAAGTAGGAAGAAAGTAAAGAAAGAAAAGAAAATTACAACTGTATGCATGTGAGTGTGTTCAGGTGAAGTTAGTGTTCGATTCGTATTGTTCATGAACCGGTCGTCCTAAATTAATTTATATAAACAAACCATTACAATCGTTAAGACCCTTACAATGTTTATGAATATTTGGATATGAAAAGATGAACTGAAGATTGCAAGTGCAGTGTGATACAAATGAAGCTTAAAGATAAAGACCAGTTATGGTCATGCGATTGCACTGTGAAAGCAACGTGTGGAATCGATCAGAAAAGGTTGATCTTCTAGCATATAAGTATTGGTGTGTACTGCAAGGTTCTGGAATCATCAAAATGATAAGAAATTTGGCCCAGTCTTCGTAAAGTCACAAGCACTGTACACAGAAAGATGTATATGGGACTATGCACACGTGCGCGACACGAGTGTTTATCTCTCACACACCAATAGATAAACTAATTTACCAAATATATCAATTAGTAGGCGGTTTCCCGGCAAAATTGTTATTATCATGTATTAGTCAAAACATACTCTTTCACATGATTGGTAATAAGAGTTTCCATTTCATTTTTTGAAATTGGGGCGTTTCCAATACTGGTCTTTACCTTTAACGGGGATAGGGGCATTAGATGCCTGAGGATTGGTCCCTGGAAGACTTTAAATCGCTCTTTAGATTCTCGACTCAGGGGTGGATTCTGGATTATCGGGGAGTCCCCCCCCCCCCCACCCCCTAAAAAGAGAATTCCATCTGGTACATGATTATGGAGTCAAGTTCTAAATAAACAATGGGAGAAAAGTGATTTAAAAAAAAAATTGGCATGTTTAAGAAACCTTCTCACTAATGTGACAGTAACCCCAAGCTCCGTTACAATACAAGCCTGTCTTCTAGCTACCACCGTTAAAACAAGAATACCTAAGTCTTGATTTCGTCGACGTCACTTTTCTTTGTTTCTTACTTGTGCAGGTTCGAACTATTGGCGTTACAACTTCATTTCCTCTTCGGTCGATCCCGGATACCCGAAATCGCTATCCGTCTGGAACGGAATCGGAACCAAAATCGACGCAGCATTCCAGTTCGAGAACAAAGTAACCTATTTTTTCACGAATGGCGAATACCGCCGGTTCGACGACAACAACTTCCAAGTCGCAGCCGATTATCCGAGACGCTCGACCCGGTGGTTGAAATGCGAAGAAGAAATGGCCATGGTCGTATCACCTGACCCAACACCGGCTGATGATAGTTGGATGATGATCACGCCTGGGTCACGTGGTTCGAAGGATGCGCTCAGCGTCCTCGCTCTCTACGCCTGCCTTATTTTCAGTATAATGCAGCTGCATATATAAGCATATAACTTTCAACTGATTCTCTATACCGTGTTTTTGAGGAATGTCCCTTTCATGTCAGCTTCATCGTATTGATAAAACGAGATGATTCATGAAGAAATATTGAGTTTATGGAGGATATGTCGAATTTCTGAGATAATCGGGATAAACAAATTACAATATTAATGTAAAGCACGTAATACCATATCGCTCTTATGATTGAAGTGCGATGGATATTTCTCACAAATGGGGTCACAAAAGGAGTGGTCCGTGATCTCCTCGCGCCTACAAATATTCGCAACTTAAACTACCAGCGCTGAGCATATTCGGCTGCCTTATTTACGACATAAACAACCCACTTTGTTACAGTTGGTCACAACATGGCGTGTATTGTTTTATTTTGTGCTTGTCCAACAAAGCAGTATTCGCCATTGTGCCCAACTCGAACCGGGATGACCAAACTTTCTTTCTTCAATGTCAATAAGTTCAACCGCCTGCTGTTAGCCCAAAGGATGTGAGCTTCGGGCATTCATAAGTAAATGTACTTGATCTTCTTCTTCTTCTCAGTAGATCTAAGCAAAGGATACGATACAAAAGATGGATTCAGCTATATAAATGTGTAAAACCTTTTCGATGCCTTTATCTGAATTTTACATACACAATTATACTCTGCTATGTTAACTAGTATTTTCCTTTGTATCATTTGAATTTAAATGTTCACTAAAGCAACGGCAAATCATTGCCGTAAATGAAAATCCCCTGTAAAATGATGATTTATAAAATATTAAAAGTTAGAAGGTGGGAGGAACATTAAATAAGTACTTCATGTTTTAATATTGAAAGACTACCCCTTACGGTGGTAATGTACGTTTACTGACTGTGGATCCATACTACGAATAATAATAATAATAATATTTAATTAATGACCTGTATAAAATAATACTTTCCATAAAATTATGAGATATAAATTAAGCGGTTCGGTAGCAGAGTGTAATATAAGTTATTTATGTATATAGAGAAAAGCTATGTAACTAGAGCGAGATTTCGGCCTGATATTTGAATGATATATATGATCAAAATCCCACTTGATTAACACCGAAAAGGACACAATTATCATGTACTGACTATTATATATTTGTAATAAATGATTGTCATTTTCTTATTTCTTTGTCAAGTTGTAATACAGCTATTATACTTCTTGGTCTTGTTGTGTAGAGAATATTGTGGAATAAGTAATGTGAAGTATATAGCAAGGGCATAGCTCTTCTAGATGATTGACGTCTAGTCTTCGTTACGTTCATTTAATTTTTAGAATTCATATTATCACTGGTAGTGTTATTATCACCATTATCATCATTATCATCATCATCACCATTATCATCATTATCATCATTAACACCATTTTCATCATTATCACCATTATCATCATTATCACCAATACCATCAATATCACCATTATCACCATTATCACCATTATCATCATTATCACCATTATCATCATTATCACCATTATCATCATTATCACCATTATCATCATTATCACCATTATCATCAATATCATCATTATCGCCATCATCACCATTATCACCATTATCATCATTATCATCATTATCATTATCATCATTATCACCATTATCATCATTATCACCATTATCACCATTATCACCATTATCACCATTATCATCATCACCATTATCAACATTATCACCATTATCACCATTATCACCATTATCACCATCATCATTATCACCATTATCACCATTATCACCATTATCATCATTATCATCATTATCACCATTATCACCATTACCATCATTAACATCATTATCATCATTATCACCATTACCATCATTAACATCATTATCACCATTATCATCATTATCATCATTATCACCATTATCATCATTATCATCATTATCACCATTATCATCATTATCACCAATATCATCATTAACATCATTATCGCCATTATCACCATTACCATCATTACCATCATTATCACCATTATCACCTTTACCATCATTATCACCATTAATATCAACATAATCATCATTTACACCATTTTCATCATTATCGCCATTATCATTATCACCATTATCATCATTATCACGATTTATATATCATCATTATTATCATTATCACCATTGTCATCATTAACACGATTTCATTATCATTATCATCATTATCACCATCATTATCCTTCAAAGTGAGAGTGCCAAAACATGAAGTAAATGTGTCGAAACCCCCAAAACAACAACAACAACAACAAAATACTTGATTCAGATTTGTTACTTTTTGTAAAAAAGCTAGTAGAGTTTTCGCGATGATTTTCGTTTTTATTACTAAACATTAAAAGACACACTACTCTATACTCACAAGAATGCACAGCACTGTCATCAATAAATTCAAGAGCTATTAAGCAGCTAACTTATAATTATTTGTCTGCTTAGATATGGATACAAAAACGTTTCAAAATGGGACAATTCCTAGAATAACACATGCTTACTTTCGACGGATCATTGTTAGTAGCTAGAGGTAGCCAGGTTCTTCGCATTGATTGAAAGGAAAGCTTCAGATGAAATTTTAATGATACAAAAAGACACAAAAAAACAATCTTAATAGTTAAACCAGGGAGGTGAAAGAAAGGAGTGGAAACTATTGTAATTTATTCAAACGCATTCAAGCCGCGCTTTTACTGCGGGAAATTTCGGAGGCCAGGCACCATTTTCACATTTATTACAAAGTATTAAATTACCGGCAAAATTTCAGTGTAAATTATAAACTTTATATGGAGATTGTATAGGGAATAGTACATCAAACAATGTTTCAAATTTAGTATTCCGCCCTTCCTATAATTTGTGCGCCAGAGTTGGTAAAAGAAAAATTAGATCCTGACCCAAAATCAATATTTTAGTATAATGCGCTAATTTGTGCATATTTTCATGGCCCGTTATTTGATCCATGATTTACAATATTCGATAACTTTAGGTTTTCGCGTGTCTTTTTGTATTTTTGCAGTTGGAAAAAAGGATGAAATTACACAAGTTTGTGTTCGCTTGCTCTACTCATTACACATTCAACAATTGATGGGAAATCAATGAAAGGGACAGCTAACATTTGCTGGGATACCATTTTCTGATGTAGGAATTCTAAATCCTGAAATTTCATGCGCTCTTTTATCTCACCACCTGGTCAACAGTTGCAGATTAGCGCAATAACTTTTCGGCGGCTTGGAGCATGGGGTCAAAGGAAAGCGGCTTGATTCCACTCCTTTCTTTCCCCTCTCTGTTTAAACTGTACACGTACGGACTATAAAACAATAAAATGGGCTCATTAGCAGGAGGTTTTAAGTCAGTATTACAAACATGACAGGATCGTATATTTACAATGTCGCACTTCACAACGATTTTGGATTCATCAGTTCGTGATTGACCATCTATCTTTGATATGTAAACAAAACTAGTAAATGATTATTCAGTTCACTGATCAGGCACTTTATCCACGATTATAAAAGCAAGGAGAAGAAATGAAACATTTAAATTAGTTGCAGCAATATTCTAAATATTCTTTTTGAAAAATGATGAAAATTAACTTACTATAAATACATGCACTTATAAATAAACACACATTTTTTTCTTCTCATGAGTAGCATACTCTAACGTCTTTTCTATACAAGCCCTGTAGTAAGTACTGCTTAACAAAATACGGTTTGAGAACAAAAAATTCTAACGATTAGACCTCACAAGTGAGCAAATCCCCCTGCTTCTTATAATAGTTTATACATAGTTTAGAATTTGAGGTCATTACTTAACGCAAAATGTAAAGAATGTTCTAAACACATATCTGAAATTGGATGTAATGAAATAAATGTAAAAAAATATACATTCATAGGCAAAACTGACCATCGGGACTAATAGGTGTCTATTCTTTTTTCTAATTTGATAAAAATACAATATGCTCATGGCTATACTTATAATAATGGAAACAGCCTACGAGACCGAGAGCCTAAGAGACCGACAACGTTGGACTTCCGGTTTTTCAGACACCATTTCTAAGGGTTCATCAGCCCGACATTGCCGGTACCACGGGCTGTCTGTCTTGATGATAATCATGATGGTGGTCAAGAATTAGATTGTCTATATCTTCTGTTTTAACTTAAAAATTGGCAAATTATTCGTGACGAAAAGGTCCCTAAGATCTGATGTTGATGCCATTAAGATATAAACATTAAAAAAGTAATGAGTCTTGACTCTTGAGTATAATGTATTGAGTTGATTTCCAAAATTACGATACGTCACAATGCCCCCGAGATGGAGTATTAACTTCATTCGAGTATAAAAAAAGATAAGAAAAAGAAACTCATTAACGTCTTGGGTTTTATCGTGGTGATGTCGCAGGATGTCGTCAAACAGTTCTGAATCTCCAGGCTGGGTTTGTCATGAAGTTCACTTTAAAATGTGTTGGTTGTGGGTTTCTAAAAAAAGAGCTTATACAGCTTCTAGGAGGGGAGAAAGAGATGAAAAAGAGTGGAAGGAAGAGAAATAATCAGAGAGAGAGAGAGAGAGAGAGAAGGAGAAAGATGATAGGGAGGTACAGATAAGACAAAGAGAAGTACAATAAATATTCCTCAAAAAGCTCCTTCAAAACATTTCAACATAAATCCAAAATAATTAGTTTTTTTGCAAAATCGATCTTTCTATTTCTTTTGTATCTCTACCATCTTCCACATACCTCCAGATAATTCATTAATTGATTTATTGTGTTTGCTTGTTTTTATTTCATTCGAAGCAGATTAACTACACTTGTTATATCTGCTTATAAGGATATCTCTCCGTAACAACCCTATTTTGTCACTAGCCAATGTCTACGATCTCAAACTAAAAGTAACGTGGTCTGAAGCTCCAGTAAAATAATGTTAAGCTCGAAATAAGCTCAGCACTTCCTTGAAGTCTTGATTTTCGATATTCAAGATCTAAGAAGGTATTGGAAGATTTAAAGCCCTTCCAGTATAATTATGTCTGTCGTACTACTTTCGTGATGAGGTCAAAGTTTGTTTTGAAACTGTAAGGTTGTGTTAACTCGCAGTAGAGCATTTTATCGGCTGGCATTATTCCTTATCTTTCCAATTTAGTATCCCCTCCCCTCTGTCTTTGGTTCCATGTATCTTTTAAGACCATTGCATCTGGGCTAACACCATGGACAACTATCCTAAAGAAAAATCATCCTCTGACAAATACCTCCCCGCAACTAATCCCAGACAACCGTTCTCCCAAAACGACCGACTCCAATAAAGGACAATAGCCTACTGGACAATTACAACCTTAATATATAACCGATTTATATACCCTAAGACAACTTCCTAAAAGGGTATTCAAGTATGGGGTAAGTGGCCGGGGATGGCCTTCCTGGACAACTATTGGATGATGGTGGGGGATAATAATTGTTCTAGGAGGTTACAAACCTGGTGCATCGTCTTCCTCTTCCTCCTCTACGTCATCCTCCTCCTCTTCGACCACGGGTTCCTCTTGGTTCTGAGCTGGTTCCGCCTCGGACTCTGTTGCTGGACCAATATTAACCTGGGCAATGCAGAAGGAAACATTAAATATTATTAATCCTCATTAACTTTCGAGAAATCAACTCAAGGTTAATTACACTACCCCATTTTACATTCCATTGAAATTATGTTTGGAGTACATTGTCATGTTCGCACATTTTAAAGCATGACGGACAATGCTATTGCAATTGCTTATACTTAAATTCCGGTCACTTTCGTGAACAATTGGCGTTTTGGGCGTATGATTGTTAGTAGCATCAAGTTGTGAGCTTTCTGGATATGATTGACCCATACACGTAGTTTAATTATTAATATTTTGTCCTGTGTACTGTTTAAATAAATAGTAATCCTTCATTCTCAATTGGCAAACTTTGTCACAACCAACAAAACACGAGTTATAGTTTTGTCAACTTTGTCACAAAGTGAATCATCTGAGCGTCCCTTCTCATGCTCTTACTCAGAAAGCGATTAAAAGCAATTAGGAGCATCAACCCACTTCATTCTCCCACAATTCCATCTCAATTGTCTCCTTAGAAATGACGTGTACCCCCCCCCCCCCCAAGTCCTTGCTACTTGGCCCCTCTACAAGAAATGGGCTAATAAATGTATTCATAACTCCATATTTTAACTAGCGTTATCGGATATGTGACACTTTATAGGCGTTAAGATGTGGACAAATCAGGACCATACGGAGAGACATTAGACAATTCTGAGTAGGGAAAGTTTATTAATGCAGTCTAGCCGAAAATTTCCCAAACTGAAATAGTCAAAATACCCTTAAATTTCTAAATTTGCCGAAAATTGTCATCCAATTATCTAATGTCTAAAATCCAAATTTGCCCAGAATTTATTTTTAAACTGTGCATCATCACGTGGCCATACACATAGCCTACTCATGCTAGTAACGCCCCTGTCGGCATGGTTTATTAAACTCGTTGCACGAGGCGTAATTATCATTGCATTATTATTTGCGCTAATCGAGTCTGCCGATGCTTAGAACAGTGATTTCAAGCTTAGTTTTCATTATCAAATTTGCAAAACTTTTGCAATAACTCACACGATGTTCCTTTCGATAAAATGGCGTCAATTACGCCGTTCTACGTCAGGCAAATGACGCTTCACATGCAACTTGGTTAAGATATGGATGGTTAAAGCGTGAGAAAAGGTTTTCACGATTTTCCTATAAAATGGCGTCAATTACGCCGTTCTATGTCAGGCAAATTACGCTTCATATGCAACTTGGTTAAGGCAGAGGCGGCCCTCCCGGTGGGCAGGGGGGGGGGCACAGTGCCCCCCACTTTTTCAGATACCCCCAAAGTGCCCCTTTTTACATAGGAAAAGTGCCCCTTTTATTTTGTAAGAAGTGCCCCTTTTACTTTGACAAGTGCCCCTATTACTTAGTAAAAGTGCCCCTTCCCCTTTTCAACTCTGACGAGTGCCCTTTTTATTTTTGACACGTGCACCTTTTCCTTCGTCATGTTCCCATTTTCCTTTGCAATAAGTGTCCATTTTCCATTCTCATAATTTTTTAATCTCTTTTTAATCTCTAGTAAGTGCCTCTTTTCAGGTACGAGAAGTGCCCCTTTTCACTTTTGATAAGTGCCCCCTTCACCTCTGATAATTGCCCTATTCAAAACTGAGAGGTGCTCCTTTTACTTTGACAACTGCTCCTCTTTTCCTTTGTAAGAAGTGCCCCTTCTCCTTTTAGTAACTACCCCTTTTTTAAAGTCGGATGAGCACACCTTTCATTTTAACATGTGCCCCTTTTCCTTATGATAAGTGCCCCTATTAAAAGAGAGAGCTACTTCCCCTTCTCATAACTACCCCTTTCCCTTTCTAATAAGTGCCCCTTTTCCTTATGATAAGTGCCCCCATTAAAAAGAAAGAGCTCCTTCCCCTTCTCATAACTGCCCCTTTTAAAAATCTGAACGATGCCCCCTTTTCATCCAACAAATGCGCATTTTCCTTTATTATAAGTGCCCCTTTTACATTTTCATAAGTGCCCCTTTTCATATCTGGTCAGTGCCCCTTTTCACCTCTGATAATTCCCCTTTTAATAATGATACGTGCCCCTTTTCCTTTCTAATAAGGGACCTATCCCCTTTTATACCTCTTATAAATCCCCCTATCAAAATCTGATGGGTGCCCCTTTTCCGTCAACAAATGCCCATTTCCCATTTTCGTAAACGCCTCTTTTTCATCACTGGTGAGTGCCTCTTTTCAGGTGAAAAAATGCCTATTTTCACCTGAAAAGAGGCACTAACCAGTGATGAAACAAAAAGATGTTAATACAACCATTTTGCAATGTCTTTTAAATAATTATTAAAAAAACGCTCTTCAGAGGAATAGCAATCTACTCTCCTCGATCTTGCTTTTCTGTTATGCAGTAATAAAAGATAATTAGAGGGCATTATGTTTCACTATCCATATGTTTCACTATCCATATATTTGGATAGTGAAACGTAAGCACCATCAACAAACAGATTCATATTCTGTTTAATGAGCCATAATGAACCAGCTGCCAACGACCAATAATCCAATATCAAGGTAATCGTGGCCGAGCGGTTAAGGCGATAGACTAGAAATCTATTGGGGTCTCCCCGCGCAGGTTCGAATCCTGCCGATTACGAGATTTTTTTTATTTTTTTTTATGGATGTTTAAAGCGTGAGAAAGGTTTTTCACTAGCCCCCAAGCAGGGCCTGACTGATACGTACATTTAGACAGCCTGACCATTCAGCTACGCTAATCTTCTTCGTGTCAGTTCCTTGTATTCCCTTGGCGCATCGGGTGAAGAAGGGAGCGGCACAGTGCTCCAGAGGCATCAGGGAGTAGCGGAACTTGAGCAGTTCAGCCTTGTCCAACTCCCTATCGTTGTTCCTATCCAGAGAGTCGAACTTCCACTGTTAGGGGGAAGCACAGAAAATGATTGTTTTTATATATTTTTTTTTACTTTAACTTTTTTTTTAAATATTATAATTGTTTGATTTGTTATTATCATCATCATCATCATCATTATGGTTCTTTTTCTTGTTATTACTATCAATATTATATTTACTATTATATTTTTGATCAATGGTATCCTGTTCAGTGATTGGTCAACATAGCATCATGTGACCAAACATAACATTGCTATGATGTAACCGTGACGTCATCCATGGTATAGTGCAAACTATACCATGGCACTATACCATGGATGACGTCATATATATATAGTTAAAATTATGGATTCCTCGGCGACGAAAATGACACTATTTTCTTCGGGGCTATGACCCTCAGAAAAAAGTGCTATTCCTGCCACCTCGATCCATAATTTCAACTAGAGCCTCTCAGTGCATGGTATATTTGTTAACTATTGTTTTCATAAGTAATAATAGTAGTAGTAGTAATAGAAGTAGTATTAGTTGGTGGGGGTAGAGTATTGGATAAAGGAGTTAGCCGACGAAAAATAATGGGGGGGGTGCATATATTTTCTACATGTGTCTCTTCTTAAATTCGTTTATAATCAAACAAATTCGTGGGAAGGCACGAAGAAGTTTATTAGATTTATATCTATATATATCTATATCTATATATATATATTGTTTATGGTGGATGGGGTCTTGAGCCCCCCAAAGTTCCCTCTGGAATCCCTTATACCCCAGTTATGAATCTGGGTCGGATCAGAGTCAGTTTGTAGTCGAAGACAGAGAGCTGACCGTATCACGGACATTACTTACTGCTATAGACCAAGTCACACCTCCAAGTTCATTGCCTGATTTTTATAGTGAGTAGTGTTTTTAATAAATAAAAGAGATTCCACTAAACCGAGAAAGGTTACTCCAGGTCTCACCATAGCAACCTGCATCCTTAAAGCATTATCGATCAATGTAATACGCCTGTTAGGATCGATCCTTCCAAACTCATTCTTCTCCTTCAGATGCATGAACCATTCGAGGAGACGGGACGGGAACTGAAGAAACTCATCCGTCGTACAAGCTTTCTGTGACGCTGTATAATAAGGAGAAAAATAATCAAAGATTAACACGATCGCAAAGACCTTCGAGAATTCAAATCAAAAGGCAATTTCAATAGCATTATGCGCCATTTATTGAAATATGCGAAAATGACAATGCATGTTACATAGTCCGAACATGATTTGCAAAAGCAGTACAATGGGGCGTTGAAATGGCGCAAACAGTTTTTTTTTATTATTAAAGGTGGGGGGGGGGGGTGGGGAGAGAGTAAGATAATAAGCACTGTAATTCGAAGATTATTACGACACTTCGTCTAATCTTCCGTTTATGTTTTTTAGTATTGGATACATAATTTTCATGTAAATTGTGTGTCGATGAAAAAGAAAACGGCGTTGCCAATTTAAAGACGAAAAGCTGATGGATTAAACAAGCTAAGCACACAAGAAGACAATCTCTTTTACCAAATATTGGTCAGACAACGTATTATTTCCTTTCAGAACAAACTTTCAAACTTTATGATCGTAGTACATATAAGGATACTGGGAAGCACATGCCCCCCGCCGATCGAACTGCGAAAATAAAAGGGGAGGAAAGAAAGCCAAAATAACGATGAAAGGGGACGGGAGAACAGGCTGTGCCCCTTTTCAAAGCTATCTGGCATGCATGAAGTACACTACAACAAGAAAGTCCCCTTAATTACCCATTTTTGCACTTTTTAATGCAATTTAAAAAATAATAAAGATTCGCTGTCAGAACGCCCAGTGTACTTTATGTAAACCTCGTATGCTTATAGTAGTAATTTTACAAGCGCCACTTGCTAATCCAACCACATTAACTTTCGCATCCTACCGGGTACCAATTTTACATCTGGGTGGGGAGTGGCAAATGAAGATCAATGTCTTGTCAAAGGACATTAGTGCCGCGGCGGTACTTGAACCGCGGACCTTGTTACCCACAGTCTGGTGACATATACACTCGACCACGACACCTCTACTTATAGTAGGTACACAAAAAGAGCCCCTGAATTCTTTTTTGAATAAATATTTTTAAATAGGTAATCGTGGATCAGCCTATGCAAGAACGCCCCTATGGACATGATCTCACAGATTCGAATCCTTACTCACCAATACAAGGTTTGTCGAAGGCCATGGGAATCGTCTTCCTTCTCTTGCACGCGTATTTGTGGAGCTCACATGCGCTGTCATACTGCTTTCCGAACACACTGCAGACGGGACTGCCCTGATCATCTGGGCAGGTCTTGGGGCAAACACAGGTTGCTTTGGGGCTACCGTCCACCTCGACAACCTGACACCAGGAACCTCGGGGCTTCTTGCAATTCACGTCTTTACACAGATCTGGTGAGAAACGAATATAATTTATAATGTTTGTGAAACGATTTGTCTTTAAGACTTTATAGGAAGAATGTCATTCATAAAATGCTTACTGCTTTCACGCTAAAAAAAGCATATGACGTGGAAAGTCCTTTGGCATATTTCTGTTCTGTTCATACATGAACAAAAGTGATGAAGATTCAATTTCTTTTGAAAAAAATGAGTCAAAAATTTGTTCCGATCGATGCAAATGAACGTAGTTATTTCATTTGCGCCTTTCCGAATATCACAGACCCATCCACCCGAACTCATTAACTAGACTTCTGAATCAAGACTTAAACATTAATTATCAAACGATTGATATAATTTTAAAAGTGTTAAAAATATTTATGATTTAAAACAAAGATTGATATAAGATTTGCCAAATCGGACGAAAATATCGCGCATATACCCCCAAACGTCGACAAATCAATTTCGTTCACAGGCAGAAAAAAACTGTAGCCATCTGTGTTTATTATTGAGCCCCCTATCCTATCCCTTACAGAGGGGCCTCTTTACTCTGGCCGACTGGTATCCCCATAATGAGGTAACGATGTGTCATCATAACAGAGAGGTCAATTCAAGTGACACGAAGTGATGATTCGATGGCTTGCTTCCCTCACGCTTTTACATGTTACCAGTGGCGTAGCTACATGACGGCAGGGGCGGATCTAGGGGGGTTCGGCGATTTCACCCCCCCCCCCTCGGGCGGCCAAGTGAAGAAAAAAAAAAGGGGTAAAGAAGAAGAAAAAAGTAAAAGAGTAAAACGGCGCGATTTTTTGAAAATCCTGGATCCGCCACTGGGTCAACCCCCCCCCCCCCCCCTTGGCAAAAAGCTAGATCCGCCCCTGGATGGGGTATTATCCCCAGACACATTCGGGTTGCGAAGATACATAGAAAGAAAAGAAAAAGGGACAAGGGGGAAAGGACGAAAAGAGTACTGACCCCCTTCCAAAACACTCCCATTATCAGTGCAAATTTGCATCTCGTTCGCTATTAAGTAAGACAGCAATGCCCCTCCCTTGGTGGGAGTGCCCCTCTTAGTGGCAGAACGCACGCTATGCCACTGTATGAAGCTTTTTGATACATCAACTTGTTATGGAGAGCGGATGTCCATGATTCCTTGAGATATTGTCGTATCTATTTTTGTCTGAACGATTGTATCATTATCCTGGGCCTGTTTTCAATAAGTATTACAATTGTTGGCTTGAATATGACCGACATTTGTTTGATACTTCTTCTTGTAGAGGATATTTCTGCATAGTTGGGGTAATTGGTACTTGGTTGGGTAATCCCTTTGGCAGCTCACTCAGGAAGCTATACTAGGTGGGGGTGGGGGTTAGGAGGTGCAGCAATTCCCTGGGATTTACCAGGAGTTAACCAGTTATCGGGCAAACATCACTTTATATTCGAGCTACAGAAAAGTATCTTTTTACTCTTCACATCTTGCCATCTTCACAACTTCGAATAACGAAATAAGATAGCGCTGTGCATCGCAATAATGAATCATAAACGATTCATCAAATTATCAAAAAAGTTCCACGCTCACGATTTTCTATCAGAAGACGACAGCGCCCTCGATAATAGATCCCTGAAATATCCCGGTCTTACCTGTCGTTCTATGGTTTGATATTAACTATGCCTTATTTCTATTTTCTTCTCAACTATTTTACCGCTAACGATTCATTGATCATCGTGATTTTTTTCGTCTCGGACACCAGCAAAATAGTTTAATGATGCAAATTTATTAACAATAACATTGTTTACCCGGGGAAGCCTTATCGTTATCAATGCTGTTAACCTGAGAGTCCCGCAATTAGTATTAACACAGCAATTGCCAGGTACCCATTTACACCTGGGTGGAGAGTGGCACACGTGGATTAATGCCTTGCCAAAGGACGTTAGTGCCGGGATGGGATTCGAACCCCTAACCCTTGGATTGAGAGGAGAGCCACTATACCGCGATACCACCGCTGAGTTTATCAGAAAGGCTGTCTTTCAAGTAATGTGAACCTTTCATTATATTTTTGTTGAAAATATATTCATGTGGTAGATCAAGGATTGGCCTTGATTTTCAGTCGCGAGGTTGATGTATTTTTCCACTCCAGACTCAGGTGTTAATACCTGTCAAGATTAGTTCCTTGTAAAATACCTTGCACCTTTTGTCTGGTTTCAAATTACCTACATGAAGCCTGGTCTTCTCGCTGTACTTATTACGAAGAAAAGTAAGAAAACGGCCCGTACCATTACAGCCGAAATATTGTGCGATCGCTGTGTCCATAGTATTAACATAGACATTTTCAAGAGCAAGTGGAGAAAAAAGGAAAATGGAATTTAACCATTTCATGTAACGTTATACTACATTTTAAAGTGTTGTGATGAATCCATCTACAGTCCACCTTTCTGTACACAGTGGGATCCAATATACGTCAGTTCAAGATTTCCTTATGTTGTGTCTAAACCCATCGAAAGTCTGCATGCCACCGGGGCTTTTTAGTTGTGGTCTGGCGATGTACTTTCAACGAATTGAAGAAGAGATGCGAAAGGGCGAAGGTCACCTAATTCAATTTAGCATCATTTTCCTCATCTTTAAAGATTTCTGTTGAAGGATCTCTGTTGTCTTCAAGTGATATCCTGCCGATTTCTCTCACGTTTTGAGACTGTCCTTAGATCTTGTTGTGAAGGACCAATAAAACAGATGATTGGGAGGATAACAAGGAGAAGTTGTTGCTATGGTTACCAAATGTAAAGGAATCACAGGGAAATTGGAGTGTTAGACGCTCTTACCCACATCCTTCACGACTACATTCCATCAGACCGACAGCCCACTGGAATGACCATATCGGTCTCGCGGACCTTGTGACATTTGTTGATGGTTTACTATACACCAACAACCCATGAGATCGACAATCCCCATGATTCGGTCTCTTGGACCTCATGGCCACTTCTCAGAGGGTTCACTGACAGGACGACCTACCAGACCGACAGCTCATGAGACCAACATTTTTCAATCTTCCCTTGAGCATTTCTATGCATGTTTGGTCGCTTCCGTGTACCGTCGATCAGGGGCGTACGCAGGAATTTTTCAAGGGGGGGGGGGGGAGTTTTAAAATATTTTGCTCCCGAAAATTTGAAAATCGCGCCGGCCGAAAAGTCGCTCAGTGGGGGGGGGGGGGGGGGGGGGGGTTCGAAATTTCAAAATTTGACATTTTTCTTCGTTGGGGGGGGGGGGGGGTAAGGTCACCTTTTTTAGGTTAGCCGTGGATATAATTTTTTTTTTTTTTTTTTTAAATAATAAAAAAAAAAAAAAAAAAAAAGGGGGGGGGGGTTTAGGTTTTTTTAGGGGGGTTTACACACATAAAAATACCAAAGGGGGGGGGTTTAAACCCCCAACCCCCCCCCCTGCGTACGCCCCTGCCGTCGATCATGGGGACCTTTTTCGTCTTTTCAAATGTATCTAAGCCTGTATACACCTGTTTTTCTAGGCCTGTAAGTAATTTTGCTCGGTCATGTGTGGGCTGTCGTTCTACTGGGATGACCTAATTTCACTAAATAACAAAGCATCCATTCCTTGAGGTGAGAAAATATTTCCTTTCGAATTACTGACTCTATGTGTTTCCTTTCCATCCCTCTCACCCCTCTCTCGGGATCATTTTGTACACCAATAGACCTTCGCATCTGTGTTTTCTCAGTCAAGGGTTGCGCTGGGATTCCCTGATGCCGCCGTATTGTGTGCTCCAGGAATAATATAGGGTCTTTTTTTATATGATTTCTCATAATTCGCTGATAAATAAGTTTCGAAATATCCTAATGTAAATTCAACCTTCCCGCTTTTCTAATGCTGCTTTCAGTGAGCAATGCTTTGTAGTTTCACACCCGCTGTATCATGGTTACTCATATTGTTAATTTCGACTGATCATTGTCTTCAGCAGTAGCATTAACAATATCTTCAACACCATCATCATCAGCAGCAGCATCATCATCACCACCGCCGCCACCACCACTACAATAAACAACATCATCATCATCAGCATCATCATCACCACTACCACCACTACTATCACGATTGTAATCAAAACCATCAATATCATCATCACTACCATCATCAACATCATCATCATCAGCAGCAGCAGCAGCAGCATCATCATCACCACCGTCACCATCCCCACTACCAAAATGATCATAAAACCATCATGATCATCATCACTACCATTATCAACATCATAATCGACATACTCATCATCATCATCATCATCATTACCACCGCCACCACCCCCACTACCAAAATGATTATAAAACCATCATGATCATCATCACTACCATCATCAACATCATAATCGTCATAATCATCACCATCACTGCCATCATCTACATAATCATCATCATCATGATCATTATCATCATTAACAACAACTATGACCACTGTCATCTCCATTGTCATCGCGTTCTTTATCACGCTGGAGCACATGTGTCTTCCATCAGATGGCATCGTGCCCATCCCATGGTGGTCATCCTTTGGTGGCCATCTCTTGGGGTCATAAGTCAAGTTTATAGTTCATCCGCTGACCTAATTCCTGAATATTTGGACCACGCACATCTGTTTCTTTCGATATGAGATCTGATATTAATTTATTCGAGTTTCAAATATTTACTTGCAAGATGCAAAATATGATTTTAAAAAATTAAAATGTTATTTTCAAAACTATCATCAAAGAAGAACACGAGGAAGGTAGAAGAAGAAATTTAAGATGAAGAAGAACAAGAAGAACAAGAAGAAGGAGGAGGAGGAGGAGGAAGAGGAGGAGGAAGAAGGGAGGGAAATGGAAAAAGAATAAGGTGAACAAGAAGGATGAGGAGGTGGGAATGGAGAGAAAGGAGGAAGAAAAGAGGGAAAATAGTAGAAAATCAAGGATAAATGAGGAGAATGCTTAATGATAAAAGTTACGAAAAAGATGAAGTAGAATTAAAAAACATCAACAAAAGAATAAATGGCAGAAAAGGAAATATAGAAAAATAATTTCAAATGAAACATACGCGGGTGAACTTAAATTTCAGAAGAGGAAATAAAATGGAGAACTTAAAAGAGAACATGAAGAATAGAATGGAAAGCATTTATAACAATTCAAGTCAGGAATTAATATCACCATGTATTAAACGGTTCAAATTAAAACACAATTTCTTGACATTTATTGTTACATTATCATAAGAGTTTTCTATATCATTTTCTTTTATGTCATTACTTTTTTTCTTCACTTACCGTCTTCTTGTTCCACAGTTTGTGAAAGTACCTGTAAGAAAAGAAAAAAGGTTGAAAAAGAAATGAGAACAGGCAGATAAATTCAGTCATCTCATCATTTAGCGCCGAAATATGTCATCGAAATTTTCACCGGATCGGTTGGACTTGATCAGTATGTTGATGACAAATCAAGCAGACTTGAATTAAAACGTATCTAAAATCACAATATTGTAAAATTCAAACGATGGATATGAATACATGTAGTTATGAGTACTGATCTAATATAACAGTACATGCTCCCAAAAGGTATGAAACCGGGAGTCTGGAACTTTTTATACGACACATTTTCAAGAAGAGAACAAAACAATTTAGAATTAACAGTGATCAGACAGCTTGAAGATACAGACAAATGTTTTTCTAATCCTGCTACCGCTAATTTGCTGAAAATCATTATCATTCTTGTTCTAATTTTTGTTAATTGGAAGATAGAAAAGCCGACAGAATTGTTGAAAGACACTGGTTTCAATCTACGGCTGCCCTGTTAAAACACTGAATGACGATCATTAAAGGCAGATTACATGTTGTTTTCCCCAAGAAGGTTCATATTTCAGAACGGTCGGAAATGGTTTGTTCAAAATTTCAAAAGGGAAGTTTAGTTCGAGATTCCGAAATAGAGCAGAGCTTATTATTCTGATGATTAATAATTCCAAAAATGGAATAGAATTCTATTTAATAAAAATCCTTCGGCAAAACGAACACTTTGAAATACGAGACCCCCCCCCCCACGACGTACAGTGGGCAGGGTATAGGGCAAGGGGGCAAGGGTTGAAGACAAAATTTAATTTGACACACTGCCAATCAATCACATGAGCTCGAATTAAAAAGACTTATAATACATGGCATTCAACACTTCGTATGTTTTAATTAATCACATATGTTTGTGAGTATTTATGAAAGAGGAAGTTCATTATAGGAAGATGGGAGGGTCATTTCCTGATCTCCACCAGATGTTGGCTAGCCTCCTCCTCCTCCCCGCCAACACCCGGGGGTCAGACGGTCTGAAAGTCTGACCATGACACGCGGGAAAAACACTACCATCTGCTGAGTTTTTGTGCTGCCAATTTTTCTCAGGGAAAGAGAAGACATACCAAGCTTTAAGATTTTTGTAATCCTTAAATTTGTATGTAGTTCAGCATTCAAGACCATACAACCAGCGAGCAAGCGAAACGATCGAGCAAAATAATTATGTCGCTTTGCCATGGCAAAAATGTTATTTCCTCATCAAAGTTATTGATATTTTACATTTCCCGGGATGGGGGCTGTGGCCAAAGCCCCTTCCCCACCCCTGTCTTAAGTTGTTTAGTTGACCCCTGTGTATAAACCCTTACTTGAGCATAAGCAGCAAGTACATGTAATACAGTGATTTTATTCAAATGTGGTGAGAAAACGTTTCCGAAACAGAAAATGGCTAGAAAATAAATGTTTGTTCTGTGCTGGTTTTGAATGATCTGCCATATTATTGTTGCAATGAAATCATCCACGAAAAACTTGACGACATTTCTATTTTCCCTTTTCCACAAGGAAATATTAACTGTGAGTAGGTTGTCGCTCCTTTTCTTTCTGTCAAAAATGCCAAATGAGGCAAGGATCGTTCCCTATTTTCACTTTTGCCGTGTTTGCGGCACCACATTTACAGACACACGTGACTTTGACCTTAGCTCATACTGATGCAATGAGTCTATATGAATGACCATGCGATAACAATCATTAATGCCCATATGATATCAATTAAGCCGGGTACATTAATAGCGACTAATGTCTTTCACACGCATTTTAAGGTTAATTTTAAACAATGAACTCAGTCATACAGGTGTGAACATGATAATTATTTACCTTATTGGAGGTTTCTTCAAATCATTACAAAATAAAAACAATAACAGCAAAGAAAAGAAAAGAAAATTATATGCGCACAAGATGGTGATGGACTCTTAAAACCGGCATTTTGATGTGACGTTAGAATAAATGGATTATCTCAATTCTGCTTCATTTCAAGATTTTTCAAGCAGTCCCTTTAGGAATACGGGTTGGCAGGTTTTAATAAGAAATATCGTTTCACGGGAAACAAAAATACGTTCGTTTATAGTTAGCGGTTTCTCTGTAGAGACCGTCAATATTGGATTTAATGTAGGATTCAATTTGCCTTTATCTTTCTTTGATTTTGTTTACAATACAAAAAAGAAGAAGTTGTACTTAAGTTTGGATATTACTCATACATAAAATACAACATGATCGCATTATTCGCATAATCTTTAAAAACAGCAATTATAAAGGCAATTTAAATACCCTATTGGGTTGTATATAGAAATCGTTAGTTTTGTAATGCGTCATTTTCATGTTCGCACATTTCAAAAAGTGACGTGCAAACCAGTTGAACTATACCTTAAGTTAAAACAAGTCTTTGTGATCATTGTTATAGACAAATTATAAAATATACCACGTCACTATCTTTCCAACTTTTGATAAGTAGTTGGTATATAACCTACTCACTGTAATTTTACAAAGTAGCACGACCAACTTAGATAAGGATTTATGGCATATGCCCCCTCCCCGTTGGAAGTCCCATACAACAACATATAACCCTTCATCCACTGTGGACTGTGTCTGCTCATGACACGATTTGAACTTCACACTTTTATGGGAAAAAATATCGTTCGAAACTTCCGCCATCTGGTCTGACATTCTTCTCAAAATATCAATGTTCATTTTCGAAATGCAAAATCATCAAGTATTTTTTGAGATGGTACTTATTCTTGGGGTATTGTTGGAGATTTGTACGCTACAACGTGGCATATTTTTCAAAATTATATATATTATTTTTCTCAAACAGATTATCCAAGATAAACATAACACACCTTCTGTATAGAAATAACGTGTACGGGCAATTCGTTTTACACAGAATGACACTAAACTTTGCATACATTATTTTAATGCACCGATCTATTTTGCTTGTTTTTTTAGGGGAATAGGGGTCGTTGCCATGACCCCCTCAAGTAGTGCCGGGTTGGGGGGGGGGGGGGGGGGTGGGGGTCGTATACCCTACCCCTGTCCATAGAGTGGTCCATGTGTGACGTCATCAACAATTATTTTTAGATTTCAAGAGGAAATAACTGTTATTTTGCTCTGGTTCGTAATGTTAAGAACCAGAGCAAAACAAAACATTGATTTCCTATTGAATTAAATTCATTCGGATAGGCATTTCTCAGCCAATACGTAACGTGTATTCAATTGGTTTACAACATTTGGACATTATTTTTGAAGCTCTTTCGGAAATGGAGTTCAAATTTGGAAACTCTAAAAATAGTTGTTTTGATGACGTCACAGCTTCGGTCTCAGTCATGGCTGATTAGATGCGTAGATGCATGGGGGCACTGACGAGTAGATAATGTAGAACTGGACCCTGTTTCATAAAACTTGATATCAATAACAAGTTACAAGCTACTGTTATAAGCTACTGAAATCATGGCATCTGATTGGCTGAGAGCAAATTTGTCATAGAAATTTAGCATTTGTTATAGATAAAAAGTTTTGTGAAACGGGCCCCAGAAGCTTGTTGTATCCTCCCTTGTTAAAGTGACAGGGTCGGATGTTGATTAAAAAGAAGCGATCGATCATTGTCAAACAATCCTATATTGGCTCAGTGGTACAGCAGTTGTCACGTAATCCAGAAAGTTCGAGGTTCTAACCCAAGTGGATACTCTAGTATCACTGTATGCTTATACATGACTGTATTTATAAACTAAACATGCATTTTTAGCAGTCAGGTTATGTTTAGGAGGGAAGAAACGAAATGATGTCCCGTTTCTTTCCTCATTCCCAAATCGCCTATCCATTGTCACTCACTGTGTCATTCAATTTCATCAAAGGTCACGATTTGACCTTGATTGCATGTCCAGAACAGCCTGTCCCCAATTCCTAGGTCCTCAACCTAATTTGTCCAGATGATATCACGATGATCACTATCGGTTCCTTCCTGTAAGTCTGGGTTTCAGTTGTCTTTGCTTTACCTTCCGATGATATTTCACAAAAATAACTTTTGTGTAGACATAATCATGATAATTGCACATGTAGTTGTAATTACAATACGCATTATGAAACACAAAGACATTCGGAAAACCAACTCAAGGGAAATTTCATGCGATAGTCTTCTTTAAATTGTTTAAATTACGTCATGTTTCGATGTGTAATGCAAAAGGCTATTCAAACTGCCTCATGCTGATTTTTTTTGCGAAAGTCTCAGCGATCGTGCTTATGGTATAAATGATATTTGAGATATGTTATTAACAGATTTGTGGTGTACATGCAGATGTCCCCAGCTACACACAAAATCATGGCTGCGAACTTATTAGTAACAATTAATTCCATTGGTCAGTCTGTGATCTCTATAATTGTATTGATAGTATTAAAATTGACTAGCAGCGCAGAGTTTAATCGTGCGTTGCGTAAGGAAAAGGACGTCCCCATTAGTTGATGAAAAGAGAAAAGAAGAAAGAAAACTGCATGAAGAGAATAACGTGAGCTGAAAATTAAATGAAAGGTGGATGTCCCGCCCAGATATCCAAGCCCCTGTTCAGCCCCCTCCCCAGTAATTCATCTACCTCACAAAACCACTACACACTCGTTAAAATGTTACACGTTTTTGACATAGGTCTAGGTCTACCCTTTAACCACTTCATTAATTAATTATATCCTCTATTTACTTGTGCTTCCTAATGCCTAACTTGTTACGAGGCTATTTTACAAGGAACCAAAACTCATTTGGAGAGCTTTCAAAACAACTTGTAATGTAAAAGCGGGTCCAGGGTTGTCTGAGAAGTGGGTGGGTGGGGGGGGGGGGGGGTACAAGGCGGTCACTCCGAGGATGCTCGTATGCTTTTATTTAAACAAAATTGGATCATGATGTTTAGATTGATGTGTTTTTATCGGTCTGTTTTATGAGGAGTAATGCGCGGGATAAGGTTTTTAATATCAAGGAAATTGCCCAATTCCTTCCTTAGTTCCTTGCGTAAACGTGACTATAAGGACTTCAAAACAAATCAAATGTTTTTGTGAATCTTAGACCCTTAAGGTTAAACAAATCTTCATCTGAAAACATATTGAAAGTGTTTTCTATATACCATAAAAGATAATATTTCCAAAAGAACAGCGCGATAATTTTAAAATGAAATACAGCGAAAACATATAGCACTTACCCCTGCTCACAGTAAATTGATTATTTATATTTTTAAGAGTATACCATTGGTGAAAAATGTTCTTTAACAAATCTGGAAAGAAACGGAATACTTAAACATGGCAATTATTTAAAACTATGGTAACAGTATGATGATTTGGAACACATAACCTACATTATATTGATCATATCGATGCATTGCAACGGGGATAAGCTCTTGTCTCTCCAAAATAATACACTGACACAGCCGAATCGCAACCACACTTTCGCCACCCCCTGGATATATCCAATTTAAATGATGCAACTCTTTTCAGTGTAGGACTAACTAGTGCACCATGTCTATCACTTGACAAGTGACTTACTAATTTCCTCTCCGAGCTTGTCACGCAAACGAAAATTGATTCTTATGTTGTTATTTGATTTCGTCACCATAGCACCGAGTGGAAAAATAAATACGTTTGTCACTACTTATTTGGCCTGTAAGGTTCCATACGCTAAACAAATACCTTTAATTGCAGCTCTTTAGCAGATGCTTTACCTAACCCTAACCTAATTGCAACCTTAACTTTATCACTTTCCTATTATATTTGACGAAATAGAACCCTGTACATATATCACCGAAGCAAATTATTGTTGGGCACCGACCCCCCCCCCCCCCCCCCCCCCCCATAAAGACGGTATTAGTGGAAACAAACAGAACCTAAAATGGAGCGATACTGAAACTATCATATAATGGGCATCATCGCGTGCATCTCGTTTGTTAATCTTTAAGAATTTGATGTATCAAAACTATATTTCCTCTTTTTTCTAACATAGATATGAGTTTGGAGTAAACTTTAACGCCACTACCCGAAAGACACGGCCCGTTTTCGAACGTACACTGGGTCGTTGTATGAAGAATGGATAACCGACCACTAGATATATAAACTCGTATATTTGTCTTTCTTTATACGATTACTTCCAACATAACATAACATGATAACAACGTAATCATCTCTAGTTTTGTTAGGAAATTAATTGGTAAATATAATTCCCTTCTTTATATTCTGCTAGATTTTCTTTGCAATAAGTCGATAAATCTTCAAGTTCGCTACAACTAGGGGCCCCTCTGTAAAACAACATTGTTATGCTAATAACGCTGAGTTGGGCCATCTCCACCGTCTTGTGTCTTTACGATTGTAAATGTATATATTTTTTTTTTGGTTTTATTCTTGACGGAAAATAAATACAATACAACGTTCATCTGGCACGGGAAATAGGCCCAGCATGGTCATGTACTTGGTTGATATACTTGTCTGGGCTACTCTATAACTTCCTCCGTCGGAGGCCGTCTAAAAAGAAGTGAATATCAAACAGGTTTCCTAAAGTCAATAACTTTACAGCCTCAAACGAATTACCTTTCAATATTTACATTTAAAAGCCTTGGGACAAATCTATAATCAATACTGGAACTACTAGTACGTCATTCCTTCGCAATTATTTTATTCAAAACTAACAAAAGTACTTTTAAACAATTGTTATGTGATAATATGCATGCATGTGCTTTTAAGAATAAAAAATATTTAGAGGTAGGCTTAAACTTAATCTTTTAAGGTCTGGAATACTATCTATATGAAATTTAATCTAAAGTTGTACAGTTTGAATAACTTATAGTATTAGTGTTTGAAGTCAGCACCAAGTCACCGTGTTTCCGAGTGCTTAGACCGGTTTGGAAAAGTTCTGAGCATATAATATTAAAAATGATGTTTGCCTCAATCCTAATTTATTTAGGTGGGAAGGGTGGAGAGAAAGGGAAGGGCGGGGTGATTTTGATGAGGGGGCACTGTATTACATCCACTCTCATTCGGAGAGGGGGGTGGGGTAGCATCAATTTAATTCCACCAATAGTCTTAGTACTGTGATGAAGATATCACCCTTTCTATTTGACGTGTTTGAGTTATTAAAACAAGACCAATCTACTCAGTTTTTTTAGACTAAACAAATTTTTTCATGACTGTTGACATTCCTCCTCGACTGTAACACTTAACCCCACTTGAGAATATAAACGACTGAGTTTAACCCCGTACTACATCATGAAAGGCATGATGAATTACGGCAGGCGTTGCGATTGTATGGATAAGCTATCACCAAAGCAAATGGGTGTGTCTATGTCATGACCTTTGACATCGACTGAACTTCACGTCGAGTTTCGGAGCTTTATCACGGAGTAGTTCAAAACTAGAGCCGACAATGGCGTAGCTTTAAAGAAATATGGGGCACGTACCCCCCTCAAAAAGAAAACGGTAAAAATTAAGAGAAGGGAGAAAAGGGAAATGGAGAGGGACAAATGAAGTTAAAGGAAGACGGCGTCGTCATCACCCCGACCCCATTCAATAGCCTCGTTAATTTGAAGTTCATCCACCAATTAAGATAGATGTCCCCATGGTGCGAGTTGCCCCCCCTCCTAATTGCGTAGGGTGAGTCCCCCCATTAGGTGAGTCAATACATTTGTCAAAAGTATTTATATCTTTCTATCTTGCAAATGAGAGAGGAAAAGTAATAGACAGTCTGAAAGACACATCTTTAGCAGTGTTTCGTCTGAAGGAAATATTAGTAAATAAACAGTGGGCGTAATCGCTTTATCACCTTCATGCAAACCCTTGTTTATTTTTATGCTACATATTCGGTTGATTGTTACCTCTTGGGAAGAAAATGTCAAACTGCAAGAGTGCACCAGAATGGCAGAAGATAGAGTGAACTGGAGAGATGTTGCAATCAACCTCCGAACCGGGAGAAGATACTTTAATAGATAGAGATAGTTACCTCTTGATTTCACGTTGCTTTGATCACAAAGTGACTAGTTTTCCGAAACCTTTGCTTTGTACATGTTTTAGATTGACAAATGTCACCTTTAGCTGCGAACAATTTTTTTTTCTTCAAAACATCTATTACAACAACAACAACAACAATATCCAACCATTGTCATAGCTTTTCATTAACATGTATCTATATCTTGGGGGGGGGGGTGTAATTATTGGGTAAATTGACCATGGTCAATACAGTGAGGTCATCTCAATCCCGTCATATTTCGACTTCTAGATCTAGGATCAAATTCTATCCTAAATGTTAATAAATAATATTATTCATAACTTTTTTAATTGTGGAAGGGTGTGGGCAGGTAATGATGCGGAAAATTGAATACGAAAACTAGGTTAACATTGCTGACAAAATATTCAGTTGTTAAATATTGCGATCAAATCTCTAAATGACCAACGCCATGTGTCAACGGACTGGCGATTGGCCAAAACCCGACTACTCCAGTGTATTTTGGTTCGAAATTAAAAAAGCATGTATCCTTCCGTTTGACCAAATACGCATTTTCCTTGGCTCGGAATATAATGTCAAAGGGATGAAGAGAGACTCAGGAAGGAGACATGGCCAACGCCAAATATTAACATGAAACTTGGAATGTTCAATGTTTTTATGTCAACAATGATATCCCGTTAATGATGCCCATCCATTGGAACTGGGTAATGAGAGAGGGAGAGAGAGAGAGAGAGAGAGAGAGAGAGAGAAAGAGAGAGAGAGAGAGAGAGAGAGAAAGAGAGAGAGAGAGAGAGCGAAGGGGGGAGAGAGAGAGAAAGAGAGAGCGAGGGGGAGAGAGGGAGAGAGAGAGAGAGAGAGAGAGAGAGAGAGAGAGGAGAGGGTGGGGGAGGGGGGGACGATGGGAGATTCTCAGATGAATACCAATGTCTTAAACCGCATCTTCGAGAATTTTGAAAATTACATCCAATTGCATTTGTCCTTGTTCGACTTTAAAACGTACCACCCCCATACACCTGGAAGTGCTGTCCTATTTTTGCTTTCCACCAACAAAATTGTTAAGGGAACAAAATAATAAAAAACAATAAAGATGTGGTTTGATTATCTTTCATCATACAACTTCTGCATTCTAAAGTGTAAACTTTTCCCATGATTGGTATATTGAGTTGTCTAGACCATCTCCGTGTCTCACTCTCGACGACGCCCCCAGAGAATGGACTCCCTGCGAGGAGGGCGGGGAAACTCTCGATCGGGTCATCTTAGAGATCCTGATACACAAAAGCAACATCTTTTATTCGAGTCACAGATTTTTCAGTCTGCTTCCGTAAATATCCAATCCTCTTCCTCTTCAGTGCAATACGATTACTGAGCTTTAAGATTCTTGATACGACGAACATTGCTTCAGTTGAATCATTTTTACTTATGAGCGTATTGTTGCATTTAATACAAAGATACGATCCTCCTGCGATCATAATGGTTAACAACACCGTTAAGTAGGCTATAGGTAATCGCAGGAGTTACTTGGGAAATACAACGATTATAATAATAATATTAATAATAGTGGGTTCTTGTATAGCGCTCATGTCAGTCAGATTTGACCCTCCTGGCGCTTCCGATTATTACCATGGCTTTAGGCACGGCTGTCATACGGCGATCTAGCATTTCAAGGAATAAAGTCCTACCAGGTACCCATTTACTTCACCTGGGTGGAGTGTGGCAAATGTGGATCAATGTCTTGCTAAAGGACATTAGTGCGGCGGCGGGACTCGAACCGCGGACCTTGTGATCGACAGTCCGGCGACGTATCCAATCGACCACAACACCTTTATGGTGATGATGAGGAGGAGGAGGAGAAGAAGGAGAGGATGATTTGAAAGAGCAGAGGAAGGGGAGGATGGGCAATATAATGAAAGTACCAATGATAATAATGATAATGACGATATGAGGACGATGATGGTGATGACAAATAGCAGACAGTGAAAATAAAGAAGAAATCAAGCTGGAAAAGAACGCCTTTAATTAAAAATAATATGGGATATGAAAAACAAATGTGTAAAGCAAGTGGAAGGGGTACTGAACAACAAACAAGTAAAAGAAGGGAACATGAAAAAAGAAAATTTAAGATAAACTATGCGACGTCATTCATTGTACTATCCATCTACCATTCTTCCATACAGTCACAAAAAGCTCAAGGGGCAGCAACTGCACTATATAGGCCTACATACACTGACATATTGTAGGCTCTTTCATGAACTGATAACATTCCAAAAGAAACTCACAAATCTAAATAAAATCAAGATGTCTCCTTGCTCTCATCCTCTTCACTCTATCGCATAAACATCATGTATGCCATGAATGCATACATATCATAACTCATCCAGCATATACACTTGGCACGGTAACAACTCGGATACTGCTTATGGAATGGCGGGTATGAAATCGGAAATATTACTTAAACTGACAGACCCGGCTACTTCGGAATACTGACAGATTAGCTTTCGTTTATTCGACCATGGATGATATCCATGACTATACACATATCACTACACAGACGGTTTATTTTGTAAGAGGTGCATGAATCCATTATAACCTATAAATTCGTATATCTTGTAGCATTGACAACCTATTCCATTTTTGCTTGACAGGTTTTCTATATCTGTATTTGTAAAGTTAGCTAACTTATTTTCTATTGGTTCATTTGAATAGAACTACCCTACGGAATTGAAACTTTAATAGGTAGATAGAAATATTTGATTAATATATCATACACAGTTTGCCTTCTAAAATCCTATAATTTCTTTTGAAACCGACTGAAAGATTGGATAAAGTTCCATTAAGATACACAAATGTGTGTTTTTTTCTTTTCTTGTTTGGTTCTTTTCTATCTGCAACCCCTTTAATATCACGTGGGGTCGCAATCCTTCCCCATCAGTATGGATACAAACTAGTTTAACTCTTTCAAGATCAAGTTTCAGCTACAATCACTTTTTCTTCGCGCCCCAGGAGGCCAAAGAAGGCGGACATTATGCCGACGCGAAGCAGGATAACAGTTTCAGTCGTCAACAATCCTCTGTCTCGGTGAATGAAAGTTGTATGTTGTATTCTCAGCTGTAATGTTCTTGTTTGCTCTACTGAAACTTCAAAACTATGATTCATACTATGGTGAAGCGGAATAGTATATTTCTTGTATCATAATAAGATCATTCACTAGAGGTGCATTCCATTTAAAATGGGAAAAGTTTTTTTTTCTTTTACAGTAAGCAGATGTTGAAAACCAAACAAACAGACGACGTGTGCACTAGTTCTTGAGAGCAATGTAAAACTTACTGACATTAATATAGCTAAAAGTCAAGTCAAAGAAAAGGTTTCCTCTCCGTTTAAGCATCAGTATGAGAGTTAACTAAACTAAAATTTAAACATTTCTCATTTGACACATAAGTTCGCTTTGATACATTGCAGTAATTACTCTGTTTTCAACGTTCAACCGGTTAACAATATTGAAATAATAGAGTTATACACAACTCCACCCAAAAATGACTTCAAAAATATAATGCAATGTTTATCACGAAACTGTGACAGATCGGCATGACCGGGGCATTATTTCCATGTCACATAAACAATGACGTCACAAGACATTACTCTTTGTTTTCAGATGCATCATATCGGCGAAATGCCAATAAAGGTGTAGGAGAGCCTCACTGGAAGCTTGGTTCAGACTCGCAGGCTTTTTACGCAAAGATCTGTTTTGCAGAAGCTATTTTAGAGGGGGTGTGGGGGGGGGGGCTTGAATTGGGGTTATGCCTCTCAACATGACTGTATTAACCCCTAACAAATAAAGTCTTGATTAGAAACGAAAGATAAACACAGAACCCTCAATGCCTCCCTCCATCGCCACCATACCCCCGTACCCCCCCCCCCAAAAAAAAAAGCCACTCTAGAAATGCTACTGCTCGTGTGCCTCAGATAGTCTAATGGACCTCCTGTTTCGTAGTTCTCGGTATTATTGGTCTTTATAGTCTTGTGTCCCTCTCGTTTCAATGACCGGTCAGTATCGTAAACTTCGGTATTAGGGACCTCCGGACTGGTAGACCTTCAGACCTTTGATCTCTTAGGCCTCCGGTCTTTGGGAGCTCCGGTCTCGTAGACCTCCGGACCTTTGTTCTCGTAGGCCTCCGGTCTTTGGGAGCTCCGGACTCGTAGACCTTCAGACATTTTGGTCTCATAGGCCTTCAGTCTCACGGACCTCGTGTTATGTAGCCCTTTGGTCTCGTATAGGCCTCCGGTCTCAGGGGAACTCTGATCCCGTAGATATTCAGTCTAAGGAATCAGAGACCTTGGTGTCGGAGAACTTTTGTGGTGTAGTTAGATTTTGGCCTCGTTGGTCTGTGGCCTTTTGGTCATGTAAGTCTTCGGGCTCGTGTGCTTTCCGTATTGTTAGTCCGGCAGCCATCACGATATACCTTGTTTTAGGGTCTATAGTTTTTTTTTTTTTGGATTATAGTTCCTTAGACCATCAATTTGAAGAATCCGATTGCTGACACTCTGTCAGCCTTGAGCAATTTGAGATATGTGACGTCACACAAAATGGCCGCCAAAATACCCTTTTTTACCAAAATTATTGAAAAAAAATTGTTTACAGTATTTTGCTACATTAAATGTCAGTCAAATGTCTTGATTTTTTTCTAGGATCATCACTAAATAAAAATTGACGATGTTGTATGATAAAAAATGGCATGTAAATTTGCATAATTCAGATTGGCGCCCTCTATAGACACGTTAACTTGCAAATTTTAAATGATGGCCAAATGCCAATTTCTAACATGAAATTAACATTTTTTATAAGTCAGACGCACTGAATACAATAAGTAAAAATTGTGCACCACATTTTGGTGTGATTTTTTTGTTATTTTTTACTTTAAAGGTAAAGATCAGTTTTGGAAACGCCCCCCTCTCAAAAAATGAAATGGAAGCTCTTATCACCAATCATGTGAAAGAATATGTTTTGACTAATACGTGATGATAAAAATTTTGCTTTAGTTTGATCGTTATAACACTCGACAGAGGCGCGAAAACCACAGAAAATTGTGCATGCTAGTTTTGCTTTGTTGCATTGGCACCGTGATGATTTACATAGGCTTCCACTCGCACAAGTGCACCGTATTAACCTTAATATGTTGTCCGGTGTGAGTTGTACATTTGTAAGTACTGTGACAGGGATCAGGGATTTGGTTTCCTCTTCTTTTGCATAGCCATACTTTGTAGGATCCAATGATGTGGGTCGTGACTGCAAGGCGTGCTTCCACACACATGTTTGCAGATGAGCTCTCTTGCCAACTGAGTCCAAAGGGAGTCAAATCTTCTGCTTCATCACTTTCAGCAATGCATGTACCCTTTTCAATCCCAAAGTATGCCCCAATAGTGTCGCATCCCCTCAACGCATGTCCTGCCAACATCGATGGAATGATATCTTCTAACTTGTGTACAGTGGCAGGAATGTCAATAACAGTTCGCTCTTTGATGACGCCATGATCATTGGCGTTCTAAGTTATTCATGTAGATAATAATGGACCCTAACCCTAATAGCCAGGACCCTAACATACCTTTTCTCATTAGCAGCAATTTGAATCGCTTGCTGTACTATGATGTTGTCTGCTTCTTCATGTGTTATGGAAAGATCTTCCCTTGGCATGACGTACATCGCTGCCTGGTATCACTTCAACAGATACCCCATCTTGACCGGTAATGACCAGCTTGTGCTTTTGCCTATTTCTGAACACCTTATCATTCTGCAGAATCACGCATACCAGTATATGATGTCAACTGTAGTTTGTTGTCAGTAGTTTCTGGGAGGGAAGCAGTGAGGTGGGAAGACTCTTTCGGATGACTCTCGATTCGTCATGACTTCTAGAAACCCTGGTTGCACACCAACCAAAGATCATCAGATTTTAATCCAGAGTAGGGCACAACCATCAAACGGGCTGCACAAGGTTGTTCAAGTGACACGTCAACCTTTGTCAAATTCTTCAAGTTCGCCTTTGACCTGGTGAAAGCTTCCATGACAAAATATTCTTGATATTGACATATCTTCAACTTGCCTGCAGTCCTATTACAATAGAGTAGATCAACTTGGTGTCATAGACTTTTGAATCCTCCAATGTTAATTAAACTACACCCTCCAAGTGGTTGAAAACTTCACCTACCTCGGCTCCATGTATTAAGCAACCTCTCCCTTGATCTCGAGCTCAACGTTCACATTGGCAAGGCAGCAACCAAGATGGCTAGACACTCAAAGCAGGCCTGGAAGAACACTTTACTATAAACCACCAACACGAAAATGAAGATCTACCAGGCCTATGTGCTCAGCACTCTCCTGTATGGCAGTGAGTCGTGAACCCTGTATGCAAGTCAGGAGCGCCGTTTGAATGTTTTCCATTTCCGCTACTTGAGGCGAATCCTAGACATCAAATGGCAGGACCACATTCCAAAAAGGATGTCCTCAAAAAGGATGGATGATGACCATCTACGCTCTTCTATCACAACGACGGCTGAGGTGGCTTGGTCATGTCAGTCGAATGGAAGACGGCCGCATTTCAAAAGACAACTTGTACGGAAAGTTAGCGACCAGAACCAGGACTGTTATGGATGTGTGCAAGAGGGATATGGAGGCCAGTAAAATCAACCCTACAAAATGGGAAGCCTATGCTTCAGACTGCCCCAAATGGAGATGCGCTGTGAAGACTTGTATACAGAGTGATCAGAAGAGAGTAGAACAGTGGGAGGAGAAAAGACAACAAAGACGGCAGCTAGCCACGGCTTCAACAGCACAGCCACACATGAAATTTGTCTGCAGCAACTGCAACAGGACCTGCCTCTCTATCATTTGACTGTTTAGTCATAGCAGGAGCTGCACAGCAAGAAACTCTTGCTTGAAGCTGTTAAACAGAGGTACAATTGACGGTGTTCAAAGGGGGGGGGGGTTCCAGAGTCTTATTGTATCCGGGAAGAAGCTCCTCTTTTAGACAAGCATTTAGACAAAATGAACAATTATCTTCTTGGAATGCCCTCTGTGCAGGGATGTTAATGGAGTGAGGAAAGTATGTGGAAAGTCTTTCAGCGGGTTGTTGATGCGAAAGATCATCACCACCTGAGCCTGTACCCTGCGTTCTTGTAATGTTGGCCACTTGAGCTGGTTCAGGATGGCTTCTACTTTGCTTGTCCTGCAGTAGACATTGCAGAAGGAGCGGACATAGCGCCGTTGACCCATTTCAAGCTTCTTGATGATTGCTAATTGTTTGAGTGTTAGGGTCCCATATAATTATGATGATGGCATACTCCATGATTGGTTGAAGGCGAGTATCGTAGCACAATTATTTAACTTTTCTAGGACATGGTTCGATATTTCTTTGAAGAAAGGCACGGGTGGAGTTGGAGTATTTGCTGATAATGTTGATATGTGGGTTCCAGCTGAGGTTTTTCTGTGACTCAACACCTCGATACTTTGCTATATTGTTGTCATCTAGGGTCTGTCCGTGAATTTGATGATGGATTTGCGTTTATTGGTGACATGTAGAACCTGACATTTATGTGGGATGAATTCCATCAGCCAATCACGCTCCCAGCGTTGCAGTGAGTCAAGATCCTCTTGGAAACGTTAGGCGTCTTCCTATGTCTTGATGTTGCTGTATAGCATGCCATCGTCAGCAAAGAGCCTGACTGTTGGGTTTGGGGAGAGGTACGGTGGCAGATCATTGAGGAAGAGGAGATACAGCATCTGGCCGATAACGCTGCCTTGCGGGATGCCAGATGTTACTTGGCTGGTGTTGGAGATGGGTCCTTCCAGTAACACCTGCTGGGTCCTGTAACTCAGGAAGCCAGAAAACCAAGCATGTGTGGGTTCCCAGATTCCATAGAATTGGAGCTTGTGTAACAGCTAGCCTTCCATGGGGAACCTTGTCAAATGCTTTGGAGAAACCAAGGAGTGTCATGTCCAATTGGTCTCTGGCATCGATGCCTTTGGCAAGGTCCAGGACAGCACGGACAAGCTGTGAGACGCAGGATCGCTTCTTTCGAAAGCCATGTTGTGCATCAGACAAGATGTTGTGGCTTTCAAGGTGGTTCATGTTGCTGCTAAGAACGATGTGCTCCAGTACTTCACAGGTTACTGACGTCCGAGAGACAGCTTTGTAGTTCTCTGGCTTGCTACGGTCACCTTTCTTGAAGATGGGATCAATATATACATGTATAGCCATCTTCCATTTATCAGGTATGCACGCTCTGGTTAAGGGAGGCTTGGAAGAATAGAGGGAACACAGGTGTCAGTTTGGTGGTCAGAAGTCTGGCTGGGATTTGGTCAGGACCAGTGGCTTTATGAACATCAAGCTCAGACAGGATCTTCAGAACACCTGGTGGCGAGATAGTAATGTGATCCATGATTGGGTAGGGGCTTCGTCCTTTGTCTCTCAAACTAGTCATATCTTCATTGCAGTTGAAGATGGATGAAAACTGATTACTTAGAATGTTCGCCTTTGAGAGGCTATCTGAGTAAGTTATTCCATTATATTATTTCAATGGAACCAACCCTGAAGCATCGCATCGCTTGCCGTTTATGAAACTCCAGAAACACTTTGGTTTACAGTTGGTGTGTGGGCTGACAATTTCTGTCAGGTACCCGTTGTAGACTTTCTTGGAAATTGTGTCATAGAATCCACCAGGTAACTTCTGTTAAAACTCATGCATCTGTCTGGTACCGATGCCAAATGCTTTATCATCATTCACTGACGCTGGATCAATGCTGGTCTAAATAAAGCCTATGAATGGAACAATAATGTACCGTAAAATCACTTCTCACTGATTCTCTTGTAGATCTTGGTTTCTTTACATGTATCTTAATTTAGACCAAAAATATATAAGATAAATGCAGAACAATCGTAATTGTTTCATGCATACGAAGCATGTAATATGTGTTTAACGTGACGTAGATCTAAGAAATTGGCATTTGGCTGGCACACCTATTTTTATGCAAAATTAATATATGTATAGAGGGCGCTATTTCAAAATATGCAAATTAGCTTGTCATCTATGGCCGTGCAACATCACGAAACAATTTTTAGTGATAGTCCTAGAGAGATACAGACATTTGGCAGCCCAAAATTGTAGAAAAATCCTTGTTTTATATTTATTATACATTTTTAGAGAAAATTCATGTACTTTGGCGGCCATTTTGTATGACGTCACATATCTTAAATTGCTCAAGGCTGACAGAGTGTCAGCAATCGGATTCTTCAAATAGAAGGTTTAGGCAGTCATAATCCATTGAGAAATAAGAAATTGGCATTTGGCTGGCACACCTATTTTTATGCAAAATAAATATATTTATAGAGGGCGCTATTTCAAAATATGCAAATTAGCTTGTCATCTATGGCCGTGCAACATCACGAAACAATTTGTAGTGATGGTTCTAGAGAGATACAGACATTTGGCTGCCCAAAATTGTAGAAAAAGCCCTATTATATATTTATTATACATTTTTAGAGAAAAATCATGTACTTTGGCGGCCATTTTGTATGACGTCACATATCTTAAATTGCTCAAGGCTGACAGAGTGTCAGCAATCGGATTCTTCAAATAGAAGGTTTAGGCAATCATAATCCATTGAAAAAAAAACTATAGACCCTAAAACAAGGTTAGGCCAATAATCTGGATTTGGCTGCCGGACTATGTAGCTTTCGGTCCCTTTTCCCTTCTTCTCTCCCCTCCTTTTCCCCATCCTCATCCCGTTCCGTTCAAAGTCGGAACCATCTTTGCGTCATGTTCTCAAATTAATGACACATTTCAGAATAGATTGTTATGTTGGTGCAGTGTGTTATGGAGACAGGATTGTCAGAAAAGGGAAGGGGCAGATGCATTTCCCCACGCTTTTTCTCTCTGTGTCAAATGGGAGGCCGCTCGTCGGTCCCACACTTATAATTATGATCAAATGGCAAATGCCTGTGTCTACATGTAGCTTGCACCATTCCCTTTAACCGATATCAAGTGATAATAACTATACAAAACCATAATCAAACATTCTCTCTTCGCAGCCGACGATACTACACCACGTCTACAAAGCTGTAATCACTGGGGTAAATCATGCAGGGGATGGATGTATAAGGGGGTTGCTCTTACAAATAGACCCCCACACACACACACACAAACACACACACACACACACACACACACTCTCTCTCTCTCTCACTCTCTCTTCGAGGAAGAAATAATTATAGTATCGATCAGTTATTGGACATTTTGACAGAAATATAATTGACTCTCATAGTAGTGAAATTCTCAAAGCAGAATACTAATATAGGTTTGTTCCTACAATGTCACACATCTCCATGATAGTCGTATATGTTCGCATGAAAAATCTTGGCGCCTGGAAGTACTCACCCCCCCCCCTCCCCCCTCCCCCCCCCCCCCTCTTCCTCCCACTCCTCGAAACGGATTTACACCCCCGGCTGTGATATACATCGCATTCAACCTCCAGAGATAAGTTCATCTAATATCTCGCTATTAATCATATCGATGGTATCAGCTATTTCAAGAATGTGTATCACAACCGCTACACGACTGACCAGCAGGCTGGAGGCGAACTCGCTAACGATTCGCTGGAAACAGTGGCGTAGCGAGAGGGGGTATGGAGAGCATGTCCCCCCCCCCCCCCCCAGACGAGTGGTGAAAAAACGCGAGAAACAAGATGAAGGATCGAAAGAAAGGAGGGAGGGGGAGGGGGCAAACGAGAAAATGGACGGACCACTTCCCGCACCCTCTCTGTAATCAGTAGCCTTGTAAATTTGCATTTCACTTTCCGAGTGTGACCGGTGCCGCCCCTACCATCAAAGTTCCAGTGCCCCCTCACTGGGTGGACTCACGCTATGCCACTGGCTGTATAAAAATTATATACCACGCATCATGTGCCTATATTTATCTAAATGTAATGCAATTTCAATTTCAAAGAAACTTTTGTAGCAACTGGAACAGTATGATTATGTAGAAAATAATATTGGTGTATACTGTGAGATTTTGGAATCATCGAAATGATAAGAAATCGAGTCGATCTCGCTGGAAACATAATTATAAATGCACTCCGCACAGATAAGGGGACATGGGACAACATACACATGATGCATGAATGTTTAGTGCTACTCTTCAGCTAGGTCTCGTCATAAATGGAATATGGGGGCATTTGGAGAGAGCCACCCTTTTCAGGGGACATTTTAACTATACGCCATTGATATGTCTACAAACGGACATAAAGAGAGTGGGCCTACAAAACGTTTTCAAATTATTTTTCACCTGAGGCAACCTTCTCTTCTAGTAGTGTTTTCGGTAACATAGGCTTGCATGTGATCATCTGTTCCCCCTGATATGAATATTCTACTGCTAGACTCATTATTATAACATAATGATATCTACATGAAGTAATAAGGAAGAGGGGCAAGCTGCCTAAAGGGGGTGACATAAGCACATTTTCAAATCATATCATCGAGAGAGTTGATATTATCCAGACTTTATATTGATATAACTGCATCCTCATGCAAGTTGCGGGGCCTCCGACCGATAGATTCAATTTACCTGACGATATGAACTATTTCCTCTCGAGAAATACACGTCTGATACCTTAGTCGTCAATCGCTGACTCTTATCAACTGAGGCTGGAATAAGCCAAAGAACTGTGAACGAAACTAAGACAAGCAGTGCACTGTCGGTATTACCTTGACCATGGTAGTTCGACACTTTAACCGTGAGAATAATAAAGTTCGGTGTACTTGCTTTGCTGACACTAGTTTGGATTGAGTATGACCGGAATATTATCTCTTGAGGTAGCCAATTGTAAAGGGTCTGTTTCTATAAACTATAGATTAGTATGACCACACCACAGCTGGTAAAACCCGTGGAGAAGGCTAATAATACACCGGCAAATTCGGTTGATGCTTGAGCTATGGAAAGCAAAATAAAGCCGCTTGAAAATAAGAATTCGTGTTATAATATGAGGTGACAATAATACACCAACAGATCGACCTGGTGTGATAGTATTTTGGTATCAAAGTTAATAGTAAAGGTTGCCGAGGCTACCAACAAAAGGGTAGAGTTGATAATGACCTTGGGCCTTGGCATTCCTGTATCTGAGTATTGAGTTGAACTTCAAATCCCAGTGTGATTGTCAGCTATATGGCAGTCGTTATTGTTAGAGTACTCTATAGAGCAACGATTCAAAATAATTAAACTCGACAATTAATGCCCTATTTACAAAAACTTATGGTGGTATATTTATGGTACGATTTGACCATGGAATAGCTAAAATTAAGGAATTTTCTCTTCCCAGTAAATTCCGTCTCGAGCAACACGAATTTAGAACTTCAAATCTTCATGTTCTAATAATTTCTTTTTTTTCTCTTCACAATACTTCCTTTCTTTGTATCAAAACCGTCTTTCCTTTTCCACATCTTCTACTTATATATCTATTTATTCTTCCGTCTTTCTTTTCTTTCTTCTACTTCAACATTTATGCTTTCTTCCTATTCGTGTATGGTCCTATTCTATACATCTTCTTATTCTTACTCCTCCCCTCCTCCTCTTTGTAGTGTGTACATACTACTACTACTACTACTACTACTACTACTACTACTACTACTGTTACTACTACTACTACTACTACTACTACTACTACTACTACTACTACTCGACTACAACAACTACCACTTCTACACTAGTAGTCTACTACTACTACTACTACTACTACTACTTCCTCAACTTTTTTTCCTCCTCCACAATATCTTCCATTTTCTTCTTCTTTACTTTGGTTTTCTCCATTTGTTCACAATCTATCCAGGGGGATGGGTAGTCACTTTCCATCCCCATGCCATATCGGTTTGCCCTGGCGTATAGTGGCTACTGGATTAGTGTTACGACTGATCGTACACATTCAACCAGTCGTAACCATTCGTGTAACAGTCCCTGAACATCTCCCGTCTAATGGTAATAGCATACATAGTAGAGATACCATATCCCTTTACAATATCACTTCACAACGGCACATGTGTGAGACATCTTTCATTATGTCACTCGGAATCAAATCTAATGACCAACATTGTCAGCCCCAACACCTTCAGGTTTATCTATATCTCACATGCTCCCAAGGAATACCACAGTTAAACAAATAATGGCGGGTCCAAGGGGCACAGGGGCGCCCCCCTGCTAAACCAATCTGCTATACCTTTACCACAAATTAGGCGAGAAAAAAAATCCACTGATGTGCCCAATCGGAATTCAAAATCTTATTGTTTGTTTATTTGTTGTGGTTTTTTGTTGTGGTTTGTTCGTTTTTCGTAACTCTTTGACATCCCTGCCCCCTCCAGTCCGAGAATCTTGGTTCCACCACTCTGAAAATATTGTTGGTGTGACATGGTCTTAATAATAATATCCAAACAATATTTCAAGACGCAAGACAAACGCAAGGAATAAGCAATAAAATATGTTTCTACTCTCTTGTTATGCTATTGTCGTGATTGTGTGTCCGGGAGAAATGTAACCGAATCTTAAATTGTAAATAACAAATAAAATTCTCTACCGACTATAGGCCTACTTATAAAAAGATTTTTTTTATTTGGTGCTCTTCTAAAATTATGGATTGCGCTGCAATTTCCGATTTACTGAGACACACAATTTAGACCTACTCGTAGTTGTATCTGAAACAAAGACATCTACACCTTTCGTAGAGTAAAATGTAAATGAAGCCTAATAGCATAGCAAAGATGTTTTACATGCTGATGTTTTTAATAGATTAGTTAAAGCTCCCTAGGATGAAAATGCATTCATCTGCCCGAACAATAATTGTATATATTTGTTAATTCATCTTATTTTCTGAAGACAAATTCATCGCCATTGCTAAACAGAATAGCTTACATAAATGCAGTACGTGAGGTGGTCCACTGCTATGGATGCATCTAATTAGAGCATGGGCATATTCGTAACTACATTTCCCCGTAAACGAAAAGGTGGTATGAAGGGGCACTGCCTCTGCTAGAGTGCGACCCCCTCCCAAGCACTCCCAGTATCCGACCCTGTGTTTTGGGGTGACACATATGTTTCTTGTCGGACTGGAATTCGGGTCTGTCAAATAGCTCGGATAACCCACCGAGAAGACGTACCACACTCACCCTTCTTGACCTCAACATGTCATAACTCTAGTTGGAAGTTAGTGTAATTTATTTAATAATCATGTTCGCCATCCATACATACGCACCATGTTAATGAAAGGACAACGTTTTATAGAACAGATCGCATTTATTCTTAAATCCGACTCTAGCTCCGGCGACATTATAGCTCCAGGATTTATCTTGTCATTAGGGTTAGGGTTACAATCGGGTTTTAATTTATGTTTAATACAAAGTTTTGGTATGGGGTAATGAATTCGATTCAAATTAACATATTGGAAGCATATGCGATCCTACAATATTCAGTGATCGTTGTCGCAGTTGAAATGGAGGCTAAGTTATGCAATTGTAAATAATAATCTTTATGTTGTATACCTCCCTCTCAAGGTCAAGATATTAACTAAACAGCGTGCGCCTGTAATCCAGCTAACAGTGGAAGTTACAAACTGATTCAGCCGAGGACGCAGGTTCGAAACTGATTCACGTCTTTCGGATGGTGACGTTTAAAGGTCGGTCCCCAGACGTAAATAATCATATCTGATTGATACACGTCTGTAAAAACCAAATACACACACACACACACAATAAAATAATGTTTCTTGACTAAAATCGACCAATTAGCTATTCCTGTTTGGAAATTATAATTATATCACAACTACATATTCTGATAATTTCATGGTCGCAGCTACCATTGTACGGCCGTAGTCGCTATTTGAAATTTATCATAATTTACCGGGAGCACCGGTAAATTTTTTTCCTAATCAATTTTTCTCGAAAACAGAAGTGTTTTAGGGGCTAAATTTTCTAGTACTTATAATAGGTCCACAGGGACATCCAAATATTTCAACATTGTACAGAATCACTATCCACCCAATTTTCAAAATTCCCCAAAACTTTGCATTACCTTTAAGGTTTGGATGTGGTCTATATAGTGTTGGGTCTAAACTAGAAGTTAGAAATTTAGTTAGAATCTGAAATTACCATGGAGCCATTGCCGCAGGGACATGTATCGTAAAACTCATTCAATCTGAATATCACGTCAGGAAAGCTTCTCTTCATATTAATGTTTTAACTAGACAGAATTCGTGGTAGAAAATACTGTTCCTTGTGCACTAGTGTTCTTTTTCAAATACCTCGTAAATTCGTGAAACGATATAGCAATACTCGCAAACACTGACGTGGCCAGACGTGTTACATGGAGGGGGAGGGGGGGGGGGCAGTGTAAGGTATTAATCTCTAATCTATAGATTCCGTGGATGAACATGGGACCATGACTCCATTGCGCCCCCTAGCTACGCCCATGCTCACAAAGCGCTCACACAGTCATGTAACAACACGACACAAAAGTTGGATGCATAGTATAATGAGTATAATACCCTCCGGGCGGGAACTTCTCGGTTACCCTATACCTTTCAAAGTCAAAACAAAATATTGACACAGAATAATGCTGAATAACTTTCAATCAATCAATTGCAAGAACCTTTTGAATTTGCTATCTGTTTGATGTACACTAGGTTTGCCTATTGTGACAATTGTCGGGTTGTTACTTTGCCTTCAAACGTTAATATAGCACCTACAGGCGATACAAATCACAATGAAATTGAAAAGAAATAGAACAATATGCAGATATTGGGACGCTCTCAACTCTAGAGTAAAAAACAGCTGTACAATATTATGAAGACAAATATTAGAAATAGAAGATGTAGATGGGTGGTGGGGAAGAAGGTATTTTTGAGGTACGATGAAGCAAGAAGTCACCAACAATTCGAAGTATGTCACCAGCTAAACATGGCAACATTACTGTGATATTAACCATAGAAGAAAATAAGGGGAACTATAAAAACATAGGTCTGTGTCGATTCATTATTACGAACCGCGAGTTTAACTAAGCGTTGTGGCGTGCGCCTGTAATCCAGCTATCAATGGAAGTTACAAACTGATTCAGCCGAGGACGCAGGTTCGAAACTGAGTCACGTCTTTCGGATGGTGACGTTTAAAGGTCGGTCCCCAGACGTAAATAATCATATCTGATTGATACACGTCTGTAAAAACCCAATACACACACATACACGCCATTTTTCTGACTCAGAGTTGACATAACCGCTATTATGGTGTACTTGTCCAGTTGGAGAAATGCATCGTATGGAAATCTCAATCATAGAATGGCGCCGCTTAATAACGCTTTGTATCAAAATTAAAAACTGTATACGAAAAGAAAGAAAAACTTGGTATAGTTTAATAGTTACCAAAGGTAGGACAAGTCCTAATACTGCTATCCAGAGTAACCTCGTCATTTTGTCTTTCCAAGCAGCAGAACCGACTAGATCTGATCAAGTATTCCGTGAGATGCAGGTCCTAAGCTCCTGTACGTCTAGGCAGGCAAAGGTTGGAGGTATGAGATGGGAGCGAGCAGAGAGGAACAGATTGTACTCTTTCGCGCTTGGCTTGTTGTAGCACCCGCCGTCAGTAGCGCGCGTTCCCGCCGCCTAGCTACGTTCTCTCGTAGTAATGCCCGTCCGTGCTGTGGTGCAAGTTGCGCTGTTCACACTAATCTATAGTTCTTAGAGATTATCATCATTGGCTGTACTTTAAACTGGATGGAGCGAAAATGTCAAACGGGGCAACAAAAGACTCAAGAAAGTTTATAAATTGAAAGTTTGATTATGAAGATTGTGTTGTTATTGTTCCTTCCCAAACCAGAGAGAGAGAGAGAGAACGAGAACGAGAAAGAGAGAGATATAGAGAGAGAGAGAGAGAGAGAAGGAGTGGTTCCCGGCACATCATATTTCCGGCAAGTGTTACATGTCAGAATTTACTGTTGTTTACTACCCCCCCCCCCCCCTCCACCCCCCGGCATTATACACGCTGAGCGAGTCTGGAGAGTGAAAGAATAATATCCATGAAATTGTGCCGCTCCCCTAATGACAACCCTATATTAGCTTTTGTAATATGACGAAATCTATAAAATTGTGATTAAAAAATGAAATGATTGGGCTAATAAACGATGTTTTTTTTTTTTTTTTTTTTTTTTTGATAATTGAAAGAAAAAAAAAAGTAGACCTATAGCTCTTTTAAAAACAATAAGGAGCAATACGAAGTAAAACTACAAAAATAAACAAACAACCAAACATAAAGAAAATCCTGATTTTCTCCATGATATTTCTATAATTTCACCATGGTTACACATTGAGATCATGTGAACACGACCCGAAACTCAACAATAACCCAATATTACTTTGAGCCAATCAGAGCACAGCACAGCATTACGTCATCATCTCCGGACATTTGACGATTCGACAGACGTGCAAAGAACGCTAAGCGAATTTAGTTTTGGTTTCGGAAACAGACTAACATACTTTTCATCTGTTCTGTCTGGTTGTAACATCTCTAGGTTTTTTCTGTTTGCTGAAGCTTTTTTTTTTTCGTCTTCTTTTCATCTTACACAATATACCAATTGTGTTCACTACTGTAGTTCAGTAATACTAAATAGGCCTACTCATCTCCCATTAAAATTTCCATTTTTCCCTTCCCATCCCCGAGGACCGGGCCATGCTGTCAGTGACAGTGGGTTTGAAAATGTATACATGAATGTGTATCATGTATACAACGCGTTCAAGTCATTTTTAGAACCCGGTCAAAGCCACTGCAAGAGCCAATATCCATTCTGAAAATAAATGTTGGATTTTCACCGAGTTTTTATGACAGTAGTTGGAAGAACATCTTAGTACAAGAAGTGTCCTCCGAAAAGGATTGCTTTTCACATGCCCTCGTAGGACTAGACAAAGATGAGAATTAGCTAAAATGTTGGACTACTTTTTAAGCAGGTTGGATGCTACATTATGCTGTGCAGTGTATGTGATTTTCAGCAAGATCAATTTCTTATTTTTTTTAGGATTAAAAAACATCACAGTTTCAAAAAATTATTTCTATTCAAACAAAAACAAGGAATCGTCAGTAATAAGGATTCTTATGAACTACATAATTTATCTTTCCCTATTGCCTTTGGACGGATTCTTTCATAGTGTTCACTAACCGTTATCTTAAAAGATAAAGATGTGTAGGCCTACTGTTCATGCAATTATTATTATGAAAGAAACTGTCTGCAATCAACTAGAATAGTTTGATCTTGTAGCGCATACACTTGATATTTGTTGTGAGGTCTGGGAATGATTAATTGAAATCAGTCTTGCTTACAACCACATGCAATGTACACACAGGAGAGCACACACATGGCTACATAATTTTGGTCCAAACGTTACAACTATTGCTCATTATATGAGAGAATTTGACAATAAACCCTTGGCAAAGGATATTTCTTCAAAAATATTCTTCCAAACTGTCATATACAAAGAATGAGACGGATCACAAATTATTTGTCATCTTTACCAGTACACAATCAGTTTAAATTGCATTTGTCCGGTCGAAGCGGTCAAAGCATTCGTTTCGGCCACTGGTCAGCACACATGGCGACCATATGATATCTTGCCCTCGACAAATTGTTTATTTTTCAAGTTCAATTCTGACTGCTGAAAAACAGCGGGTGAGCAAAATCTCCTTGACATTATAATATAATACAACCATATCACGTCGGAATTTGGAAGGATGTCTACCTCTAAATCTGGAAATCATTTACATTTCAGAAGAGAGAGAAAAAAAAAAGCGAAGTTGATACCGTTAGAGTATGACAGACGAGAATAGCGCACGAACGCTCTCAATGACCCAACAAGTTGGCCGAGGGAAGGCGGTGGAACATCCTAGAAATATTTGTCGTCTTTGACATAATTTTGTGCAAAACATAAATCTCATGATCTGAATCTCAATTAAATGCTTAGATACATGATAACTTCATTAAAACATGTTCAGAAATATTTGCGACTGTTTTGTTTTCTTTCTCTATGTTAGCCAGTAAAATGGTAAGCAAAATCGTTTACTGCAAAAATAAAATGTGCAGAGTATATACAGGAAGTTATGGTCCTCTCTGTTTCTCTCTCTTCTCTGTCTATTCTGTCTCCTCTCCGTCTTCTGCCCCTTTACCACCCAACCTCCCCCTCGCTCTCTCTTCCTTCTCCACCCCTCCATCTCTCCGTTTCCCCTCCCGTTTAATATCTACGATGGTACTGATTATGGAAACGACAGTTTAACAGACTTAAACTGAACTTAACCAAAAGTTAAATTAATATCTAATTCTTAATTCAAATGGAACGCGTTTTATATTATCACGACCGTCGAAGTTGATGGCTTACAAGATCGATGGTGTTGGTCCGGCAGGCCTTCTGAAAACAACGAGTGAATTAGCTGTACGAGATGAAAGGTCCACGAGACTGAGGGCCAAGAGACCAAAAGCTCCGATCTTGTTGGCCTTTTTAAGGCTGGTGAAAAACAAGGCAGAAGACTGGATATCAGTGATGTACGTTTCGATCTTGCAAGCCTGATATATTTATGAGGTTCGCAAAAGTAAAAGCCTATAAAACAATAGGTTCACGATGTCGGAGTTCTCTGTCTAGTTGACCGTCGGTCAACCATCATCTGAGGTGTTGTCTTAGATGCAAACATTGCAAGTTTTGTTTTTAACGTCCATAGCTCAACCAATCATCTCTGCATTAAAAAAAAAAACAACAACAACAACCTTCGACACCGGTGGGTAGATGGTATTGTGCCAGGAGAGGGCGCCTTATAGCAATAGTCTCCTGAATGGATGAAGTATTACTTCAGACGTCATAAACATATTATTAAAATCGGATTACAACAAGGCGAATTAGAAGAAGATTGAGTCAAGATTGAAAAAGAAATCGGAATGCATATAGGTGGATTATTTACGGACTAATTAAATATCAATGCCATGTGTATTCAATTCAATGGTTTTATTTATATTCCCATCGAGGCAAATTGTTGCCGGTTGGTGAAAATAAACAAAATCAAATTATTTTTCACATATGCACAGATAGGGTTAGAGAGTGAAATAAAATTGTATTAAACGCAGAGAGGAACCTGTATGGCTAAGAAAATAGAGACTAGAGAGAGAGAGAGAGGGTGGTGGGGGGGGGGGAGAAAGGAGGAGTAATATAAATGGATAAAACGGAAGGAGGGAAATGAAAGAACGAATCGAGTGCTCCGAGCCAGAAGGGCATTAAAATCAAATATATTTTACTACAGAGTTAACGCCGTTCTGGCTCTCAACAGTCCGGATGTGAATTAGGAAACAATTGAGGCATATAGAAACGAAAGATCGAGAGAAAGAAGAGTAGAGAGAGAGAGAGAGAGAGACAGAGAGAGAGAGAGAGAGAGAGAGAGAGAGAGAGAGAGGGAGAGAGAGAGGGAAGAGGAGGGGAGGGGGTAGGGGGTGAAAGAATTGGACGAATTATATAGGGCCGGGGAGTTTGCTATAATGGGGAATATAGAGACCTGGAAGTCAGATTTGTGATTTCGCCCTACAACGTCATACGTATGGATTAATCCTAATTCATCAAGTAATCAATGTGAAACATAATTTATATACGAAAGCAGTAGCATATATATATATATATATATATAAATCTCTCTTATCAAGTAATCCCATGATTATGAGAAACTTACATAGATATATATACATATATATATATATATATATATATATATATATATAATTATATAGCTATAGGTATAGGTATTTTATTCCATTCTTCATTAAAAAATATATATATACATACATAAAAAGTATACAAAATTTGAAGAAAAAAAAAAATACATGATAAAAATACTATGTCCCTTTTGCAGCCAACATCAAATTTTGTAGAACTTTGCAGGATTGTTAATATGTCATGTATGCCCTATCTGTGAAATTTAAACGTTAGCAGTGTCCTAATATTCAACTTATGCAAGAAACCCGTTTACTTGCTAGATTTCACTGTCAGACACTATTGAGTGACTGACTGGATTTTATCTTCTTTGGTAATAACATACATAAAATGAGCTGTAAAGGGTACATGAGCATTTGTCTACATCAATAACCCACTTCTTGAAAATAGCCAAAATTAAACTGATTGAATCTTTGCGCAGCATAAAACGTACGACCATTCGGTACAATGGTCTGAAAATCAGACTATTACTTATTGGCTCTATGGCTCTTAAGTCGATTCGACAACTAATAGTCGTTATTCTCCCACTTAAAGACATTTTCAAGCCCCATTTTGTATAGGGAAGTTCTAAATTAGTATTATCTTTCAAATACCGTTGGAATTTAACCTTTTCATTTTTTGGCCTGCAAATGGGACATAGTACCTTTAAAGAGTAACATTACAGATAATAAGAATACATTAACAAGTAAATAAGTTTACAAAGCAAATTTCTATCGAATGAGGGGTCAACAATAAGAGCAGTTAGCCTTGTTGAACGTTGATCCTATACAGAGTTCATATTTAACAACACATTAAAAAGAAAAAGAATGCAGGTGGAAACAGTAGAAAGCAAAAAGAAAGAAAAAAAGAAAAACGTAATACAGAAAAAAATGTATACAATTGTATACGTCATAAATCAAATATGATATCAAGTTCCTGAGTACAAATTTAATAAAAACGATCGAAAGGAACAGAAGGTTGATTCTTTAGATGGTTCGAAATAGTGCTCCATATAGATGAGGACCTTTTTTATTAAAATGTATCCTTCAAAATATTAGTTCTAACTTTTGGCAGATGGTATCCTACAGCATTACATGTACTTAAATTATATATGTTAGAATTTAAAACAAATTGTGATGTAATTAGAGATGATAATAAGCCTCTAGAACACATAAACATAAATATTGCAATATTCAATATCAGAAACGTTTAGGAGATATAACTAGGATATATAACATTGGCAAGGTATGAGCTTTATATGGTGAATTATAAATTATTCTTAGGCTTTTTTTCTGCAAAACAAATAATTGAGTAATAAAGTAATCATTACTGTTTGACCAAGCAATATAACATAATTGACATTAGAGAAAATCAATGCATGATATAACATAACTACAATATGTACCGGTATTGTAAAAATGTCTCATATATACCTACGTTATACTAGCCACTGTTTTTTAAAGAAAATTATAAATTTCGTGTGGATTCTTGGTCATATTATTCATGACATTCAATGAATTAGGGGTTTTGGGTTTCATAAGAATTGGTAATGAATTTTCTAAACATTTGTTAAAATTCTTTTGTGATATGGTTAAACAATAACAGTTAATTGAAAGTAACCATTGTTTATGTTTTGGTAAAATCTTGAAACAAGTAAAACTCCTTCGGTATAGTGAGAATTAAACTGACTACTTACATGGCGTCATCATTGCCAAAGCACAGACATTGTTGTAAGAGCGCTGCACCCGAATCTTCTTTCCATGGCAAAAGAATATTATGTTATGATAGAGAATAAGCCCAAGTATAGATGAACCCCTAAAGTAGTAAAATATTGTCAAGCATCAAACACGCATTAAGTACATGTAGTAAAATATTGTCAGATGCTAAAACACGCTTTATAGACACTTTTTATGATCTTCCCTCTGATATATGAGTATGCATTAAAAGAAGTAAAATGAGAACATATAAAAAAACGTGGTATAATGAGATTAAGAAGGGTAACGAGGGGAAGAGGAAAATAATATGAGAGATGTTGATTAGGCATTTTAAGTTCATGGTCGCATTACACGACTGGCTTCTTCTTTGGTAATAACATACATAAAATGAGCTGTAAAGGGTACATGAGCATTTGTCTACATCACTAACCCACTACTTGTAATGGCCACATTAAACTGATTAAACGTACGACCATTCGGCACAATGGTCTGAAAATCAAGACTATTACTTACTGACTTTGTAGCACATAAGTCGATTTGACAACTAATAGTCGTTATTTCCACTTCAAGACATTTTCAAGCCCCCCCCCCCCCTTTAAAGGGAAGTTCTTATTCTTTCAAATGGCCGGTTGGAATTTAACCTTTTCATTTTTTTGGCCTGCAAATGGGACATAGTACCTTTAAGAAGGCCTAGAGAGTCTTGCTTTGACATGGACATTATTGTGAGAAGGAGGAGTCGGGGGAGAAGAAGGATACATTGATGGACAGTCTGTAGAGGAAAGAGGAGTAAAAGAACTAGGAGTCATGCTAATAAAGAAGGCTATATAGGAGCCGAGGGTTGTGGCAATTAGAGAGAGAGAGAGAGAGAGAGAGAGAGAGAGAGAAAGAGAGAGAAAGACACCCTCTTTACGATTTTCCCTCTGGTTTATGGTTATGAGATTATAATGAAATCATACACAATCAGAGAATATTCAGTGCAAAATACATGACAATGATAAAAGTGATATAATTATGGTGATATTTCGATAAGCTGCAGTCTTTGGCTTAATGAAATGGAAAGTTTTTGATGCATGCGATGTGATCTATTTGTGTATGTGTGTGTGTGTGTGTGTGTGAGGGTGTGTGTGTGTGTGTGTCTCTCTCACACATGTTTATTATCTAACTCTATATCTCTCTAACTCTCAATCCATCTATCTGTATCTCTATTTTCCTATTCATAAATCCAACTTACGGTAGCCTTTTATCAATGGCTAGTGTTTTGCTGCCGAATGTCGACCGCGAGCTAAAAAATTGGCTGACGCAGTTTACCGGTGAGGGCGCTGTTCATTATGAATCCCAAACAAAATTCGATCATACACAGTATGTCCTCCGTAGGAGTGTGTCACTGATGGTGAATCCAACCTATTCATGTTTGAGCCGCGGTACTTCTCTTGTTATTTTAGTATTATATTTGACTTTGGTTTTTATTTAGAACCCTGTAAAAATCTGCCCCATTTGCAATGATTATGTATTCTTGGAATGTGTATTAAGACCTATAAACTTGAGGCTAAGTCGCAAAAATGTTGCAAAGCGTATTATTATTATCAACATTGGATTGTCGATGTTCAATGCAACACATTATTTAACAGTTTTTATCTTCCAAAACAAAACGTAAATTACACTTCACCACCTCAACATCACACAAAACATGTGTCTTCCTCCAAAGTAAAGCAGAAGACACCATTACCATCATTAAACACAATCCATGCATTTATTCCGTTTAATGATGATAATAATAGCTCACATTTATAATGCGACTAATACTTTGTTTCTAGGCGCAGCACATATTACTATACCGTGTGTCTCAAAAAAAACGTAACACTTTTGAAATGGTTGCCAAATTGAGCATATATAATTTTATGAAAAAATGTTGATATGTATGGAAAGCTAAAGGACCAACCTTCATATGATATGAAAAAATTGAAAAAAAAATCATGCTTCGATGAACAGTGTTCACTTAGTTAGAGGTATGAAAATGGGCCTGCGCAGGATTTTTCCTTCCAATTTTGGACAGGTAAGTTACTTTTAGCATACAAAATAAGTTTGATATGAGATATTCATGATCGATGGATTAAGAGTTAAAAGGATGTTTTGAATACCAGTCCTTTCTCTCTGTCATTTATCAATCCCCAAACACACCCCTGCCACACACACACACACACACACACACCAACTTCCACTCCCATCTTATTGTATCATTGATCTGGTAGATGTGAACAGGATGAAGGAAGAATGGGAAAATGTTAAATTGAAATACCGTATTCAAAATCATAATTGACATTATGCAACCCACTCTCCTCCCCCCCACAACCTTTTCCCATCCCATCACCTACCCCTTGCCTTTTCTTTATCAGTTTTCTTCCGTAAGTTTGGTGGATCATCAATCACATTTTATTCAGGTTTTATGAATGACCCAAACATGTAATAGCTAAGTACATCATTCATTATGCATTGAAAATACCAGAATTCGAGGTATTCAAAATATCCTTTTGATTCAAAATATCCTTTTGATCCATCGATCATGAATATCTCATATCGACCTTATTTTGTAAGTTACAAGTAATTTACCTGTCCAAATTGGAAGGAAAAATCCTGCGCAGGCCCATTTTCATACCTCTAACTTAAGTGAACACTGTCCATCGAAGCATGATTTTTTTTTAATTTTTTCATATCATATGAAAGGTTGGTCCTTTAGCTTTCCATACATATAGACATTTTTTCATAAAATTATATATGCTCAATTTGGCAACCATTTCAAAAGTGTTACGTTTTTTTTGAGACACACGGTATTACTATATTATTGTAGAGCGCTTAGAGACTTCTGATAAAGTAAGTGTTAGGCGCTATAAAATAGATAGATAGATTATAGATAAATGGTGTTTATTGATTCATTTCCATGTATCGCAGTTACAAGTAACTGAATTGTGCATGAATAAAACATTGATGGTAAAAGACAATTTATTATACATTTCAAGAGATATCACAATAACAAGTAATTGAATTTTACATGAGTAAATTGCTGGAAAAACAAGGTATCACACTACAATCTACATAATTATGAAGAGCGTGTATATGTATACTATATATATATATATATATATATATATACATATATATATACCATTAATCTTATACAATATTTCAATTTACAAATTTGAGTTAAAAAAGAAAGAGAGATAAAAAGATTCAGAGAGATGGGAAAACAGGAGAGAGAGAGAGAAAGAGAGAGAGAGAGAGAGAGAAAGAGAGAGAGAGGGATGAAAGGGTACAGATAGAAAGAGAGGAA
>JAVYIG010003476.1:111430-194934 GCA_035222895.1 Strongylocentrotus droebachiensis | reverse complement strand
TAGAGGAGAGGATAAAAGAAGGAAAATTAATGGAATATTTCTTTAGATAGGCTGTCATTGAAAAGTGTTTTCAGGCCGGTGGCATTTTGGGGGTGCTTTTGTTAATAATGAAGTATGAACCACAAAATGAAGCACACAATCTGTCCAATTTCAGTAGGAAGAGTCCCAGATTGTTAATATGTTTGTCAGAATGGTCAACGCTTTCATGCGTGTGATTGGTTTCAATCTGAACATTGGTGCGTAAAAAATGTTCATATTCTTGGTTTTGTTGTTAATGTTTTGTCTTGGCAACAAAAGTAATGACTTTATATTTTTAAATGAGTTTTCACTGATTACATGTTACAAATCAATATGAAGATTGGCCTTGCACTATCGATTAATTTGGAATGATTTTGTGAAATATTCAATAAATATCAATTTTCATAAGGAAAAGCGATACCAAGTACAGACAGGAAGTGCATTTTAGTAGCTATTGTGGAGACTGAAACCTGTAGTATAAAATTAGATTTGAAACGGTAGTGAAGAAGTGCTCTATTGATTCTACCCATCCCATTTTTATGTTATGAGTTTCAATGCAAAGTACCTTACCTCATGCTATGAATTATACACAGTCAATAACTATGTTAAGCAGGTGCTATGGTATTTTATCACCCACTTAAATGCATTAAATTGATCAATAAAAATCTAGCATTATCAAATATCTGGTAGTTCAACAGCTTCAGTACCCAGTAATCGTGTCTGCACTATCTCGAGATTGCCAAATATCCAGCTATTTAAATTATCCCGATCGCAAACTATCCAGCTTATTTGCGTCTTCATTAGACCGAAGTAGCAAATTAGCTGGATAGTTGGTCGGGATAATATCCCAAGATATCTCGGTCTAGTTTGCGGTTTTCCGTGTTTACTCGAGGTCAGTGGTTGTACTAGCGCGCTGAGCGGTATAGATCGCATGTGCGAACCGGAAATCGTTGTGCATGATGGGATCGGGATATTTGACTCCGTACTTCGGTCTAATGAAGACGGTCGCAAACTATCCCGCTAGTTCGGAAATAGTGGGATATTTTGCAAACTAGACCGAGATATCTTGGGATATTATCCCGACCAACTATCCAGCTAATTTGCTACTTCGGTCTAATGAAGACGCAAATAGCTGGATAATTTGCGATCGGGATAGTTCAAATAGCTGGATATTTGGCAATCTCGAGATAGTGCAGACACGCCTAGTGTATGTTGTAGCCAATTCTGTCCTTCTTCTTTCTTTTTAAGTACAGACCTCTTTACAGAGTATTTCGTACTATATACTGGGGTGTGGGCAGGTGGACCACTACACCGGGGTTTCCCCCTACTCTTATACAAATAGTGCAGTGGGTTCTTAACGTGCAAAGGTAGTGACTCTTATCTACACGGGCCTCCATTTAACGTCCTATCCGAGGGACGGAGTGTTTTCCAGTTGAAATAACCTGCGTCTATGAACAAGGGAAGGGGCACGTTAACACACAACGCAGGCTTCAGTCATCCGCCTGGGTGGGAGTCGAACACGGGATCTTTGGTTCGACAGACGGACGCTTTACCGACTGAGCCAACTCGCCTCCTCATGACCATAGTGAATTAAAGGCCCACTAAATCATTGCAATTTTAACTACCGTATTACCCCCACCAAGTTGTATTTTTGGGAATATGCCTCCTTCTCTGAAAATATTATTCATGTTTTGTTCTACAAGTTAATTAATGAAGGAGATGAAAGTTATTTCTTACTAAATATTACTTCTTACTAACTTGTAGATACAGCAAGATTGATATGAAAGGATGAAAAGAAAAGATAGACAATGTACAAAGGTGCACTGTCACACTTTCATTTTCATTACAAACGTTGCACAACTGCAGCACATTTATTTAGATGTCGTGATCCTGTCACTTCACCAGTCACGCCCTGTAAATTCTGAGTCGCCAGCAAAGACATAAGATTTTGTTAAACGCTCGGCACAAGAAAGGGAGATCTTCTCTCTAATCTCTTGATCCCTGTCTGACAGTCTCACCACAATAGAATTGAGACCCCCAAAAGGGAGAACGGTTCATTTTTTTTGGTGATTTAGCGTAGGATTAGGAAAAGAGAAGGATTGCTAACAGTTGTTGTACAAACATTTGTTTGTATTTTTTCCATTTTATTTTGAAAATGTCATGTGTTTTGTGTAAATAAGCCATGTCTCTGAGAGAGAGAGATAAAGAGAGAGAGAGAGAGAGAGAGAGAGAGGGGGGGGGGGGGGGGGGAGAGGAGCATAGATGGGCCAGAAAGGGTTGGAATATATTTTGCCTGCGTTACTTATAGTTGCATAGCAGGAAAATGTTGTTCGTCTTATTAATGTATGCATATCTAACGCCCACGCCACGCCGTCTTCTATTATGATTTAAATAATAATAGAGTCGAGCTCCAAGTGAAATCAGGTTTTTGAATTGGTCCGCTAGCTATATGACTTTCACTCGGGGGTGGGGTTAGTCTCAAATAGACCACTGTATCAGTGTATGATATTATATTATTAAAATATAAAATACAAAGAGACAAATCCAGAAATAAAGTGCTTGGACACGATTTGAATTACGATGTCACTTGGTAATGATTTAATTAATATGAATGACAAATCTCATCCATCAAATCAGAATAATAGAAATAATACAACTTATATATAAATGTTGCAATAAATATAATTGCAAAGTATTCTTTAGAGTTAAAGGGCGACTTATTTCTTAATTAATTACAGTCTAATGGGGAAAGGACGGGATAGGTTAAGGGAAATGAAGTTAGTAATTATGGCCACTTAGCTCGCTGATATTTGGATCGTAGACTTGACTTGGAACGGGATGCGACTGGGACGAACTTGGACGAGACTTGGAGAAACTTGACTTGGCGGGACTGGAAGCTGGACGGGAATTGGCGGGAACGAAGCTGGACGTGACTTGGAGAAACTTGACTTGGCGAGACTGGAAGCTGGACGGGTACGGGAATGAAGCTGGACGTGACTTGGCGGGACTGGAACTTGACGGATACGGGAATGAAGCTGGACGTGACTTTGGACTAAACTGGATACAGTTCTTTATTATGTTGAATTAACAGACACTTTCCCAAATGACTGGAGCTGGAGTTGGCATTGAGTTGACTTTAAAATACGGAAGGTGTATTTCAGAACTTGCTCAACCTGTTAATGTTATTCGAATTCTCCAAAGTCCAAATCTTGAAGTATATTATATACTGGATATTTGAAGCACTGATGATTATTAAAGATGTATTAGGAGGAGAAGGGTTTCGGGTGAAGAGGTTCCAGGTGGGGGTTTCCAAGTCAGGATTTCATGCAAGGGATGGGGGTTTTATACCTAATTACATATTCACAATCTCGATTCCGAGATCTCCTCCTACAAAATATTCTTACACTAAACTTCACTATTTCGTTATAATTACAGTAGGTGACTGGGCGGGCATAATACTTGATGGACACTCGAACAGTGGTCCTGAACCATTAATCCTAACATTTTGATTGGGCGAAGTAAAAATAAGGGGAAGGAGTACAAAATACAAATGCTCATTGGTCAGTTAGGGATATTCCTGCTACTACCTTCTTTGATGACTCAGCTCTATATTTTATTGACTTGTTTACCACTATTTGCCTGTAAATAATCAGTCAACACCAACACTGGATAAATAAGGGCTTTGCTACTATATACAGAAAGTTATGACTGAAGGTCTTCTCAACAAACATCCTATTATTGGAATCTTTGGGCTAATGGAAAATGACCAGGTATCATCTCACTGTAGTTCGCTGATCTCAAGTAGGAAGAAAGATGATGAAATAGGAGAGGGAAAAAGAGGGAGAGGGTATCATCTCACTGTAGTTTGCTGACCACCAGTAGAGAGGATGAGGCAATAAAAGAGAGAGAGAGAGGGAGAGAATCATCTCACTGTAGTTTGCTGACCACCAGTAGAGAGGATGAGGCAATAAAAGAGAGCGAGATGCAATAAAAGAGAGAGAGATAGAGAGGGAGAGAGAGGGGGTTACCTGGTTTAAAGGGGAATATTCTACTTCGCTACACATATATACAAGTACATGTCTATTGAGATAAATGGAAACAAATAAGCATAAGATTATTCTATAAAGTGGATGAAAACAAGGAAGAATTAAGAAAAAAGAAAGAAAAAAAAAACAGTTTTATTTGTTGAGAGAAATGAAAAAAAACCACAAAACGGCCAAATGATATCACAAATTATGTGCTTAAACATATGTAATCACAGTTTCTCTACTACGACAAATCTTGCCCAGTACCCGTTCTGTGCAGAGGAGACAAAAAAATATGTAGGGCAGTGATAAACAGCCCGAATGGGTTTAGAGTGGGGAGGATTTGTTGAGAGAGACAGCCACTATATAGGAAATATGATCGCATGATGTTTGCTGTCGGAAACAAGCCTCTTGACCAGCCGGTTTTGAATGTCCAAGCCAACTAACAATGGGCATGGGAAGGCACGTAGGGATGGGTATCGTCACCATCGGGCCTCGAAATCCAACACTTAGAGAAAATTTACAGAGACAGTTATAAAGTGTGCTGGGTAAATGCTCACTTACATGTATGAGCAGTTATATAAACAAATTTTCACATTTGAACTTGAAGAATTGGCTATTCTAACACCGTCTGCTTGCAAGAAGGCCATTGTACTGCCATTGACAATGCAAAGCTGTTAAGGCCTTCTTGCAGTCAGTCTACATTGAAGTCTCTGTGCTCTTTCGTTTTGTAATAGAGTACGCACTGACAAAATGTGTTGACTGAATGATGAGGTTACCAAACCAAACAACATGCTGATGTACATGTAGATATGTTGTGAATACTGTGATTTGTAGATAAAGCGAATACAATGAATATCATTATTGAATGATGATAGTATTGTCAGGAAATATAGAACTGCTAAAAACAAACATATGTGAAGATTAGGCAGTTTAGGCTATAAAGCCACCTACATATACATGTATGTGGGATTGAGTTATATTCTGAATAATTGCTTTCTCGATCATACAGGGCTTTCTTTTTTAGACAATCGTTCTGACTCTGAAAGAGACTGCCCTGTTTTTTAAAATGAAATATAATCAATACTTAAGCAGATATGATAAATCAATATTTTATGATCAGAGAGATTTGAAAAACTATATTTAAATTATAATGGTCATAGAGGACCTTGAAGCCATATCTGTTCGATATTGAAGTGTTTCTCAAGGGATTACATCATCTAATTAGTCTTGTAGGTTCTCATCGGTAGTTCAATGTCCTGTAAGGTATGCCCCAAGGCTGCTGTGCTCACGGCCGAACCAACGCAATAATTATGCAACCCCTTCGCATATACCGTTGTTTGGACAGTACAGCCATTTCTCTATGCTTTGCGTTGAACGTTGCCCCTGGCTTGAATCTAAATGGGTATGATACATGGCACGAATCCTTCATCTTGGAGCTTTCTTGTTTATCTTCATCTTCAACTCAACATTTTGATGCCATGAGCCGAGGTGGATGATGATGATGATGCCCCTCCGTAATACCATCATCTACACACCTAGAGTTTGGGCAAGCAGAGATCTCTACACGTTTCTTCCTCTATAATGCAGTGACTTGGGCAATATCATAGCAGTGTTGGTCTTTATATCTTTTGTTTGATGACTTTCTTGTGATTTTGAATGTGAAAGATCGTGAGGACATTATAAGCTGAGAGCTGCAGGGACTGTATCATTTGAGTGAGGTGACATTTAATAACCTTCTTTCTGTGATTGTGTTTATTGCCCCTTTAGGAGTTCAATTTTTTATTTTTTGCACAATAGATGCAAATGTGAATGAAGTATGATGTGGAGAAGGCATGCAAGGTGGGGGGGGGGGGGGGGGGGGAAAGAGGAAGATACATATATAGATAGATAGATATGTAGATATATATATAGATAGATAGAGAGAGAGAGAGAGAGAGAGATAGATAGATAGATAGATAGATAGATAGATAGATAGATAGATAGATAGATAGATAGATAGAAAGAAAGAAAGAAAGAAAGAAAGAAAGAAAGATAGATAGATAGATAGATAGATAGATAGATATGTAGATATATATATAGATAGATAGATAGAAAGAAAGAAAGAAAGAAAGAAAGAAAGAAAGAAAGAAAGAAAGAAAGAAAGAAAGAAAGAAAGAAAGAAAGAAAGAAAGAAAGAAAGAAAGAAAGAAAGAAAGAAAGAAAGAAAGAAAGATAGATAAGATAAGATAAGATAAGATAAGATAAGATAAGATAAGATAAGATAAGATAAGATAAGATAAGATAAGATAAGATAAGATAAGATAATAGATAGATAGATAGATAGATAGATAGATAGATAGATAGATAGATAGATAGATAGATAGATAGATAGATAGATAGATAGATAGATAGATAGATAGATAGATAGATAGATAGATAGATTTTTGATAATAGGTTCGTATGGGATGCAGGGAAATTTGTTATGAAAACCGTTATTTGTTATGAATCCACCCATTGGATGTGCAGTCATCCTTTTTCATTTTCAACAAAAGCAAACAAATGCGGGTTTTTCACAGATAGTTCTGGTCCTATTTTATAACTCGATTGCCCATTAATTCAGCCTATGGGTGGTCCTACAGACTTTTATCAATTTGAAAAGATTCATTACATCCTATTTTGATCAAAAAGACATTCCTTCATTACTATGTCTTTTCATTACAATCAAAACTCTAGTAAACGAGTATGTGTACGCCATCCATACACAATCTTCCAAAGGGTCCCATTGGTCCTCTAGAACTGTTCAGTGTGTTCCGGAGGTCCAGCATAAGAGACCCTGGTACTCTTTTGTTATGGGTCTGTCATACAACCGAGTTTGCAAACACGCGACACAATGTGTCAGAGCGTTACAACCTGAGGGCTCAAACTTTGTGATCGTGGAATGTCAGCTTTATATCTCGCTTCAGAGGAAGCTGCATATACTATGACATTCAATTTAATTCATGTGGTAGAGGATAGATATTTGTGCTGATTCCGTACTTCTAAAGCTATTTTCAGGAGGCGCGATGTGTCAGTGGTAGAGCAGTGGTCTCGTAACTGGAAGGTCCCAGGTTCGAAACCAAGTCGATGCGCCAGTGCGTGCCCCTTGGTAAGGCATTAATCCACATTACCAAGTCCCACAAAGAGGACTTAAAGCCATCAGTCCCCTGGTTGCTTACTTTAAAAAGCATACACATGCTTTCATAGCAATCAGGTAAAACAAACAGACAAACAAACCCAACTGTTTTCTACAACTAGGGGAAGTGAAACTTTTGATACTCATTTGAAATATCGATAGAAACATTTTAAAAACAATATTTGAATCTCTAGTACAAAACAGGGTTGGGAAATTTTGGAGGTTAAAATAGTGTACTGTGAAACAAAAAGCTCAGTTCTGCTTGCATTTTCATCTATGGTAATATATACACAAGTATCGTGTTCAGTCTTTGTCAGTGGCTCCAGGAGAAATAAAAACTCTTAAGTCATGTACATCACAAGGATAGCTGAAACTCCTGAAAGTACACATGTAGGCTCTTAGAAGATGCTTGAAACAGCATGTATATATTTGTTTTAAGCATGTCTCGTAAGTATGTAAATATGTGTGAGCGCATTAAAAGCAGTCTGAGTAAACATTACAAGCATGAATAATGGATTTTTTTCGAGTGGGGGAGGTTGACGGTCAAATTCAAACGAGATTGTACCAATTAGGCACATTTCCATTAGCCCAAACAGGCTCTGACTAGATATTAAACTGATCAGAGCCTTTTTCTGAAAATACTGGTTGTCCTACTTTGAAGTTCCTTGTTTTCACTAGCCCAAGTTTCACACTCCCACTTGTGTAAGGAGTTAGCATTTGCTTTAGAGTAAAGCCATTTTCCTAAAGCATTGTCTTTGGTGCATTATATACACTGCTTCTTCTCCAAATAGCAGATTATCTCATGAAAGATTTCTAGTTTGCTTTGGATAATATCAGTAACTTGAGATGATATTCCAAGCGCCTAAGGGAAACAACCCGTCAAAGTGAGGAGGTATCATCACGACAATTTTCTCAGATCAACAAATTTTGTAGGCTATTTTGGAAGCTTGGGCTAATGAGGACGGGCCTCACGAGAGAGATAAGTTTATCCCAAGTCACTGGATAATCAAGTGTTTGATTTGAAAGATGATGCATTTGAAAGAGTTTGTTTTCCATCATAGTCCAGATCGCAAACACAAAGCCAGATATTCCCGCTCGTGTGTACACAACATGAGGGTATGACATATTGGAATAGAGAAGTGGAGAATAGCCATTGTTGGGAGAATATAATGATGTGTGCATTGTCATCCAATGTTCCAGTCGAAAGGTTATCATGTTTGTTCAGAAGATACAATTGCGTTTGATTTTGTCAGAGAGAGAGGCAGACAGAAAACGACTGAACTGGCAGTTTGGGGTTTACTTCTGGTGTTAAAACAGGGCCACTCATTTTCATTGAGTTTCATGATTCTAAAACACATATTTTCAATACCAGGAGGCTTTTAAATACAAATTCTGAAAACACAATAGGGTTCATAAGTCTGAATATTTGTTGTATTCTTCCTTTGTATTAGAATGTATTCTCATGTGGAATGTTGTCTCAACAGCAATTAAATGAGTTATTATTTCATTTTTTGCCTACAATGCTGAATTATTTTTTAAATTCAGAGCAAGAGAAGGATCAAACTTAAATTCAAATATGAAAGTTATTGTAGCCGTTTTGGTTTAAATGATTTGGCCTGAAATACCTTCAAACACAGAAAAATAAAAGCAAATTTTGGCTCTTGTAAAATCAATCATAGATAATTTAAGTCTGGACAGGTAAACATGAGCGGATTTTAATGTTTAATAATGCTCTTATTTTTGCACTTATACTTTTCAAAGGATTATATACCTGTAGGTATGAATGATAGTTTAATACAAATATTATTAGGCACTACATATCCTGGTGTGTTGTGTTTGATATATATATATACCACCAAAAAAATGAAGGGCTGACAACCATCCTTTAATGATAAGTACCAACATAGCGCTCGAGGCTGCAACCCATGGGTTTATGGGGAAAAAATGCATTTATATGGTAATTCCATTTCACTGTTTGCTATAAATGTCTCATATTCCTGATCAAACTTTTAAATATCTTTATTTTGTGCAGACCATAATGTGTTCCATTCCTATACAAATATACACTAGTCAGCAGACATGTTAAACAATGTTAAGCCTTAATGAGTTCCATTCAGTGGTATTTGCACACCTTATTATTTGAGTTATACTCTATTTGGTTATGCTTTTTCTATTTGTTTTTCTGATCAGGCACAGTATTTTATCTTATATGTAGCTTTCTGAGCGTGCAAGCAATAATACAAGAAGCAAATTTGTTTCGCTTTTGTTTGCATCTTTTATTAGGAAGGGTTGAATTCGGTTAGAAGAAAAGTAACTAGACAAACTGCCTAAAGGTTCAATGGAATTAGGCAAGCCTTGTATTTTTGTGATGTTTATCCATCCTTTGCAAAATTGTTATATTATCTAAACTCACAGAAATTAATGAATAACTTCAAAGTATATAATATAGTGACAAAATAAAAAATGAAAGAAATGGATGTATTGAAAAGAGAATTGCTGTACTTATACTGCTTATACTGTTTATGTTATTGGATACAATTCAGTGTATTGCATTTTAATTTTAGGGAGAAAAGTGAAAATATGTCAAAGTTTTTTATTAATTATTTTATATACACTAGAGTATCATGTGATTGAATTCTAAGTATTACTTTAAATACTTTTTAGGGGAAGAGTAATTTGCATATCTGAACATCCTAAGTGTTCTTTTTATTGCCTCATATACACTAGAGTTAAACATATCCAATATGGTTTGTAGTGAAAAAGACATTTTTCACAGTCACCCCTTAACCTGCACTATTTCAGTCTCATTTTAGTCCCTTGCCATATGCATTAGGGCTGTATATTACATTAGAAGCACTTCAATTTCACATTACAAAAAGCCCCTTTTGTGAGATGTGCCATTGAGACACAGATCTATTACATTTACCCAACCTCACATTAGATTAGTGTTTAGAGAAGTATGTAATACATTGAACATATTGGGGATTTTTTTTTCCTTAGAGTATGGGATCAGTGCACTTTTTTCCAGTAATTTCCAGTATTATTCATCAAATTCTATTTACATATAATGTAACTACATTTAAGAAAGGTGATGTAGTTCTAAATGCATGAATGCAACCTGTGATACAAAGGAATGACCAAAAAATGAGAAATGAGAGGGATTCATGTAATGATTTTGATCAAATCTAGCTGGGCCTGTGGATTTGCAGGTACTCAATATTTCATGAGTGCATATTTCTGACACATACTTGGCCAATTCCCTTGATTGGCAATGTGTAAGTACCTCTTGATAAATCTGTTCATCACCCAGTCGAGGGATATAGCTAGATAGAGATAGATATACAGAGAGAGAGTGAGAGAGGGAAAAGAAGAGTGAGAGAGGGAGAGAAAGAGAGAGAGAGAGAGAGATAGAGATGGCTGACAGATTGAGACAGAGGCAGAGAGAAAGACTCACCCTTGGAGAAAGAGGCAAAGAACCAGAAATGTCGCCAATTTAATAGGAGTTGATAAGGGTACGTGATGATCCATGATTTCCATCCGGCAGAGGAGCGTTGAAGAGGGAAACAGCAGCCGTGCAGGGATTTCAAATGCCCTTGTTCTGGAAATGACTGATGGATGCCGCATTTTAAGTGGCGGGATAAAGTACGGATGATATTAATTAACCTGCGCAGATGGAATGAGAGCTTCATTGACAGGTAGATAGATTATCGCAGGCATAAAAATTTCATTGGCAAACAGTTATTACATTAAAATTCAAAATTGTGGTTTTACCATAGACCTAATATGCACAAGATAGTAAAACGAGGTAAATATTGAAAGAGAGGTATCTTTTGTTGTTGCTTGAATCAATTGCCTTCAATAAATCACACCTGAATTGTGAAGGCCACTCAGTGTAGAATGGATCAACATTATATAAAAGAGCAAGTTGAAAATATTCATAAAATCTTTTGCCATGCTTTTAAGGGCGCTTGAATTTTTCTCAATTTTTTAATTAAATTACCATAATCCTTTATAGATTCAGTTGAAAAAGTAATATATGTCTAGACAATTTTGATGCATTGATTTCTTTTTGGTGAGCCTTGTGTGAATTTCAATATATAACTTGAAATTGAGTGTAAACTTGTGTGGAAAGTAGATTTTGCTGTCTTTGGGAATAAGTCCCATTATGGAATTTAATTTAAAGATTCAGTTGATATGCCAGTCATGTTATTCAAATGTTTCTAATTCATACATCGTTTTCATTTACACATTCTTTAAAACTGAACGCTGAAACACAGTAGCTGTATTTAAACAGCTTATTGTCCATACATGTTCAACAAAATACCTTAAAACCCATCTTGCCCCTTCAAACCATCACTCTTACAAATCAAAGCAAAAACCAAATTAACCCATCACGGGAGTGAAAGCATCTATAGGGCAACAGAAGTAACAAAATGGACGAAATTAGTCCCTTATCTGATGAAAGCATAGTGACAACCTGAGCAAGTATCCGTCTATCAGCGGCCAATCTTAACTCAAGAGCTCAACTGTCAGGACTCCTCAGCGCTTCCGATGAAGAAGCAGGGATGATTCTTATCTCCATCTTAAGGTGCGGTAGCGCGAGAGGAAAAAGCCCAAAACGGGAAAGAAGTGGTAGTAAACGAGAGTTGTCTCTGGAATTTCAACTGCGAGCTGTCAGCCAGGAGATGATAACCATCTATCATGAAAAAAACTCCATCTCAGGGTGCCAACGGACGTGCATCTCCTGCTATCGCCATGACGATAGAGACTGTTGCTCAAATTATTTTGCAGGAGTTTGCCCTTTGATGTGCAGCTAGCTTAATGTCTCCTTCTCTTGTTCTCACCTCATTAAACCATGGCAATCAGTGCTTGTCGACATTAATCAACTCATGCATTCATAGTCTCAAGAGAGTGAGAGGCAGCCAGGATTAACCATCTTGTCTCTGTTGGTGTGTTAGATGAGAGGCAGGGACCTTAATGCTTTAAAGGGATTAATGGTCTTTCAATTTAATCAACAGTTTGCTGCAGAAAATGATTTTGAATACAGTCAAGTAATTAAGTAACCATCAATTTTAACACCTTATGAGTGTGGATTTCTAATGGATCCATAATGTCCGTAGACAAGTCCACAATTAGTAGACAATAAGTCAACAATAAGATAATCTGAGTTAAAGTAAAAAGTAAAAATGCTGCCAAGGGTTGTAACCATCGTAAACAATTGAAAGTAATTTGTACATCTGAATGATTGAGAACTAGTTAGCAAAGAGAGATTTCAAGAATTTATTAAGATTTGTTTTAAAACAAAGGCACCTAATGAGCAGATAGTAAGAGAAAGAGAGAGAGAGAGATGATTGATTCTGATTTCATTCATAAAAGGAGGCATGATGGCTTAGTGGTAGAGCTGGTGTCATGTAGGCAGGTCCCAGATTCAAAATCATGTTAATGGGCTACCGGTAGTCTTTATCCTCATTTCGTAGTCCACAAGATAACAATTTAAGTCTTAGGTCCCCTTATTGCTGCTTACTTCATACAAGCCGGTACTTGCTCCCTTAGCAGAGAGGTAGATATATCATAAATAATTGTTTCTTTGTTTGTAGTTATTTTCATTTATGATTACAAAATTTAAAATAAACATAACTTCTTCAAAGAACAAAAAACATCAGTTTTAATTTTAGATCACATGCGTATGATATATGCGGTGCCTGTTGAATGCAATCTGAGATGAATTTCATCCATGGAGGTGAGTACCCATGCACTCGATCTCCACTATGTTTTCATCTTCAGTAGATAGCCCTCATGTAGAAATACACTGTTCTGTCTTTAAGAAGAAGGCAGTGAGAATGTGCTTATTTTTTTCTAGAGCACTTGTAAGGCTAATGTGGTCCTCAGTGTAAAGAATACATTTTGGCTGAAGATGCACATATGTGAGAGGCAAGGTGATTGTAATTTGTTTTATCCACTAAAAATGTGCATAAAATCTGTAATCTTTACATAATCCACATAGTGTATGCAGGGGTAAGTCGTTGCAGGTAGATGCATTTCACCTGGTATAGGAATTAAGCTGTTGACATGCCTTTTGAAACTGCTACATTTTATTTGTTAAATCTATTTTTTTTTGGCTGTGATTTTTCTATGCTGTGAATATGTACAGGAAAATGCCACTCTATGTTGCAATGAAGTACGAATCTCACATTGAATAGTTCTCTGATTAAAAGCATGAAGCTTTATGTACTGCTTTGAACAAGATGTCATTCACTTTAAAAGATAATCAGATGCATCAGCAGATAACGGTAAAAGTTACATTTTAATCATTACTTTAGTAACAACCCAGTAAATAATTTGACTCATTTAGAAACAGATGCCATCATTCAACATTTAATAACATGGCATGTTACCTGTAAAATTATCTTAATTTCTGTGCTATTGATCTCACTCAGTAACTGCTAGGAATGCAATATACCAATTAATTTCACAGCCACAGGCTGCATCTTTTGTAGACGGTAGAGCTGATTCGAATGTCAGGGTTATTCCTTTGATCATAGACAACGTGTTCAGATTGAATGTACCTAACGTAGTGTAGCTACCACCTGCCTCAAGCTGATACATCATGGTGTTTTGAGAAGTGTCTGTATATTCTGTATGTGACTAGTTATTGGTTGATGACAAGTGAAGATGTATTTGTTTCTGATCACTGTTATCATTATCATCATGTACATGAATATTAAGTGTAATCATTGTTGAGTCATCATCGTTATGATCTTCATCTTCATCATCATCATCTTCAACATCAAGATAATCTTCATCGTCGTTGTCGTCATCCTCACCATCGTTATTGTGGTCATTGTCATTGCCATCATGGTCATTGTTATCGCCATCATCATCATCATAATCATCATCATCATCAGTCCATCTTTATCTGAAAAGCTTCATTACCTCTGACATATTATGACTGAGGCCTAAAAACATATTTCTTAAAGACGTCAAGCAAAACTCTTTGAACTTATCAAAGGCCTCTACTACACCCCCTTATCCCTTCCTACTACTCATACTCAAAGAAATCTATTTAACCTATGATTATTTTTTATTTATATTATTCCATTTTATCTGAGCCATCTTTATGTTATCATCTTCATCATGTAACCTCCATCCCCAGTGGGGTGACCGCAAATCTCCTACATATAACTTCCTCCCCCAGTGGCATTCCGCACATCTCTTTCAGATGCGATCCCCCATCCCCATTCAAACATCCGTTTCCTCTCCTGGCCTTCCTTCCTCTTTCCAAAGGTGTTAAGGGGCAGGCTCTAATGTTTAAGGACTCACTCCAAACATCCATTCATTATTCTCAGTAGGACATAGAGCGAGACATGAAAGTCAGGGGTAATACAACCGCAGTGATAGCAGGTGCTTTTTCAGCTGCAATGATCAAGTTCTTGGTGAGCGAAGAACCAGCGCTCATGTTGATTGACTCCCCGTGTCAAGTGGCATGGTTTAGAAGGGCTTGGGTTTCTCTCACCTGTGCCCAGGTCAAGATGGTACTGAACAGGGCCCTCAAATAGGGACAAAATCCGACAAAGGGGCAATCCTTTACCCCTCTTAACCCCCTCCATAGCACCCCTCTCCCAATTCTATTCTATTAACATACCAGTACCATTTCACTGCTTGAAAATGGGTCTCTTGACTTACGAATGATTATATTTATGTATCAACTCACCTGTGCCCAGGTCAAGATGGTAGTGAACAGGGTCCTGAAATGGGGACAAAATCCGACAAAGGGGCAATCCTTTACCCCTCTTAACCCCCTCCATAGCAACCCTCTCCCAATTCTATTCTATAAACATACCAGTACCATTTCACTGCTTGAAAATGCGTCTCTTGACTTACGAATGATTATATTAATGTATCAACTCACCTGTACCCAAGTCAAGATGGTGGTGAACAGAGCCCTGGAATGGGGACAAAGGGGCAATACATTACCCCTTCTTACCCCTCATCCCAACTCTATTCTATTAAACATGTATTTCATAGCCTGAAAGTAGGGTTTGGCCGTGTAATTAAACCCCCACCCCCATTTCACCCCTTCACCAACATACCTTCACCAACATACCTTATTCACTGCATGAGTAGGACTTCTGACTTCTGAAATACATTTACATTTATGAATTTGCTGATTCAAAGTGGAGGCCATGAGATGAAAATCAATAAATTCACTCCCGCTGATTTTTATGTGAAAGAGGTTGGACCTTGAATTTATAGAATTCCTGGAAATAGATAGAGAGAGAGAGAGAGAGAGAGAGAGAGAGAGAGAGAGATCAGGAGAGAATTATAAGTGAGAGAAAAGAGCATGCTGAAAGGTGATAAATGGGTGACCATGAATTTGAAAGATTATTTCATCCGAATACTGTCATTTATTTGTTTGTTTATTTATTTATTTATTTATTGATGCATGTCCACAATTCATTGGAGTAAACATCACATGAAAAAGAATATAATATAGCAAATCATTTTCAATTTCACAATCCATTTGAATTGACTTCACATGAAAAAGAATGTAACAATGATTTATCAAAGACAAGTTGCAACTATTGTACAGTTTAAAGAATGAACACACAAAGCTGATGAAACATAAGCATAGAGCTTGAATCGTTACCACACATTTCAAATATATAATATTCAACATAAGAAAAAGGGGACCATGAGGGACCAATGGTCACCGATTAGGCATTGTTTGCCATAGGGCGCAAGTAGTTATAAGTAATGCAGTGGGGCTTTAAATGACGTCGACATTAGAATCAAACCCAAGTAAGTGGATTTACAGGCAGGAAATGCCATTTCATCTCTAATTTTTAAATCCAATATTCCTCTTCACTGTGGTATAAAGTTAACCTGATTTAATGTAGGTTAAACTTTCAACATCCAGTTATAATCAAGTGGATTATATCAAGGACAAGGTTTAAAAGAGGTGCATTCCAAATGGATCCCAAAGTCTCAAAATAAATTTTGATTGATATTCATAATTGTAAAAATGCTTTCTTTCTTTTTTTTCAGTTTCTGTGAGTGAGGTTCAAGTGCTGATCCGGTTGGATCACAAAGTCTCAAAATAAATTTTGATTGATATTCATAATTGTAAAAATGCTTTCTTTCTTTCTATTTTCAGTTTCTGTGAGTGAGGTTCAAGTACTGAAGGAGCAGCTCCGGGTCCTCAGTGCAGAGATGACCAGTCTAAGACAGGCCCTTGGGTTTCATCAAAGACCACTACCAGGCTCACACTCAAGACACGTCATCAATAACCAAGGTTTGTAGGACCTATGTCTTCACGAGTTCTTGGGGTTTTGTCTGTAAAGAGTTAGATTTAGCTGTTTCAAACTTGCTTTAATTTAATTTATAGACAAATCTCGTTGTGTGAGTGGTTGGGGATGGTGATATTTAAGATGTGATTGTCAAAAATGGGATGTCAAGTTTTGAAGTATGATCAGTCTATCCTATTGGGGGAATAGAGTCATCATTAAACCTGGCAAAATAAGCAGGGTTTGAATCCAACACAACCCCTCTTATTGTATATAGGAAAGAAATCTGATGTTATAAAAAAGAGAGAAAATGTCATTGCCAAAATTACTTAAGTGCTCACGGTAAAATGTTACTGATTATACCCTCTCTAATTGTATATGGAAAACAAATCTCATGATCCAAACAAGAGAGAGAAAATGTTGTTGCTGAAATTACTGAAGAGCTCACGGTCTGACATTTTAAGAATCCATGCGTTGCAAAGCATGACTGATGTTCGAATGAAACAGGAACAATACCCACAATTTAATTTGCTCTTCCTTTTCTGTCAACACAATAGGAAAATCTAAGAGTCTCTTCCCTAACATCCTTGTATGTATCCTAGGAGACATTAATTAAAGCTGTGACAATCAAAATGTCAAGATGACAAAGAGTGAACAATTTTTGTCACGAGGCATCTTAATGTACTTATGTACCGGTGACATGCACATACAGACTTCACATAGATGTATGCCACAGTAACCATGCATGCAGCAGTGAGCGGTTTCGTGTGAACTACATGAACATGAAGTGGGGATGAGAAGAGAAGCCACTTAATTGCTTTGCACCCGGGGGAGGTACTCAGCGCTGGTTTGGACGGAGGGTGTGTTGCTTAACCCTCAAAACCACTACCCATTTTTGAGGGCAATTTTGCGGTAAAGCCCATCTTTTCACAATTTTTTTGAAAATTTTGATAACATGGACCCATGGTTAGGAATATTTTTGTCAAAAATAGGACCCACGTTAAGGGATTTTTTGGTGAAAAAGTGACCCATTAGAGCTGCACACCCGTATGTCTTAATATGTGAGTACCCCTCCCCCTGGGGGGCTTTGCAACAAAGGTCCTATACGTAGTCACTTGTCTATGTGTTTTAAGATACAAATATGTGTAGTATGCTCAAGTACGTTTACCCCCCCTCCCATTAATGGCTTACCAAGTCATGTATGATATATGCGATCAAACATACTATGGAGAAAGGAAAGGACATCCACCGAGGTTGTGCATGATGAGAAGGTATTCTTCAACTGATTAGATTTGAAGGAATGAATGTTCATTCTCTGCTGATAATGAAGTTATATATTGCTACCATGATGACAGACATCCTTGAAAAAATTGTCGTAAGTGAATAAAGGATCCCAGAGATTTTCATGATTGTGATAATCAATCTGTAAAATGAACTTCAATGTCATGCACAAGTACCGGTAGATATTTTCCAGCGATAATGAAGTTATGTTGATGACAAGATGACAGACATCCTTGAAAATCCTGTCTTCAGAATAAAAGAAATAAATGTCCCACAAAATTTAGATTTCATGATTATATTCAGACTGTGTAATGGAGTCCATGCTCATGCACAAGTCGATGTTCTCCAGTGATAATGAAGTTATGTTGTGTAAGAGGAAAGACCTTGAAAATCTTGTCTTCAGCTAAAAAATAAAAACAAGTTTTCCAGAAAATTGTGAAATATACAGGAAATGGGTGTAGATCGGAAAGATAGGATTGGTGCTTGAAGTAATCCATATTCTCTATTATGTTATATCTAGGTTAATGCCCATCTCATATGAAGTGAACACATCTCAATAAAGGAGACATTGCCTTGAAAGTTTGTAAGATTTTGATTTTTCAGAAGCAAGGGTTACTACAGACTAAAACACAGTCTTAGAAATATGACATTACATGGACAAAGGTAAATGACAGACAAAATAGAGAGAAATTTTGTAAGATTTTGGTCTTTCAGGAGCAAGGGTTACTAGAGAGTAAACACTCTAGGGAATATACATGGCATTAAAAAGGTAAATGACAGAAAAAGAAGATAGTATACAATGGTTACTGCATTTTTAGGCCCATTTGCATAGTCATACCGAAGAGATACTACAAAGTGAGCTCCAGTATTGAAAGTCCCTCCAATATATAAAATTGTTTGTTGTACACAACTGACGTCAACGTTCTGATTGGCAAAAACCTGCTGTACCCCTGGAATCATGATGATAATATAAGTAATGATAATGATGGGGATAATGGAAATATGAATGGTCATTATATAGTGCTTGTAGATGTCACCTCTTTGTCATCAATGGAGTTAAAATACCCACAGTTGACCAATCCTCAAAAGTGTTGGATGTATACATAATAATTTTTGAATAGGTATATTTTCTATCTCAAGTTGAGTTGTTCTGCACAATGGCAATGATTTAGCTTTGGAAAATTTGTTCTGTAAGAACTACGAGCCGATAACAAGTTATCATGTATAATGTTTTACTTGCATCATCAACTTTTAGATTACCACCTCACCTTATGTACTTTTAATGCTTATTTGAACCTGGCAATACTTTTTATTTTACCCTTTATTTCAGTTTCCTTACAATGTATTTTTGATCTTATGCAATTACACCTTGAATTCTGCTCAAGTGTGAAATAGGATATTACACTGCCGACTGTAAACATTTACCGAATGTTGTGAGCTATTTTCCGAGCGTAGTGTCAAAAATAATCATACCATGCTGTGATGTAGCATCAGAGTTTGGAAACTTGAAATTACGTTACGCAGGACCTGTTTCATTACCATAGCAACGGCATGCTACATTAGCATTCCGTCAGAGCATTAAATTAAAAGGTCACCTGGGCAAGGTTATCGCTCTGAACTATGTTCAAATTTACCCAACGTCTGAACATTCCAGCATGTTTAAGTACCTGTAGTGGAATCTATTCCGGGGGACTGGCCGGGGCAGTTCCTCTGATTTTACATCTTGATGTTTGATCAGGGAAATCCGGGAGAAAAGAGATTAGGCACGAAGCATTAGAAAGAACCCTCGCCGCGACGGTTGGGTGTTAGCAGGAGCGTTCAAAAGTCGCAGGTGTCCTGGGCAAATCTTACAAGTTGGTACCAAATCCATTGACTGGAGTGTAATCTGTTTTCGTTTGGGGGAAGTAAGTGAAGTGAGTAATTCAACGTTGTTATGGTTTGTACAGGTGAAGTTATGTAGCTAAAGGATTTTGAGAACTATAATGGATAATGTTATAGAGGATTTGGGCTGGAGCTCTTCAAGGGAAACCAAATCCCCTTGAACATAAGCAGCTTAAGAACATAATATTTTTGATTGACTGGGTTGTGTTTTCGATACTCTTCATAGTTTGCTTAAAGGTAAAGACCAGTATTGGAAACGCCCCAATTTCAAAAAATGAAATGGAAGCTCTTATTACCAATCATGTGAAAGAATATGTTTTGAATATTACATGACGATAACAATTTTGATGGGAAACAGCCTGCTGATCGATATATTTGGTAAATTAGTATATCTATATACTGTTGAGAGATACAAATGCACGTGTCGCGCACGTGTGTGTAGTCCCATATACCTCTTTCTGTGTACAGTGCTTCTAACTTTATGAAGACTTGGCCAAATTTTTTATAATTTTGATGATTCCAGAACCTTGCAGTACATCTATGCTAGATGATCAACCTTTTTCTGATCGATTTCACAACGTTTCTTTCACTATGCAATTGCATGACCACAACTGGTCTTTACCTTTAAAGTATAAATGAACATTAGAAACTGATTTCAATTCAGAACAAAAACCAATATTAAATGTAAAAAATGTAGCTGCGAAAGCTTGTTAATCTGGTAATAACGCCTAGCAAAACACAAGGAGAAATAATTCATGTTTGATATCCAAACGGCTAGTCACAGTCTTGCAAGAAGTGCATAGAATATTCAAAAGGATATTTTGATTGATCACTTCGGGCCTAAATAGATCCAGGGCCCAATATTTACAAACACAATTAATTGCATGCCCTCGCTTTTACTCATATAGGCCTGTCTTCATCAGCTCAAGATTGCCAATTTCTGATTTGGGAAATATAATCCTGAAGTTACAAATCGCGTCTTCATCAGCTCGAGATTGACCTCTTGGGATGATTATCTCGACCAAATATCCCGCTAATTGCAACTTCGAGCTGATGAAGACGCAATTGAATTGGTTAATTTGCGATCGGGATAGTTCAAATAGCGGGATATTTTGCAATCTCGAGCTGATGTAATAATAATAATCTTTTAAAGTTCACTCCAAATTTTATGAAGTTAAACCGAAAATGGAAATTCTTTTCGCCCAATTGATCGTGAGCCCGGCAGCCACTGAGCAGCGCCAGATCGACGTTGCTCTATCCCTTATTGTTGAACCTAGTCTGTAGTTTATAGTGGCAAATCTTTATTAGATCTACTTATAATTAGTTGTAATTAGAGATCTTTGACCTGGAAGTCAATATTAATTTCCCTTTTGCCAATGCATGCATAGCTCTATTCTTTCAAGGAAAAAGGTGTAATCGACATACAATACTACCATTCTTCTTGTAATTATTACATGGAGAATATACCAGTAGGAGGAAAAGCCCTTTCAAGATGGCAAAGTGGGCGCGGTCTAGAAGGAGTACCATGATCTAATCACAAGCACGGTCTATCATACAAGTCTACAAGCGTAGTCAAATTTAACACCTTGACTACTGATTTCTCTAATTCCCATAGGCTTTATACAGGGACCACCTGGTTGCAGTAGGCAATGGGTTAAAGGCATTCATGTCCTCTAAAAAAGTAGAACATACTCCTTTCAAGCCATAAAAATGCATAGCAATTATACTGTCAAACTAGTTATTATGGTAAACATTTTGTAAAGAGCATGTAATTTATAGGTGGTGGGGTAGATTACTAAATATCCAGTCTTGAATGATATCCACAGAAATTTTGACTACAAATAGGTACTTGGGAAATATCATATGCCTTTTACATTGCCATTTAAGGTCAAGGTTGATCTCTCTTGATCAAAAATATATTTTTGAAATTACTCCTTGGTGAATTAACTTTAATAATGTGAAATCACCCCAAATAGTTTCCTACCTAATCTATCACAATTTAGACACCCAGCCACAAAGAATTTCCTTTCTGCTAAGTTACGAAGCCTGGTAAAGTCATACGCCTGATGAATGGACTTACCCATTCTCAAGCAAGCCCTTTGTATGGGAGGCTACCTCATGAATGGACCAAGCATTTCCAAAACAAATTATGAAATACCAAAGTGGTTATATTAACTGTGTCATAATTGGAAAGATTGATTTGAGATTTCTGACTTGATATGAAGGTCGACTAGCTAGCAGGAGGTTGATTTATTGTTTGAGAAAGCTGGGGGTAGTCTGTGGAAAACAGACGCCGGATTGATACCTGGTTGTACACAATTAATGTGGTTGACTGAGACTCAGACTAGCAAGGAGTTGTTTTTGTTGTTTTTGATTTAGTTTTTATTGGCGTGTATCATTCATTTATGAATATTTATGCCAAATTCAAGTTGCATGAAACAAAATTAAATGGAAGTAGAAGAAAGAAGGCAAAAAGAAAATCTACGCTGTTCAATTGAACATCATTGATACGCTTTTAAAAGATATTTGTATGAATCAAGTCTGTAGTTACAGGATTTTTGTTAGTGTAGGCTTGGTTCTAGTTTGAGCAGGGTTCATTATGTTTGCAAACTTTTGCTAGAACTTCATATTGGTGATCAATCTGTATGTTGTAAAAAATTGAATACGCTTAGCTCATCAACCAATAATATTACTTTTTAGGCAAGTACTATTACCTAGGTCTTAATAGGGAGTTACCTATGAGTAACAAAGATATATGTTTTTCTTATAAATTTTAGAAAATGAATAGTTTGGCAATATTGATGAAAATTTATTTGGATATGAACTGTGATGAGTTTTTTGAAAGAATTGAAGTCTTATGTGTACATGAAAAAAGAAAAAAGAATCCTATACAGAAGTCATCCTTGAGAGTGCAACTTTGGTCAATCTGAGACTATTGCACTATTCTAAAAGAGGAACACAGAACAAACGAAGCATGGCAGGCATTCTGAAATGCGGTCAATACAATCACAAGTAATTCATTCTAATAAAGCAATTTTCGTACTTGTATGGGGACTTTGGCACCAGCACGTGAAAGGAATAGCACGTCATCTCGGCTACCAAAACAGGCTGGTATTTGTATTTGTGAAGATTTCCACCCTTATTTGTGAAAGCTGGATTTATCTTAGAATCTCTGGTGTTTTTTAAGGTCATGAAGTAATGGGTTTTGCCATATTTGGTTAATTGCTTCAAGTCACATAATGCAACAAATGAATAAGAACATATGGTCTATTCATAATTGTTCACAGTGAAGCCATTCAAAATCATAAAGTGCTTTCAGTGCTGGGATGAAATGAAATCAGTCTTTGTTAGAGCATCTCCTGAAGTCAACAAACACCATTAGTTGATGGTCAAATTTAGTCCCAAATTATTAGGATGTTATTTTGGATACTGAATCTGATGAAGCAAGATGGGTAAGTTTCATTTTGATTATGTTATGTTTCAACTGTTTAAAATGGTTGGCGTGCTGTGTTCAATCGTTTGTTATTTCATTTGGGAATGTATTTATGGAGGAAATGAGAAAGCAAGCATATTGAATCGAGAATATAAAAAGAAAAGAAAAACAGGAAGTGATAAAAAGAGGGAATGAAAGAGAAAGAGAGGAGGAAGGAATGATGTTACCTAGAAAGATCATACAAATAAAAGACTTTAAAATTAATGAAGTTTTATTCATAGAATCTGGATAGTTTAAAGATAAATGAGACCAGCAGAGGGTTTTATTAGACATTAAAATTAATGAGATTGAAGTCATTGAATCTCTAAGGGTTTAGAATTAAGAAAGTACACCAATTACAGTCCAAGTAAAGAAAAGATTGCAAAATTAATGGGATTGGAGTTAGCATATCTCAAATGCTTTGAGGTCAGGGAGTGAAGGAGAATGATTTAACGACATAATTTGATGATAAAGGGTATTCCTTTGTGGGTAAGAGTGATTAAGTTAGATTATATGAAGGGCTTTTGAAATCACCCGCTTTGGGATCACACTTATGTGACAGATGACCTCAGCACACAATCGAAAGAATCCAGATAGGAGGGTATGTGACTTCTTGAGCTATAATGTGGTGTGTCTTCGTTCATGTAAATCTCATCCTCTATCATGTTGTGTGGTGGGTGCTTAACCTCTTTAACAAAGAAGTTTTAGATGAGAAGGATGTTGTAGAAACTGCATCCACCACGTATTCAGTATTTAGGATGATATTTTCATTTCTTCGAAGAATCACCCCTTTTCGTCCTTTCTGTCCTTAACAGCTTGCAAATCCTTTACTAGAAGAAGAAAGAATATATTTGTTTGAATTAATGCTATAGTTTCATGTACATATGTATGTTTTCAAATGTGTTTCTTTCTCTTGTACATTTAAAAAAGCAATCAGTATAATTATATAAACCCTCACTAAATTATTGCTGCATTATATGCATGCTTTTTGTTACAGACATGCATGCTAATAAATTACATTGATATTCACATTGTACTGGATACCCATCTAATTCCTGGGTGGAGAGAAACAATGTAGATACAATGCCTTCCCCCTGGAGTCTGGACAAGGATATAAAGCATACAATGTATCATAATCTGCATTATAGTTCAGCGCATAATAGCTCAGCATATTAAAGTATTGAAGTAGAAATCCATGTCTCCTGAGACTTTGTTTTAAAGCTTGTCGGCACTAGTTAGGCCAGGATGGATTAGACCACCCAGGGTGGTCACTGACAGGTGGTTATCTCATCAAATCAGCTCTCAATTTAACATAAGAAAAAGGGGACCATGGGGGACCAATGGTCACCGCTTAGGCATTGTTTGCTATATAGAGGGTGCAAGTAGCTTTAAGTAGTGCAGTGGGGCTTTAAAGTATTGAAGTAGAAATCCCTGTCTCCTGGGACTTTGTTTTAAAAACGAAGGATATGCCTCCTTGAACGACAGCACTCTGATGACTTTTATGCGGTACATTTCACATTGCCTAGAAGCGAAGATCTCGAGCAGATATAATCTTTCTAGCTGGAGTCCATCTCCTATACGTCTCTTGACCCGATCTCAAGGAGCAGTTGGAGGGCCACGGAGCCTGGTTTGGGATGCCTTTCAGGCCAAGTATTAGCTACATCCATGACAAGGAGAGCAACTCATGCACTTCCCAAGCCATACTGACAAGACTGTCACCATCATAAGTACAAGTTTGCGGATATTTAATTGAAATGTGTGTTAATTGTATTACACACATTTCAATGGGATGTCAGGGAACAAATACCTAGACAGTTTCGTGAAACGATGCCCAGACTAATGACAGATCAACAACAAATCCCATTGCAAAGGAATGACTTTTGGTTGGATGTCGGTTTGGCAGTGTGATTTGGGATATGAAACTAAACATCAAAGTTGTAGTGTCTGTAAAATTGTATGTTGATTTAGAAGTTTCCACTCTCTTTCTTTGAAAATGTTATGCTTACCAAAAAATGATTTGTCATGGTTTTATGAAAAATATAAACATGTCAAAAGGAAACATCCAGTAATATTTCACTTGATTGAAGTTGATTTGTTCCATATTGCACTGGTTAATAATGAGGTATGTTTTGGTAGAATATAAGCAAAAAGCGTAACTAATACTTATTTCTCCTAATTCTGTTGATTCCTTAAGAATTATTGTAATATTTGCCAGAGGTTTATCTGACATTGAGCATTGAGTATATTTAGATCTGTTTTATACCATCCTGTCTAGCATAGCATAACATACCATGCTGTTAATTCTGCTTCATGTTGTCGTTATCAAGAAAAGTAGAATACAAACAGAGAAATATATCAACAATGGAAATAATTTGATAAAGTAGTAACATCGACATGATAAACCTGATTGAAAGGTCCCTGAAATGCAATGAATTTCAGTCATAAACACCAATTAAGAGAAAGAGAACAAGTAAACATAGTCGAGGAAGTGTGAGTAAAACTTCTTCAGTGCAATTATGGTTCTGCTAACAGTGGTCAGTTAAAAAGCTATCCCCAAATTTGCCTTTCATGTTTGTACTCAATCACTAGGCAAACAAGGCATTACAGCAGTGTGTGTGTTTAAAATTTTCTGGTCAATGCTGTTAAGAAAACAGCATCTTCCCATTATTGATTATGCTGACGTACCCCCCCCCCCCCCCCATGATGACGCATCTTTCTAGAGAGTAATAATTTTGAGAGACCCAAATATTAGGATGATATTGGAAGGAGCTTGGAGATGAAAAAAAAACTTCTTTTTGTGACACGTACCAGCTGATTCAGTAGCTTTATGGATATTAGAAACTCAGGACAATGCATTTCCAATATTAAATATATAAAAATACATGAGTATAGAAGTATACAGGACATTTTTAGTACTGATGCTACTGAAACATCTCCTGAATTTTTCTTAGAAGGGTAACATTTTGATGGTGATTTAAAAAGAGTTTCCAATAGGAAAACAAAAGTATAATTAATTTTGAAAGAACAATTTTCATTGAATGGGCCATGCATGATTATATGGTAGATTCAGGCATACAGGTGCAGTACTGTCAGATTGTCTGTTGAGAGCCAGAAGGGCATTAAATCTGTATTATAGAATATCATTTATTACCCTACTCTCCACAAATGAAATATATTTTAGGGATGAGTTGAAATTTAGCCATGAAATATTAAAAGAAGATAGAGACTGGGTACAGTGCCAAATATTTGCATGCCCTATATCCTAGCTGTACAAACACTGGACCCATTTTAAGATGGAGTAATATTATGGGAATGTCTGACGTGCTTCACGTCACGATTCATCTGGACATGACAGCTGCTGTTATTAATTTTCATCCAACCTTTACTTTGACATTATCATCAATCTTTTTAATATTGAAAGAGAGGCCCCTTCGAATCCAAAAGAAACTGAAAGGATGTTTTTGGGTAAACAGTTTGTTGCAGAATAATTAAATTTTTTAATTGGCTTTGAGGCAACGGCACAAACTTGACCCTCCGCCCTCAGATGGTCATTATAAGAAAATTTTCTTAAGCCCTTTGTTCAAATCATAATAAGGACATTTTTTGATGAGATGACAGCTCGTTTTTATGCCAAAATTGATTGTTTGTCAAGAGATTGGTGCTATTATTTAGGAAAATGCTGCCATGACTTTGTTCTCTTTAGGTAATTCCGTCTGTTATCTAAAAGGTAGAATTGGTTGATGGAACCTGTTACTCGGGATTCTGTATGTGACAAATTGCTGTGACAGAATCAATGTATACAGTAGGCTTGCGGTTGCACCATGTGAGAGAGAGGGAGGATTGGGAAGTCCTGAAAAGGACTCTCGATAATCTTTCTTTCTTGAGTGTGTGTAGTCCTGAAAAGGACTGTCAGTGATATTGCCTACCATTCAATCTAAGATCGATATGTATGTGCATGATCAATCTCAAAATTATATGTCCCTTGATACTGGTATCTTTTTGTTCTGCAGCAGAATTTCCTTTTCAGAATTCTGTTTATACACGAGCACTGTTCTTGTGCATATTGCCCAGTACAAATACTCCTTTTCCTGTCTGCATTTCCACATCATCTATTCAGATAAATCAATTCGAATTTCCATTATCCGCTCTGTTTGTTGCATTTCCATCAAGTATTCCAATGCTGAGGGAAAAAAGTCCATGCATCAATCTTCCTCTTGTTTCAAAGATGGTGAGCATCTCCTTTTCTGTCAAAGAAATGACAAGAATTATTCAAAGTTAATTCATTGAAGCATACATAAACACGTGGCAGTACCCATTAAGGTAACATGCGCACAACCAACAAACCATAAATAAAGAAGACTTTGTATTCTTAGATAGACAGGAGAATCTGAGAGTGTCGAGGCAAATGACGTGTCTCCATGGCGACAGGAGGATGTGGATTTCATGCTAGCTGTAGCGTGAAATATACTGCTGGAATGGCAGGAATATTTCATGAATATTAGAGCTTTGTGAGAGAGGATCCTATTATCTTATTTTTTCTTGCGGATGCAGTATTTCTACAGTTCCATGATTCTCATGTTGAAGGGAAGAATATTATGAGGATATAATATCTTTCTATTTATAAGGAAAACATTGTGAGGAGTAGATCTATGTAGATTTTATGAAACATAAAGTTGACGAAACAATGGCATCAGAGAGGATCCTATCGTCTTTTTATTGTCAGGATAAAAAACTTGTAAAGTGCAATATTCTGAAAGAACGTGATATTCTGAAAGAACGTGATATTCTGTTTATAGAGAAGAATATGAGGATACCTTTTTTTTACAAGGAAAACATTTTGAGGAGTATGTGACAATATTACAAAAATAAGAATGGAAAAAAAAAGAAGAGTTACCAAAGAATGTCATGAATATTTCATGACTATTACAGCTTTGTGAGATAGGATCCCATTATCTTGTTTTTCAGACGGAAAAAGTTGTAAAGTTCAATATCCTGAGAGAAACAAGATTTTTCTTGTGGGCCTCTGTCTTTATAAGCTGCTTGTTTTTATAGCTGCCTGTAACATTGTTACAAAGATAATGCTGAAAACAAGTTTTGCTTGCTGGTGCAATATATTCAGGAATTATTTTTTGTTGGCCTTTTAATGAACAAAGCTGAATGCAGTAACATGTGGTGTAATTATTTTGTCTGTATGCCAACGAACTCAAGGTGTAGAATAGAATTGAACTTGAGACCTTGCATGAAAGAAGAGCAAGTTATCTTTTCATCTAATAACTCCCTCCGGCCAAACTCTATCAAGAAATAGATTAAAACATCGAGCCTCAGTCGGTGCAGATGGAAAGAAAACTTTATTACAGCGTGTCATATATATATCAGCATCAGGGCGACAGTGACAATGCGCTGATGAATCTGAGCTGAAGATTGGCTTTCCCTTTGATCAATGGTGACTGCATCATCATCATCGGCACGGTGGTGGTGTCTTCATAGCAATGGTCCCCGGAGGGATGCGACAAGGAGGAAGCAAGAGCATCTGATGTATCATAATAACCGGATCATAATCATAATTACATGATCGCATCACTGTCCCTCCAAGGCATCCCATCGTCAGGGTCCCATCCCTGGTGGTGCTACACTCTCTCTCAGACGGCGCTCGTAATTGCGCCACCTGGTGTAAAGTTCTTCGGCATCCGATATTTCTCTTGCGCTCCCTTGAAACCGGAGCGGCACCACCACGGGGTGTGAGTCGCGCACCTTTGGCCAGGGGTGTCTAGCGCTTGTATTTACTAAGGATGCAGGTGTAGGATCTTACGTTCCCCAGCTCTGAAATCGGCTCCCTGCACTTGCACCGTTTATGAACTTATATGGGTGGGATTAGTTTCAAACTCAATATTTGCGGAAACATTTCCCCTTGTTTTTCCTCCACTTCTGCCCAGGCTAGAGTTACAGTTCGAATCTCTCCTGGAACGAACTCGGTAAGCTTTATGAGCTGATTTCATCCCTGTGAGATCCAAGGGAAGTTGAGAGTCGAGACGCTGAATAATGCATGCACACAAAGTCAAGAAATGGATCCAGCGTCAACACTTCAGTAGAAGTGTTGCAATATCTTGGCTTGGGGATCGCATTTCCGCATCTTTGATTTGTTTCCCTTGGCTATATGACCTACATGCACCCACAGTATAAAGACACATTTACAACCAACATCTCAAACGAGTTATAACTTTCAGTCCTAAGATATGGCCCTGATATGAACTCATAGGGTAGCTTGCAATTACATATTTATTGTGATTCATCTGATGGAATTAAAAAAAAGAAGATATTTGCAATGAGATTTTAAATTTTAAAGCTTGATTCATACTCTCTTTTCTGGTAACATTTAATGTGATTGCTGCATAAGGGATGTCGTGAGAATGGTTGGGAGCTGTATACTGTGCAGGTTATCAGGTGAAAATTGAATTGGTGAACTGGGTGAGAGAACTGAGAGGTGTAGAAAACGGCAGGTCTGTATGTGGATTATCCAAATATTTGATGAGCATTATCCTTTGGTTTCCTGAAAACTGGCGAATGAAAATCAGTGATGATCGAGTGTGAATCCTTCGCCTCCCAGTGCAAATATTTACAACTGAATGGAGGAGAGAGAGAGAGAGAGAGAGAAAGAGGGAGAAATGGAGAAATGGAGGAAGGGAGAGAGAGAAAGAGATAGGGAAAGGGGGGGGGGGGCAGGGAGGGAGAGAGTGAACGAGTGAAAGATGAAAGGTAGAGGAAGAGAGGTGAATAGAGGGATAGGAGTTTGGGGATGATAGAATGAGAGAGAGGGAGAGAGAGAGAAATGATAAAGAAAGAAATTATTATAGAAATAACAGATATAAGGGTGAGACAAAGAGAAAGAGAAAGGGAAAGAGAAAGAGATATAGAAAGAAGGCAGAAAATGTGAGTTAGAGAGCGCACATTTGGATGAAATTGACAAAATCTGTCACTCACACCTCTTCAGTGGTCCCATTCTATCAGTTAGGTGTTGGGTAATTATACAATACAAACATGCCATCCATTAGTGCATAGATGACCGCTCCTCATTGCCAACATGCACATCCCTAGAGACCTCAGGAAGGTGAACGAGGGAGGGATATATATACACAGAGATGTGCCAACCCATTTACCAAACTCAATAGATCTGCTAGGATTAGGTGTGTTCTGTCAATCCCCTCACAGCTTAGCTTGGCTGTCAGATTTAGGATTTTTCAGGATCATTCCCGATTACTTTTACCAGATTTTCCACATAGATTGATGTTGTCAATACATTTTTGATGGAAACTCCTCCCAGTCCTTATAACTTTGATGCTTGTTTAAATTATGCTGTTCAAGTGAATTGACTTTTGCACAAAATAGGCTTCAAATATTTTAAATGATTAGATAGAAGTAGAGAATAACACAAACATCTTTAGATTGTTGTAGTCTAACTTAGATGTGGACATACAGGATTCAGTTGAGTTCCTTTTCTTAAAATCTCTTGCCTTTTCAGTAATTGTGGCAATACTTTGACATAGAAAGCTCCTTCAGTCATGATGATAAAACCATGTGAAACAAAGGAACCCCTCATTGGCAGGTTATTGAACTAAACTCTCATTTGACCCGCAGAAAACAATTCCACGAAGCACACTTTACAGTCTTTATCCCTGTGGTTGTCATGCCATGTTTACCTGACAGGATTCATTGACTGCGGAGAATCTTCTTTGTCGAAACATAGTTTTAACAAATGTGAATGGCATGAAATTTACCAGCGAACAGGTATGCGTGTCATAAGTAATTCAGATTCTGTATGTGCTGCAGCATTATGGTCTCTCTTTATTTTTCCCTCCCAGTTTATTTTTCTCTCTTTCATTCTCTTCCATCATCAGATCTGTCCCTCTTTTGTGATCCCTTTTGAAATAGAAATCAGGAAGGACAACATTTTGCTGTGTTATTAAGTAAATGAAATGATCTGAAATGGTACCCAAAACCAATGCTATCCACAGCTCATGAGATCTCATTTAGATTACATTTTCAAGCACACACCACATGAAATGAATGTGGTGTTATCCCATTGCCTTGTCTAAATAAGATATAAACATTGTGGATATGCATGGCTTGGTGTGAACTGTCCTATTCATTGTATGAGTAGTGGGTGTGGGGCTTAACGCTGGTTTGTCAGCTTGTGGTATTTCAGGCTGAGCGCCCACAAAAGTCGCTACATCGTTCATTCACATAGAACATAATAAATTGATCAGTTAATCATTCACTGCAAGTAAAGGGAGAGAGAGAGAGAGAGAGAGAAGCAGTAAGTAAGAAGGAAAAAAAGAATCTGATATAATATTTATATTTGCTTATATAGCGCCTAACACTTACTTTATCAGAAGTCTCTAAGCGCTCTACAATAATGCAGCATAATTACCCTGGCTTTAGCAGTACAGCTGTTACGTGCACTGCGTTTCAAGGAGTAAATTCCTACCAGGTCCCCATTTACTTCACAGATATGGAAGTAAAGAAAAGAAGTAAAAAATTAGCAAGTGAAATTAACAATGATTTTGAAAGTGCTTTTATCAAACACCAAACATAGGATTTGAGAATTCTGAAATTATGCAGACATAAATAAATAGCTTATGAAAGTAAAGGGACGAAAGTTTCCTCTACAGGTACAAATGCAACTCAGTCTGAGATAAGTTGTATGATATGAGGGATGTTGTTGAGTAAAGACCTTTGAAAGCAGCCTGCAAACAAACATCTCAAGAGGTGTTTATTTTGACTTTTGTCTGAAGTCGACTGTTTTGCCTCTGATTTGGAGGCAGTCTTTAGAACTATTTGTCCCTGACATAACTTACCTATTTTCTACATCACCTGCTATATACCTGAGCTGTGTACAGCTGTAGTGCTGAATAAAGTAGCTTTACGATCTCTAAGATACAAACGGATATATTGGAATGATATTTTAGGTAAAAGGTTTTATAAAGAACACTGCAAAATGTGCTATTTGATATCTTTTAAATTATTGTGTCGCATTCACAGTTTCTTGATGATATTCTATATGTTATTGTGGAGTAAATATTAAAAAGAAGGCAGATATAAGAAAATATGGTAAGAAGAAAAGAAGTTTTCTATAGAAAGAGGGTTTATTGAGGGAAACTTTGTTCTTTTGAAGAAAAAACAAACACATGTAGGTCTTTCCACACCTTTTCCCCAGTTTCGTTGTGATTAAAATGAACACATGTTTTTAAAAGATTGAATAAGCACTCTTTGTGAGATGAAAAAGAAAGAAATACAACAAGGAGTATATAGATATCTGATAGTGTGAAACAGTTCTGAAATCTGACATATTTGAGTTTTATTTCAAATCTTATCTAAAATCTCAAGAGCTTTAAACAAATCAAGACCAACATTTGTCTCTGTCAGAGTATAATCTCTCCTGTATTCTTGTTTTAGTTTTTGTAAAAAAAGGACCACAAAAAACCCCTCTAGAGTCTAGACATTGATAAAGTCCATATCTAAACGATGACCTCATCCAGTTGGCTATCAGACTAGTTGCCCCATTTTATGCATGTTGTGGTGAAAAGGATTTCTGTTTAAAGGGGCAGTTTTATCAATTTTACATGTACTTAACTGTCACAGTTCTGAAGAAAAACTTTCCAACAAGCTATTTATATTAAATATACAATGTAATAAAATCATAAAAGTGTATTTTAGATAACAACAACAAAAATGAAATGGCTGCTGAGTGATTTTAAAGTATATAAAAAAAAATATGTTTAGTGTCCTGTCTGTTTGAAAAATAGGAAGGCCCTTCGATTCATTTTCACTGACAGTCGGGCTATTTTTTTAAGATGGGCGCGGGTATTTTCAAATTTTTTAAAAATCAGAAATAGATTCATTTTAGCAGTGTTTTTCATGTTTTTTTTCTTTAAAAAAAATTAAAAATAAAAAATAAAAAATAAAATAGGAGGCGGCCCCCCAAAAAGGAGGGGGCGGGACGCTAAACGTGTATATTATTTTTAATGGCCTTAGTCCCCTTTCTTTTACTGACTGATATCTGGCATGATTAAACTATAAATGAATGTATAATTGCTTTTAAATGAAACGGAAGTCAACTATATCTGACTTGACAATTTGGGATATTAAAGCCCATCTGTACTAGTTTGGCAAGGAGGGATTAGACCACCCAGAGAATCATGGAGGACCAATGGTCACCGATTAGGCATAGTTTGCTATATAGAGGGAGCAAGTAGCTACAAGTAGTGCAGTAGGGCTTTAAACAACTGCACAAGGCACAATTTTTCTCTCAAATACTTTAGGCGAGTGGATATACAGAAGAACAACTGAAGAGGTGGATGCTGGATAAAGCCAGAATACCGGGTGGAGAAGATCTTTCTTTGATTGTCAGCCACTTCATCTCTAAATCCACCATTAATACCAAGGAATTCCTTTTGGATGAACTTCACAGCTTTGTGGATTAGTTTTGACATTGACCACAAATCCTTCCAAATGGGTCATAATCTATCTAAATCCTTCCTAATCCTTCAGTTATTTCAAGTCGTCTGTTTATATCATCATCTTTACCGTCCTGTTGGTTATCATCTATTGGTCTAGATTTGATAGCTCTTGAAATGCACTTCAAATCTATGCATTCACTGTGTTTGTGAAATTGTCGCTCACAATTATATGCACAGTTATATTGGCTAGCTTGGTTCTTTTTGCACTAGGGTAGTTATTGTTTTGAATTCAATTAAAAGAAGGAATTCCAGACACTACCTTGGAAAAATTGGGAAATAGAGATGTTCTAAAGTGTACTTGGATAACAGTGATGATTCTTTTTGTCAGACATATTGTGCTTTTTAATGTAGGCGGGGGAATAAAGGAATATATTGGTAATGTATAAAAGGAATTGTACAAAGCAGTAGAAATCAGCTTGACAATGATGATTCTTCAAGTGGCAAATCTTAATCTTATACGGTACTTAAACTTGAAAGCAGAACCAAAGAGAGAAGAATCAGAGCTAGAAGCCGAACTTGTGAACCCAAAATGTCTTCCTTCCTTGTAGGATTTTCAATTATACACGCACAAAGAGCCACCATAGTAATGACCAATTACGTTTGATTAGACACCTACCTAAGAAGAGCTTAATTGTTTACTTAATGACCAATACCTCCATTAAACAAAATTGACCATTACATTGTGAAGATTACCACAGTTATGTGTGTGCCTCAAAATCAACATTATCTACACAAATATTTCCATTCTGTTAATATTTACTCGTGACTCACATTGGAGTTATCTTAAAAATAATAGTCGTTTTGGTAGATAAGTGCTGTTCACATATGCATCATTTGATAACTCTTTAGTCAGCTGGATGCATGTTTGAACTGGTCAGGGTGGAAATAGAGATGTGCTAAAAGTGCACTTGGAAAACATTGATGATTCATTTTGTCGGACATATTGTGCTCATTTCATCCAAAGAATTTGGGATGAGTTCTTGATAACTATTTTTAAATTACATTGTAGTATAGATTGTGCCATGGTACTTCAACCATACAAGTGTGAAAAGGGCGAATTTCCGAGTGAATTGACCACTACTTGGCAGCTTGACCCTGCACTGGACATTGCAAACAGACCACTCATCGGTTGGGAGGCAATCCCAAAGCCGCAAAACCGTAGTTTGTTTTATAATCTACTCGAAAGTCAATATTTGATTTTGTTAACTGTGCCCAAATTGTTTGTTTTGAGCTGACTAATCAGCCACCTTAAATACGCGAGTGGTAATCTGTGGAATGGCTTCTTCACAGAATCGTGCAAAGAAAAAACATCTCTATTGTCAGAGTCGATGACTTGGATTTACACCTGCGGCTTTGCATGAATTATGCAGAGGTTTTTTTGGCTCATTTGTGTGGGGAGGTTAATTTTTGAAGAGGTCTGCAGTTTTACAAAGAGCTTTGTCACAGACAGTCACATTGTACATTTGGAGCTAATGCTTCGCAGGAAACAATTGGCCATCAACATTGGTACTGCATGAAAAAAGGATGCTTTTAAAATCGCTAGTTTTGAGAGCATTTGTTTATAAAGTGCATGACTGGGTATGTTATTTCTATAATTTGAGCAAAGAGAATAGAATGGCAATGTTTGATTTTTAATGCAGACTAAACTGCCAAGGACTTTTGGGTGTGAAGAACTCTGGTAGACTGAAAAAAAACCAACAACACCAAACATTGGCTAAGTAATACCTTGTGTGCGCTAAGAAGATGTGCGAGTAGCAGTATTCAGTCTGGTCTCTCGATCACCAAGAAAACCAACCTTGTACATTCTTTACGGAATATAGCTGCAAGAGCCAACAGACTCAAAGCATACATCAGGTAAATGTTACCAGACAGTTCTTTTTGAAATATACTTTGATTCAGTGCTTTCATCAAGGAGAGACCCAGTGGCAGATGGAGAGCAACTTTAGCTGGCAGGGAAATTGAAGAGCTGTATATATTGTGTGGCTGGTGACTCGATAACAATAGCCATTGTCTGATTGAACATAAGTTTTGTTGTCTGTTGAATCTGTTCATCGTATTGGAAAAACTGGAGCTTCTTCATTGCAATTGGCAAGGTTTCAGGTTATAGCTAGACTCTCCAGGTAAGTAAAAGGATTTTTTTCAAGTGGAAAAGGGAGAGTTAAAATAAACTAATTGAGGAATGAGCTTTGTAGAAAATTTGTGGACACTGCTTCTTTTATGTGCGAGGGATAATGATGTCTTTCCCTGATATGACAATTAACTGATTACTGTTCAGATTTTGAATAATTTCATTCAGGTTTATTTCATAAACAGGGAAATACAAATTTACAATTTCAAATCATATTTCTACCAAGTTATGTAATAGGATACTGATGGGAAGAGTCGCAAACCATATTTCTGTGGAGATGAGAGAAATAGGTTCATTAAAAGTGAAGATATACATGTGTACATGTAATTGGAGATACATAGAACGGTTGATAAATTTCTCCTTGCAGTAAAAAATTACCATAAAAGTGGCCCCTAAATATTGTGCAACATCCTCTTCATCCCTTGTTTGTTGATGTGTCTTGCAGACCTTACAACTCATTGAACAGCTTAAAATTTGACCTCATCAAGTTTTCCAGACAGGGAGAAGCCATGCAAGGCTCGATTGTTTGATTGGACAGAAACAGTCGTGCAGACTATTGGGTTTACAGGCAAGGATTGTCCTTTTGTTTGTGATACTGTGCTAAATAGGCCTGTCCTCACTAGCTCAAGATTGCCAAATATCCCGCTATTTGAACTATCCAGCTAATTTGCGTTTTCATCACCCCGAAGTGCAATTAGCAGGATATTTGGTCGGGATTGTCATCCCAAGATATCTTGGGATAGTTTGCAAAATATCCCACTATTTGGCAAAATATCCAGCTAATTGTCCAGTGCTTTTTCACCAGACCGAAGACTCGCACTATGCGCAAACGCAAGCAAACTTTCTTGAGCTAATTTCTCAAGGTCGAGTTTTAAGTTTCGAGGTCGAATCTTGAGCTGATGAAGACGCGATTTGTAACTTCTGGATTATTTCCCAAATCAGAAATAGCGGGCTATTTGGCAATCTTGAGATAATGGAGGCAGACCCAATAATACCTCCCTCTTTACATCCTGGACAACATCATGGAGATTCCCCCTCCAGATAAGGCCTTTTTTTCTGCAATCTTGTGGCTCAGGAAATCTCTGAAATATTCATAGGGTTGGATTGACCTGGATGGAAAATCTTTTGTAGTTGAAGAAAGACGTTCGGTGTGTGCGATAAAAAGCTATAGAGCCTAGAGATGTGGTCGTATTAATCAGAGGAAGTCGGACTGAGCAGAATTGACCATTCTTGTGAATGGTATAAGAATACAAGCAGGTGATGGGTTGTGTGATTGAAATATTTTCCATAGGGATCAACTAATGTGATTTGTACAAGCTATTTGTAATGTGAATGAGATATTTATGAAATCGTGATTCAGGGCACACAGCATTTGATGCACAATAGGATATATATTTATTGCAGTCATGAAGCAAATAGTGGTACTATTTTGAATACTGTATTCTTTTAAAGTGAATGTACAGACAGATTTCTAGTGCTCTAAATGTTTGTCATTTTAAAAAGTAATTTAAAAAGCTCATTTGTTAGTCTTATCTGTGCAAAGATGCATCAGTCTTGTTGAAATGTAGATAGAAAAAAGAAATAGAAGGAGAAGAAGGGAGGGGGGGGGGTGGGGGGAAGCGAGGTATTGGAAAAAGATTAACTTACATTCAGTATATATTCTTATATATTATTATTGAAATTATACTATGCCTGTTTAAGAAATTGATACAGCTTGTCATCAGTAAAGAACTAAAATTACGAATATAAGTATAATTATACATAAATTCATTAATATTTTTTGTATTGAATATACATTTAGCTCTTTGTTTCTATTTTCCTTCATACGTTTTTTTTTTTTGGCTTCATACTCAAAATGCGCTAATAATGTTGAGAAAAAAAAAACAGAAATGTTAATTTATGCACGTTATATGCCACAGCAATTACCTCAACATAACCAACAGTTCTTCACTTTCAACCAGAACCACTTGAGTGAAACATCTAGAATGTGATCCTATCTTCCTTTTCTTTATTATTGAATAATTTGTGGTATTACCAAAGGGTATATAGCATACAGTTCATCATGATTGTTCAAGAAATTGATAGCACTCTGCCTACTCCTGGCTTATGATTTTTGTTTTTGCATTCAGTTTTAGGTTACCATTCTGACTTCAGATTGTCGGAAACAGGCATCAATCATTTCGGTAATAGAATGTGTGAAAGTATGTGCACGTCTTTAGGGGGGGGGGGGGGGAGGGAGGGGCAAATAGTGTTTCTCTCCGTTTCGCTCCATGACCACAGAGGACATTGATTATCCCATGGTATTCTTCCTGCATTATATGGACCATTTCTCATGCAGACTCATGGGTGACAAAAGAACAGGCATAGACCATTTATCCAGCCATCGCCATAGATACAACATCCCATCTATCTGTGGGTAATCTGAAACCACTGTGTTTTCCTCCAGGATTCACTCTTGGAGTGGGGTCAATGACCGCCAGTTCATCCGTGGCTCTTCAAAGGGAGGGATGCGTTCCCCAGACTGACTGTGGGAGACAGAGGGAGAAGAGGAGGAGAGGAGGAGAGTTGAATGCTTTGTTTGTGTGTGTGTGTGTGAGTTAAAAAGTGGGGGGGGGGGGATGGGTAGAGTATGGTATAGAGGGAGAGAAGGAGGGAGAGATAGATAGAGAAAGGCAGAAAGAGAGAATGAAAGAGAGATAGAGAGAGAGGGGAAACAGAGAAGAGAGAAAGAGATGGAGAGAGAGAGAGAAAGAGGAGAGATGGAGAAGAGAGAGAAAGAGAGAGAGAGAGAGGGAGAGAGAGAAAGAGAGAGAGAGAGAGAGAGAAAAAAAAAGGGGTAAGGGGAGGGCATTCAAGTTAGAGGCTGGAGGAAGGACAGTTAGATGGAGTTTAATAGAGATAGACTGAGTTATTTGTTGAGAAAAATAGGAATGTAAAGAAAGAACGGAGGAAATAGAGAAACATACAGGCAGACAGAGATGCAGACAGTGAGACTGGTGGACAGACAGATTGAAAGGGATACAAAGCATGAGGCAAAAATGAACAGAACTTAAAGGGAGGCTTTACTACTTCAGTCAGAAGGGATTAGACCACACAGCGAGCCAGCGAGGTCACTGTGACAGGTGGCTATCTCATTAACTCAGCTCTCAGTTAACATAAGAAAAAGAGGATCATGGGGGACCAACAGGCACCGATTGGGGAAGTTTTCTATATAGAGGGAGCAAGTAGCTACAAGTAGGACAGTGTGCCTTTAATAGAATCTTCAGAGGGACAAATTCAATTAAAGTTGACAAATCAGGGATAAGGAGAGATTTTTAAGATAAGAGGAACAAAGTTCTCTGAATGTATGAATATAAAGAGAGGTGAAATAGAATTCAAGAGAGGTTGTTTCATCACTAGATTGTGATCCCAATGAAGAGAGATAAAATAGGGATTATCAAAGTAATATTATAAGTTAGGATGTAAGATCACTTTGTTGAAGTTGTCAAGTTTATTAGACATCTAGAAAATTCAAAAGAAAAAGTGGAAAGAGAAGACAGGAGAATTTTTTTTAAAGTGAAGCTGTATAGCATTACTTAGTTGCAATGTCAGTCCTCATTTTCTTTTCATGGAGAGATAAAGTGGAAGCAGAGATAATATGGAAGACAGCGGTAATTTTTTTAAGTGAGGTTGTAACATCACTTTTTTTTTTTACAATCCTGACGTTCTTCTCCTGATTGAGGGTGATGATGGCCACCACCACACCTAATGATTATATGCCAGACTTCAGTTGCGCCCCCTCAAGAAACATCCTAGACCACAGCTCCACTAGCTAATCACCAACCCGTAGCTGAGGTTGAACCTTGGCCACCCTGCCAAGGGGGCTTCCCCATGTCTGAGTGCTCCTTAATGAACCTGCAGGGTTGGTGCTACACTGTCCAGTCATTAACTCATTTAGAAAAGAGCTTGTTTTTTGAGAGAGTAATGTCTTTGCGGTTTGCTGCACCACATCAAGTGGTGTACACCATTAGAGAAATGATATGAATTCTGTTTTGTATTAAAACTTGTCTGTGGACTAGAAGGAAATACTTTCTTGTCATTTCTTTCTTTGTAGGCTGGTCAGCCACTGTAGGACTCTGAAAATATATAAAATTCATCATCAAGTTACTCTGGTTATAACGATTTTGTCCTGGATTTTTTCCTACAGCCCCATAGGGGATTTCTTAAATTCCTGTAGGTGGCCATCAGCTACTTGTTCACTTGTTTACTTATGCCTTGCTTTTTTTCTTCCCCAAACTTTTTGTTTATAACAATGCAGTGATTTTGTCTGTAGTGTACAGTAAATTAGATTTACATAGAGAGTCATTGGTATCAAATTCTAAAAATTAGTTATTAATCATCTAAGTGTGATAAGAACTCGACTAAAGACATACCTATTTCAGATTGCTTACAATTAGTCACTGCTCTTTTGTCTTTCCCAGTTAGAATCATGAACATATATTTTTGTAGTGTTTCAGTCTCATCAGCGCATTTGATTAGGCAACTAGATATTGGCGCTTTATAAATTCCTGGATTGGATTGGATTGGATTGGATTGGATAAGACATTTATATTCTAATTTTGGCAATTTTTTCTTCTTCTTCTCTCGACCTCTACAGATTCTGGGTACAGTGACAACCTTGCAGAGAGCCTCTCCGCTTCTTCCTCCATCTCCTCGGCCTCATCGACGACATCATCCACCGCGCCGAACAGCTCCTCGTACTCCGTCTCGTGCTCCTGCTTGTCCTCAGCGGCCAACCAGCGCAGGACCCCACCTTTGACCTCTGACCTCTACGGGCGACTGAATGACCTGGTCAAGATGCCGCGACCCGTGGCTGAGGAGAGCGTGTGTAAGGCCCTGCAGCAGAGGTGGATGTGCGGGGAATGTCAGGTGAGCAATTACAGCAACAGGATTATTATTGTGAAACCCGTCTCATAAAGAATCGCTATTGATCTTAAACAAGCACCAGAATCCTCTTATCTATCACTAATTTGCAGTCTCCTATCTCTTTATAAGATTGGATGCAGAAACTCTAGCTCTTTTACTTTGAACTTATCAAGTTGTCCATATTTGTGAAATTTTCTTGCTGCAAAATAAATGAATTACAACATTAGATATTTGTAAGTTGGAAATTTTCTAACCCCCAAAATGATTTCTGTGAAATTTTGTGAAAGCTTCTTGTTTTAAAGTAGGGTCTGTAAGGAGATTGGAAAGTTACATGTAATAATAGCGATTGGTAACTAAAAGAGCAGTGGACTGCCAGTTGACTTCTGTCTCACATTCATTGTGTATTGAAAATATACACTCAAGACAATGTGTCAGTATAGGGATTTAATGTGCACCAAATAAATAGTTAGTAGTCAAATATTCTATCTTTCTATTGTGAGTTATACAAAATGAAATGAAAACTGTGTAGATATAATTACATTTATGTGTGTGACAGAGAGGGTGGATGGAAAAAACAGATAACGTCCCTGTTTTCACGAAGTGACGGTAGTGAGGAAAATCGTAACGCAAAGTGTATGCGATTTACATTCACTACCGTCACTTTGTGAAAATAGGGACAATAATATACACTAAAAGCCTATTACATTTAAAAAAAAAATATTTCCCCATTTTGCAGACAAAGATAGGACCAATCATCATAGCGCTGAACCCACACCGAGGTCTATCTCAAGACCAGGTCCTGGAGCACAGTCAGCCTAGTCAGTACCCTCATCTCCAGAAGCTAGCCCAGAGGGTCCATGCACAGCTTGTGGAACAGCGCAGACCTCAGGCTGTCATTCTAAGGTATGTTCCTCTATTTAGCTACATGTAATCAATGTAAAATTCTAGGAACTTGTGAAACTGGTACCAAGACAAGACAGGTTGCACCCATACTCCATAGAGATGTATATTAAATGGATAAGAAACAGTAGCCCATTTTATGGATGAGATCTGGGACCTGTTTCACAAAGCCTTTTTTCAATGACAAATGACAAAAATCAGTGACAAATTTGCTGATAACCAATCAGAAGCAAGGATTTCACTAGCTTATAACGAAAAAACTGTCATTTGTCACTGATGACAAGTTTTGTGAAATGGGGCCCTGGCGAGAGCTAGAAGGGCATTAACTCTAAAAATGGATACAAGCTAACGTCCTTCCGTCTCTCAGGAGATGATATATAGACAGCAATTTGATGTAAGATATTGCTATGCTACCATACACTACCTGCAAAGTTTGTCTATAATAGTTTTAATACACCTAAATGATATACATTGACATCTTGTTACCTGAACTGAATGTCAACCATAAGCTCAAATGTTTGCCTCTTCAAAATCCATTACCATCTTCAAGCACACTCAGAAAAGCTATTAAAGCAGTGTATTTCTTCTTTTCACTAGAAAATGTGATCTGTTTCAAGGGCATTATGTATATTTTTTTTTGGAGTGGGTGGGGGGGGGGGGGGTGCATCTGTAGCTAGGAATGGATTAAGCATGTACATTAAGGTTTTCTAACCTGAGACAAGGCATTTTCTTTAATATCATAACTCCTGAAATGGCTCTTCACTTCGGTGAGCTGTAAATCTAGGCTATGAAGTTTGGGGATATATTGCTCAGTTTGAAGAGTTGCGGTGTCCAGTATTTGAGATGACAGATGAAGGTAAAGGACAATCAAAGTCCTTGAGAAGCATTATGAGTGTGTCTCATCTCTAGACCTGATCATCTCAAACATCCCACATGACTTTCAGTAGTCTGGGACTAAGTACCAGCATTTTTCAACTTTCATTTTATTTCTCTGTCTGTGCATGCATGGTCTTTATTTAATCTATGGAGATATTTTTTATAAGGAATCTCTTATCATTTCTAAAGCAGCTGACAGTAAAGGTGGCATTGAATTCTATGTTTAAACAGAATTATCATAGTTCTAGTCTTTTTCAGCTGCTAACTAGAAATTTAATAAAAACTTTGTTTTTGAAGGAAAATGTAGGATATCTTAAGTTTTGTCTCAAATTAACTAGAAATGATTCAGCTTTTACTTTTATACTTTTTAATATATTTTTTTTTAAATATTCATAGAATTTGATGATTTTATCCAACCAACTAACATCTAAATTCTTAGCTGTGGGCCGGCAACGAGAAAAATATTTGAGAATATGTATAGGAATTCATATCGCAGTAGGGGAACATTGGCGAAGACCACTTTTTAAATTTATTAAATAGCACAATGACAAATTAGCCCAATTTCAAACTTCAGGGCTGTAAGAATGGTCTGACTTGTTAACCTATTCGAACGAGAGGGACGATGTGAGAGGAGAACTCTAGAGGGCCCATGAGTAAAACCATCGATATATGATGGAGACATCCCGAATCAATAGAAGCCGTGCTTCTGCTGCCGAAATTGATTCTCCTCCAAGACGAGAGAGACAGAGACGCAGCAGGCAAAACAAGAGAGCATCCCCCGGAGCAAGATATGACAGTTGCCCGTATGACTCTTGTGATGAAATTATAGATTTTGCATGTGAATGTTATTCCGTCCATATAATTTTTGAAATTATAGTGTTTTTATAATTTTGTCACGCATTGGATGTCTCACTGGAGATTTCATCGTGATTAATGGGTGATTATTTTGATAAATCATGGCTAATTCAAACAGAGATTCACACTTCTTTACAAAGAAGATGATTCGGGCAAGATTGATCAGCGAGGAAACGAGTCTGGATGCCCGAGGAAATATTTTCCTTGGAAGAAGAAAAAATGAAAGGAGAGAGCAATATTTTCATGATCATCATCAATTTTGATGTGTTATTCTTTAGCATATGTAATATAGAAGGAAATATCAAAGTTTATTTAAGACATCTCCATGTGTCTTCCTGAAATCCAACCTTTTGGTTGCCAGATAGGATTAATAATGAATATAGATGACTAATTCTTGAATACTCCCAGACTTTGTTATCCCTCTAATTTCATTGGCAATCCAAGTCTCTATGTCTTTCAAGTCTCAACATCTTTCATTTCTCTGTTTTAATTTCATTATTTCTAAGTTGGAAAAAAATATACTACAGGAGAAGGGAATGGGGAAAATTGCAGTAGAATGAAAAAAGAGAGGATGAAAAAAGACAAAGATAAATACTCCACCCCACTTCCTATTACAGGAAAGTTTTCCTGAAGTTTTCAGATTTTATTAGTATTGGGATTGGCGGAGATTCATTTACCATTTCAATCACTTCCCTAGCATCACTTGAACAATGCCAAAAGGTCTTGTTCGATTTATTCGTCGGACACCGTCTCTCGTATATCTCTCTTGACACCATATCAGAGTGTTTGAAAGTCGGTTTGGATTACGGTAAGGCTTCACGATTGGCCCCTTAATCGAATAACGTGGATGTGCTTGACGACGACGGGGGCATCACCAGGATATTAGCCCAGCTAGGTTTCCGGGTGCTTTGATCTGCTCCGTGTACCTAGGGAGATGTGTTGTCTCCGTGTGTCTTTTGCTTATTTCCCAGTTTTATTCATGTGCACGAAAGAGTAGGAAAGGAGCGGGCTTGGCCTGTGCGATAACTAAACATGAATCCAATGTCAAGGGCATTGATGATGTTGAGCCCGAAGCCTTTGTCCAGCACTGAGCTACTAGTTAATTAATACTGCTTTATGTTTAATTATCTGTGATGCTGTACATGTCTGCTGGTTGATTTGATTGTGGAATTTTAAGAGCTGATGTGGATGATGATGATGATCGTGATGATGATGACAAGGATGTTGGTGATGATAATGATGATGATGACAGTGATGATGATGATGACAAGGATGATGATCATGCTGTTTTACCTTAAGTCTTATCTTTTAAGTCCTATCCAAGGGACTTGGTTATGGAGGATTAATGCCTACCCAATGGCACTAATACATTGACTTGGTTTTGAACCCAGATCTTCCTGGTTTATGAGCCTACTCTCCTATACCACTGACTCATCACTGGAATAGGGATGAGAAAAATGCTTCAAATACTGAATTTTCCTTGACTGTTCTTTACAAGGATTACCATTTGAGATTGGCAGGCGATAAAATGTATCTAAAGTGAATCTCGTTTAGGCATGTATGCCAAACCACAGATAGTCTAATTGCCAGAATAAAAGGAAGGGAAAGATTGTTTATTGCTTGGTCATTGAACTTTTCTATAATGAAAACATGAAAAGGCATTTGACAATTGGTTTTGAAAAATATCATTACTGTATTGTGAAAGATAGAAAAGAATTACATTTCTGAATAAGAGGAGTTCTATGGCCTCAAATTCAATGCAAACTGCCTAAATGCTTTTCCTTTTATCAGAATAAATGTCTAAGTAGATTGCAATCACTACATGTTTATGGCATCCGTTTCATTTGGCCGTACCTGAATATAACAGATCTATTCAGTTAGGTTTCTTTTTTGTGCTACCATCCTCCATTACCATAACAAATAATGCATGAATTGATTTTCTGAATAGACAGGCAGATATGAAAAATAAAAAATATGAGAATATTTACTTTTTGCATACCAGGACAAAATGAAGCGCAAAGTAGGTGTGTTACTGTTGTGGGGATTAGTGGTAAAAATGGTTACAAATTGCAAAATTATGTGAGAAAAAAGATGTGGTTAGCCCTGCCCTAGAAAGAACCTTCAAAATGTAGACCAGTGGCAGGAAAGGGTTTTAGATTGATGTGGTATATATTTGATTTATCCGTTGACACCTTTCCAATTAAACCACGTTTAAAGTAGGACAAGATAAATAAATATGACCGCAATGAAAAATGGTAGAAACCATGCAAAGCCCATAAATGCTAAATAAAGTAAATTTGTAGTGCAATTCAGGAATGATGAAATATGTCGTTCATCAATCATTTTCAACTCCTAATTTTCCATTTAGGTGTTGGAAGGAGCAAATAGGTGTTATGAATCGGGAAATGAGATCAAAAGGCCAGATATAAGCCTCAAATTAATATTAGGAAAAACCTCTGAAACAAAACTTAAGAGTGAAAATTTAAAATTTGCCCTACCGGTAATCGTATATGATTTTTTAAAAAATATTTGATGCAAAGCAAACAAAACATTTAAACCTACTCTGGCATGGATAAAAACCTGTTATATTAATGGAGTCTTCACTGAAACAAATGGAATGAATAAAGATGCAATGTTTCCTCAAAATCTGTTTGAACAATAGTGTTGTAGTACGAATCCCCAAAGCCGTGTGATTACAAGACTGTGGTTTAGTGCTGTTTACCTTTATGGTGACCACGCATAAAAGTACAATAACTCATATTTATTATCATTTACCAAGGACGTGGGAATTGTAATTAAAAATATTACCTGCTGATGTTTGGGCATTTATTTTGCTTGATTGGTTATTCTTTGTTATATTTAATGAAGGCCAGTTTTCATTATTGGCAATACCATTCAAACAATGCCCTTTAATTACGAGTTAGCTTTAATAATAATGATAATTCAATTCAATTCAATTCAATGTACCGGTATTTATTTGTCCAATGCAAGTTCAACATGGATATTTGTTTCACTCACATGTTAAATAAAGGCTCCGACATAGTTTACAAAGAACATAAATAGGATACTAAATATCGATACAAAATATGGAAACATATGGATAATGATAAATGTAATGTACATTGTCTATGCTCATGATGCAAACCTCTATAAAAATATGTCTTGCAAAGAGTAAGCTTAGTGGATGCCTGTTGTCTATGGCACCAGCAGTATTAATTTGTTTGTGGTTTACTCTTCTATAGTAGCTGCATGCTTGTAGACGGATAAGTTTCTGAGCACTTTGAATATCAGTGACAACAGCGATGAATTGACAGTTAACAACAGTTTAAATGATGATACAATGTACCAGCAACAATAACAACTAGAAATGCAATTGTGTCACAACGATGTGCGTGCAATGACGCCGTGTTTCTACGTGTCGAACGAAAGAGCTTCTCTAGGACTATCCAGAGCAATTTGTACGAAGTCTTTAGCTTCTGTAATATTGGAGACAGGTAGGGCGAAAGAAAGGCCTCAATAGTGACCTTGATGGGATGGTAGTGACTATGCCTACGATGTTTGAAAGAAATTGGGATAGGGGAAAGAACCTAGAAAGGGCTCGCAAGCACTGCGTGCAAAAACAAATGGGATTAGTTGCACGTTCGTCATTGCAATCAAGATCGTTCTAGGGGTCAAAAGCGTGAACCCGATTTGCCCCATAGACAATGCGTGTAATGCATGGGCGGAAAACGTACAGGATCTGTATTATGACCGGAGTTAAATTGTTTTTTCTCTCTCTCTTTATGTCTCTTTATGGGCCGTATATGGTATCATTGGAAAGAGAATTTCATGGTTATTGTAAACTACTCTCTTTATTTCTATGATAATCCTATCGAAACATGTGATGTAAAATAGACTTAAAGGACAAAATGGCGTCTTAAATGGCCCCCTTGACTAATTTCAAAAATCCGGCCACGAGGTGCCCTGCGTATTGCATCTCGGAATGTCATTGCAAATTTTCAAGGAAAAAAAAAAGGATGTTTAGGGGGCGAAAAGTAGTCTGAAAAAATGACGTCATGGCCGATAAGTGTTATAAACGGGCGGAAACTCGGCGGAATTTGTATAGTGACCCTTGTTCAAATGCGATTTACTCACAATTTTCTGTGTGAACATATACCATACTTGGTATCATTCGAAAGGGAACTTCATTGCGGTCAGTTTGACACCAATGTCATCTGCGCGCAATGTATTGCACGCATTAAACGCGCTATTACGTAATGCATAGTAAATTCATCATTTTTGGAGATAACTTTGCGCTGACATATTTGAATTTTACCAAACTTGGCAGACAGTTGTCACGTATATGGATACATGTGTCTGCCAAGTTTCATTGACGTTGGTACAAAGATCACCATTCTAGAGCAAGTTGAAGTTAGTTTGGAATTTTCTTGAAAATGGCGAATTTTGAGGGCATTTTTCTCAAAGTCGGTCAGTGTTAGGGTATATAATTTTGTATATGGCTGGAAAGGGCATATCCTCAAGTACCTAAATCCAAAAAAGGGTACGGATCTGCCAAGCCATAATGGAGATACGGCCACAGAAAAAAAGCTAATTCCCAGAACTTTAGAGGGCGCTATTTATGAAGTGCAAAGTTATTGGAGCGTGAAATTTGGCATGGCTATGTGCAATTATGAGATAAAGATACTGTGAGATTTAAATACAAAACAGAATTTATATGAGAAAGTTATGGCAGTTTTAGATTATTTAGGGGTCCATTTTTCAAGAACTTGAGAGATTTTTGACGGAGTCGGTTTTAGCTTTGAATTTTGAGTACGAAGATGGCATTTTGAAGGTCAGGTTATACGTCGCAGATAAAAGAACATCTCTCAGACTATCTAGAGGAATTTGTTAGAAATGTGTAGGATCTAGGATAGTGGAGATAGGAAGGAAGAAAGAAAGGCCTTAAAATGGACCAGAAACGGACAAAATGGCGCTTGGACGGTCATGCATGAGTGATTTCGAAAATCGAAGAATGTAGTGACCTGGATGAGATGCTAGAGATGATGCCTAAGAAATTTGAAAGGAAAAGGACTTGAGGAAAGTACCTAACTAGGAAGGACAAGCACTACGTGCAAAACGAATGGGATTTTTGGACGATAAGGATAAGGAGGATACTAGAAATGCAATCGTGTCAGAACGATGTGCGTGCAATGACGCCGTGTTTCTACGTGTCGAACGAAAGAGCTTCTCTCGGACTACCCAGAGAAATTTGTACGAAGTAAGTAGCTTCTGTGGTATTGGAGACAGGTAGGGCGAAAGAAATGCCTCAACAGTGACCTTGATGGGATGGTAGTGACTATGCCTACGGTGTTTGAAAGAAATTGGGATAGGGGAAAGAACCTAGAAAGGGCTCGCAAGCACTGCGTGCAAAAACCAATGGGATTAGTTGCATGTTCGTCATTGCAATCAAGATCGTTCTTGGGGTCAAAAGCGTGAACCCGATTTGCCCCATAGACAATGCGTGTAATGCATGGCCGGAAAACGTACAGGATCTGTATTATGACCGGAGTTAAATTGTTTTTTCTCTCTCTCTTTATGTCTCTTTATTGGCCGTATATGGTATCATTGGAAAGAGAATTTCATGGTTGTTATTGTAAACTACTCTCTTTTTTTCTATGATAATCCTATCGAAACATGTGATGTAAAATAGATTTAAAGGACAAAATGGCGTCTTAAATGGCCCCCTTGACTAATTTCAAAAATCCGGCCACGAGGTGCCCTGCGTATTGCATCTCGGAATGTCATTGCAAATTTTCAAGGAAAAAAAAGGATGTTTAGGGGGCGAAAAGTAGTCTGAAAAAATGACGTCATGGCCGATAAGTGTTATAATCGGGCGGAATTCGTATAGTGACCCTTGTTCAAATGCGATTTACTCACAATTTTCTGTGTAAACATATACCATACTTGGTATCATTCGAAAGGGCACTTCATTGCGGTCAGTTTGACACCATTGTCATCTGCACGCAATGTACTGCACGTATTAAAGGCGCTATTACGTAATGCATAGTAAATTCATCATTTTGGACGATAACTTTGCGCTGACGTTATTAAAATTTACCAAACTTTGCAGATAGTTGTCACGTATATGGATACATGTGTCTGCCAAGTTTCATTGATGTAGGTATAACGATCGCCATTTTAGAGCAAGTTGAAGTTATTTCGGAATTTTCTTGAAAATGGCCAATTTGGAGGGTAATTTTCTCAAATTTGGTCAGTGATAGGGTATATAATTTTGTATATGGCTGGAAAGGGCATATCTTCAAGTATCTAAATCCAAAAAAGGGTACGGTTCTGCCAAGCCATAATGGAGATACGGCCACAGAAAGAAAGCCAATTCCCAGAACTTTAGAGGGCGCTATTTATGTTTTGCAAAACCATTGGAGCGTGAAATTTGGCACCGCTATGTGCAATTGTGAGATGAAGATACTGTGAGATTTAAATACAAAACGGAATTTATGTGTGAAAGTTATGGCAGTTTTAGAATATTAAGGGGTCAATTTTTCAAGAACTTGAGAGATTTTTGATGGAGTCGGTTTTAGCTTTGAATTTTGAGTACGAAGATGGCATTTTGAAGGTCAGGTTATACATCGCAGATAAAAGAACATCTCTCAGACTATCTAGAGGAATTTGTTAGAAATGTGTAGGATCTAGGATAGTGGAGATAGGAAGGAAGAAAGAAAGGCCTTAAAATGGACCAGAAACGGACAAAATGGCGCTTGGACGGTCATGCATGAGTGATTTCGAAAATCGAAGAATGTAGTGACCTGGATGAGATGCTAGAGATGATGCCTAAGAAATTTGAAAGGAAAAGGACTTGAGGAAAGTACCTAACTAGGAAGGACAAGCACTACGTGCAAAACGAATGGGATTTTTGGACGATAAGGATAAGGAGAATACTAGAAATGCAATCGTGTCACAACGATGTGCGTGCAATGACGCCATGTTTCTACATGTCAAACGAAAGAGCTTCTCTCGGACTATCCAGAGCAATTTGTACAAAGTCTGTAGCTTCTGTGATATTGGAGATAGGTAGGGCGAAAGAAAGGTCTCAATAGTGACCTTGATGGGATAGTGGTGACTATGCCTACGAAGTTTGAAAGAAATTGGGATAGGGGAAAGAACCTAGAAAGGGCTCGCAAGCACTGCGTGCAAAAACCAATGGGATTTGGTGCATGTTCGTCATTGCAATCAAGATCGTTCTGGGGGCCAAGAGCGTGAACCCGATATGCCCCATAGACAATGCGTGTAATGCATGGGCGGAAAACGTACAGGATCTGTATTATGACCGGAGTTAAATTTTGTTTTCTCTCTCTCCTTATGGGCTGTATTGGTATCATTAGAAAGAGAATTTCATGGTTGTTATTGTAAACCACTCTTTTTTTTTCTATGATAATCCTATCGAAACACGTGATGTAAAATAGATTTATAGGACAAAATGGCGTCTTAAATGGCTCCCTTGACCAATTTTAAAAATCCGGCCACGAGGTGCCCTGCGTATTGGAACTCGGCATGTCACTGCAAATTTTCAAGGAAAACAAAGGACGTTAAAGGGGTGAAAAGTAGTCTGAAAAAATGACGTTACAGCCGATACGTGTTCGATTCGGGCGGAAACTCGGCAGAATTCGTGTAGTGACCTTTGTTCAAATGCGATTTATTCACAATTTTCTGTGTGAACATATACTATACTTGGTATCATTCAAAAGGGCACTTCATTGCAGTCAGTTTGACACCATTGTCATCTGCGTACAATGTACTGCACGCATTAAAGGCGCTATTACGTAATGCATAGCAAATTCATCATTTTTGGCGATAACTTTGCGCTGACATATTCGAATTTTACCAAACTTGGCAGACAGATGTCACGTATATGGATACATATGTCTGCCAAGTTCCATTGATGTAGGTATAAGGATCGTAACTTTAGAGCAAGTTGAAGTTATTTCTAAATTTTCTTGAAAAATGCATATTTGGAGGGCATTTTTCTCAAAGTCGGTCAGTGTTAGGGTATATAATTTTGTATACGGCTAGAAAGGGCATATCGTCAAGTATCTAAATCCAAAAAAGGGTACGGGTTTGCCAAGCCATAATGGAGATACGGCCACAGAAAGAAAGCCAATTCCCAGAACTTTAGAGGGCGCTATTTATTTTTTGCAAAGCAATTGGAGCGTGAAATTTTACATGGCTATGTGCAATTGTCAGATAAAGATACCGTAAAATTTAAATATAAAACAGAATTTATATGAGAAAGTTAAGGCAGTTTTAGATTTTTAGGGCTCAATTTTTCAAGAATTTTCAAGATTTTTGACCGATGTCGGTTTGAATTTTGAGTACGAAGATGGCATTTTGAAGGTCAGGTTATACGTCGCAGATAAAAGAACATCTCTTAGACTATCTAGAGGAATTTGTTAGAAATGTGTAGGATCTAGGATAGTGGAGATAGGAAGGAAGAAAGAAAGGCCTTAAAATGGATCAGAAACGGACAAAATAGCGCCTGGACGGTCATGCATGAGTGATTTCGAAAATCGAAGAATGTAGTGACCTGGATGAGATGCTAGAGACGATGCCTAAGAAATTTGAAAGGAAAAGGACTTGAGGAAAGTACCTAACTAGGAAGGACAAGCACTACGTGCAAAACGAATGCGATTTTTGGACGATAAGGAGAATATTAATGGGGCAGAATGTGAACGAAAACAAGGCAATGACGAAGGTCGTCATTGCAATTAATGGGGCAGAATGTGAACGAAAACAAGGCAATGACGAAGGTCGTCATTGCAATAACAACAAAAATACCAACTACAAAAACTACAACAACAAAGAGAATTTTTTTTGTACAGATATGTAGTGATGGATTAATGAATTGTATCATCTGTTTAGAAGATGGATGGGCATGCACTTGTGTGATTGTTGATGAGTGGATCTGGCTCTCCTCAGATTATAAGCACCATATTTTCCAGGGTCATCAAGGACAGTAGTTTTTGCTAAAGTGAAGAGGCAACCCTCTTAAAATTGAAAATAAATAAATAGATAAAATATTACAATGCTGAAAATCTGTGATCTATGCTTGTAAATCCTCCGTTCTATGGATGATTGATGCATCTATGAGTTGAGATCAGAGTTGTGATCAGAGTTTTAATGGACTCTCATATCGCTGTTTTGTACATACAGAATGGAATTAACCTAGAAATTTACCTCTGTATTAATTATAGACAAGCAATTGAAGAACATCCACAAACTAGTTTTACTGACTACCCTTTAATCCTTTAGGCATCTATGTAAATGAATGATAGCAAGCATTCAAAATCTGCATTTATATGAAAAGTAATCTTGTAACAATTTGGCTCTATTTATAATGTCAAGGTGTTCATGTCAACAATATACCGCTATAATAACTTTCATTCGGAGGGTGCTCTAGTTGGCCTGGGGAAAGATGGGGATGAAATATAATCTATCTAAGAATAATCTACCATTCAAAAACCGATTTCTGGTCTACTTCGCACCACGCAGATCCCTAGTAAATACGAACAGTCTCTCTTCCCAACAATAGATTATCTAGATGCGGTTTTCATAGTGCGAGAACCTGCATTTTGCTACGATGACGACAAAACCAGATGATTGATCATTAGCCGATTGCAGCCTGTGTAATTGGTATCCTATTGATAGCCAATAATTGCATCTCTCGCTCTTACATGCAATTTATCATCATTTGTAATGTTAGCCTGTTTCTGCCACGTCTTGCTGCTCCAATAAGGTTCTTTATGAAGAGTTCCTCCTTGGCCCTGCAATTATATCTAATAGATCATAAAAATAAAGCTCAAATGTGATTGCAAAAGTCAATGAATATAATTGTGTATATAGGGCCTACTAGTACTATGAATGATGGAGGTCTATAAGTTTAATATGAGACTGCACAAATAATATTTTTTGTGGAGTCTTTGAAAAATTAGGAATTAGGAATGTTGAGACAGGTATGATTATGGACATTAAATTCTCCAAACTGGCATTATTGATGGCTTCAATTATTCCACCTTACCCACCACTAACACTTATTGGAAAAGGGCCATGAAAGTTACAATTTCTGTTTTGTGGAGAAGGAGAGGGAGAGAGAGAGAGAGAGAGAGAGAGAGAGAGAGAGAGAGAGAGAGAGAAAGAAAGAGAGATTGCAGTGGCATTAAATCTATTTACAAGTTGATGGATGGATTGATGGATGTGCCTCTAATTAGACTAATATTTGCACCTCTGTATCAATTACATGTACTGACACTAACATTGGAGAGATTGAGGGTTGTTTACATTTATAAGGGAAATGGGAAAAGAGAAGAAAAGTATGATTTTAGGAGGCCAAGAGCTTAACATCTTAAACTTCTTTAGGTACATAATATGGAATTCTGATTCATAAAGAAATTTTCTGCCAAATCATGACTTTTTAAAACAAATCTATGTGTACAATATATACAGGTGTTCATAGCAAAAGAATTGATTATCATGTGGGATCATGATAGCCATTGATCAGCCTGTATTGTTATCCACTGTGACAGACATAATGTATTTTTCTGTTCAGTTTTCCCTTAGTGAAAGTGCTAAGAGGTTTCTGGAAATTGATTTATTAGGGCATTTTGAGGGTGTAATTTTTGTGTTTGGACTAGCTGTAATCCAGCTATTAGCCCTTGTTTGATTTTTTGTTTTGTTGTAGGGCAAGTTCATTGAATTTCATACTTGTTCTTGCTTTGGTCAAACTTACTACTGCATTCCACTCCTGGTACTGTAATTGTACATACCCTTATCCAATGCCCTGGGCTGTTTACTTGTAGCAGAAGGCATGAAATGAGTTTGGGTCCTTCTGCCGAGATGTGACCTCAATTAAACATCGGGGACTTATCACAGCTTTGACGATTATTAGCACAGGTGCTGGGGAATTGGGGCAGGGAGGAAAGGTGTTTATGCACTGGTGTAACTTTGTTGAGAGACTTGTTGAGCTAGCTATAGAGCAGCCTCTTGTTTTCTAACAAAGATTTGTAATATCCATTAAATTTCAAAGAGAGGGATATATGGCAATGTGTTACATGCATGACTCCTTTGAAAGAATTAATTGTGATATGTACTTTTCTATGAAAAGAATCTAATTTCATGAATTGGAATAAATATGCAGTGTAAGTGTTACTTATGTCGAGAGAAGTGCATATTTGGTAATTATTGATATACAATTGGTATGTGTTTTATTGGCTGATTGAGTCATGTCCAGTTATATTACTGTACCAGATTTAATTAAAGGGTAAGAGCATTTTGTCTCATGATATTGAGAGTCAGAAGAGCATTAACTTATCGTTTTATATAGAGCTAGTGCCCTTCTAGTTGTCATCTGATGATTTCATGGGTTAGTTCATCATTTTGCCTCAGCTTGTGATAATTATAACTGTTTCATATGCTCAGTGATCATTCCTTTGGGGATGATGTGCTGATCAAGCCTCTCACTTCAGACAAAGATATGAACTTCTTATTTGTGTTCAAGGGATGTTGATCATGCAGCATTTATATAAAAGAATATTGGATGATTATCATATGTATCATTTTCGTCATATGTACTGCTGTGGAAATTTTGTACATTAAATGAAATATGATGACTATAGAACATATCAGTACCTTTTTCAATATGAAAAACAATTTAGGTCTTCTTATTTTAGTCTAACAGATGTATGTTAATTTTTCTATTTGTGTCAATTCTATTTCCATGTTTTTAACATCTACTTCTTGTATATACAGAGTAAAATTCAATTGTAATGAGCTTATATATACTTTCAGAGTAAGGATATAGGGATCAATAGCATCAGGTATCTATATAAAAAAACATTGAAAATCACTGGTTTCACATTGCCGTCATTCTTATTAAGACAGTGTTAGTGTTTACTATCTTCAATCAAATTTGGCTAAAATCATCTTTATTGAGTGTTTCTGCTCTTTCTGTCTCCCTGCAGTGGTGAGAGTGGGAGCGGGAAGACCTACACATCTCAGCTGTTTCTACGGCAACTGCACAGCCTCTGCAAGAAGAGACAGACGGGAGGACCGTTAGATCAGACAGAGAACAAACAATTTCAGGTAAATAAAATCTTTCGCATGCATTTCTCGGCAAATACCTTACTCGGAGTCAGCAAGCATACATTGTGGTTTGATCAAATTAGTTTAAAGTTCCTCAGGCACTTACAATCACACATTTGTATTTGTATTTGTATGTGCATGGCAACCTAATCATAGGATTGCAATCATTAGGCATGGTTATTGGTTCCAAGTGTATGATTTTGGTATTGGAAGTCATACCTGTGTAGAGAAGGTTTGGGGGGAAAATAGACAAAGAGAAGGATGAAAAGGTTTGAATCTTGGCTTCTACATGTACCTGTAGACCTCTTGATAATATATATAGAGAAAGCATTTGAAATGTGCAATTATAAGCCACTCACTATGTGTGGGAAGTAGCTGTGTACCTGGTAATGAGGAACTGGAATGGAACCTGACAGATTGATATGAGAGATTCATTCTCAGATGCAAGATAAAGCCCCTAATTTGAATTGAGAAATCAACTGTTTGTTAAATCAATGATTGTAAGCTTAAAGAGAATAATTATGGTTCTAAATATAAAGAGAGAGGGAGAAATAGAACCATATGAAGAAACAGAAAGAGAGAGAGAGGGAGAGAGAGAAAAGAAGAAAAGGGGTATAGGAATAAAGAAGCAATGAGAGGAGATTAAACAAAAATATTTTGTGAAAGCTGCCAAGAAAAATATATTTTTTATGAGTAATTACACTTATATGATTGAATAACAACAGATGAGAAACAGAACTGGTACCTAGCTATTCAAACAAAACACTGGAATCTGAAATTAAATTTCTTAAACTGGCAAACTTGGACGTCTCTTCACAAATCTCTTAAAGAAAGCATGTGTATTAAATTCATAAGAATGTCACCACAAAACTGCATTTCTTCATGATTCTGTAGGGTGTCAAAACATGTGTGCAATAATATTTTGAATTTGGCATACCCCACCTGGGCAGTCTACCGACTGAGGTTAATTCCTTGTGACAATATACTAGGTTATTGTGGAATCATGAATCTTGATTTTCCACCAAATTTTTTGAAAATAACAGGATGGAATGATCAGTCGAAACTTGGAAGTGTAATGTGCTACCGGCAAGAACTGTGATGTAGCAGTGTTTTGGTGAACTTTGGAGATGTATTTATTTGCAATTCAACTGAGAAGTTATGAACTTGGAGGTTTTGTGGACCATGTTTGTTACTGAAGATATTTTTATGTAAATATTTTTGACTGGGCTGGAAGTATTTAAGTCTTGCTTGTTTTCTTAATTGCTCATTTCCTTATGTTGAAATGATCAAAATGTTCCATGAATTATGAAGATGACATGTTTTCATATTAAGAGTGACTATTTGAAAAAACAAATGGATGTGAATTGTACTAAATTGTCCACCGCTAATATCTAAAGAATACTAGAAAAGAACATGTTATTTGACAATTTTTTAACAATGGTTATCATTCATCCTAGAACATTAACATTTTATTTAATTGCCACACATAAAAACTCTAATATTTGGTTTCTTTGCTTTTGTTTTGTTTTAGAATTTGACACATGCTTTCCACGTTCTCAGGGCTGTTGGGAGTGCTAAGACAAGACATAATTCATGTGCTAGCAGATTGGTAAGTATAACAACAAAGACCAAAAAGTGAAGAGGAGATATTGTCTGTCCTTATCCAGAAGGGTGTTAACTCTCTTTTAAAGTATGAGTTAATGTCCTTTTGACTCTAAAAAGACAATATGTAACATTGTCCTCTTAAAATCACGTAGACTATGCCATGTGAACCTGTGTTATCGAATATTCAGCTCTGAATATGAATGTCTGCATGAAGCCAGGAGTGTATACACTTCTAAAGTGGCTGGTGTAATTTTTCTTTATTCATCACATTGATTGGATTTGGACTAAATCAAACTTTGACAAGCTCGATCGGACTGTGTGTCACTACTGAAATGAGTTTTTATAGATTTCTCTTTGGAACCATGTCAATCAGACCATATTCCTTTTAAAGCCCTTTCGCTTGGTGCCTGTCAGAAAGAGAACAAACTTGCTTCAGATTTGAAACGGTTTCAGAAGAAAACCAAGTCGTTAAATACTCTGAGACAGTTGAGCTGAAATTAAGCTCTGAGATACCTTGCTTAGGTAGTAGATGATTCTCCTTGTGATATCACGTTGTGGTCCCAGGTATAGGTTTCTATCATTGTAATAATCTGTTGGTTCATTAACATTCATGTGTGGTAACCCTCCCATCACAAAACATGCCCTGAGGCAACAAACTGCCCTCATCCCCCCAACCGAGGGAGCTGTCCTGTCTACTCAACGTCCCAAGACCGCATCACCCATCTTGACAGGTCATGGTGGTGGGGTTGGGCACTTCCCCCCAAAACATCCCGTTTCCAGGGGAGAGATTGGACATCCCGCCCCGAGGCGATATTCGAGGGGGGTGTCGTGTTCTGAGGTCTTGGCGAGGGGACGGGATTACGTTGCTCTTTAGGGATGATTAAAAAGGGAATCAGTTTCAGGCGTAAGCTGGTGATTGACAGTCAGTGAGGCTGATAGTGGCAACTAATGCAGTACAAGGCGTCATGACATTGATACCGGTAGACTATTAAGTGAGTAACAGTTTGATAAAGGTGTAGCAGTAATTCAAGGACCCATGGAGTTTAAACTAAATCTTTGTACAAATATATTCTTCATCCGTGGTACTTTCCTCAATCCAACAATTGTGATTATGTCAATACCGGTACTCTAAAAAACTGTTTTATCATAGTTCTTTCTCGTCAAGATGGCTTTAAGTTGGAATGTTTCTTGCAGTCTTAAAACTAATCATTCTTGACTTATGTATCCTTAAAATTTTCTTCTATTTTTGTGTTTTGTATAGGGTCATCATGTTGAAGTTCACTTTGCGGGCAACACAATAACGAGAACCAAGTTTCAATGTCACTGGTTCGATCAAAGCAGAGTGATAGATACTCCTGTTGGTGAACGTAACTTCCATGTATTCTTTCAGATGCTAGCCGGTCTTTCTCATGAAGAGAGAGGTGAGTTTACCACTCTGCAAGGAATCTTACTCCACCATTCCAAACACTGTATTATTTTTATAAGACTTATGAATTCAAAATATCGCATAATTTTTCATTTTGACAAATTTCACAGTAATGTAAGATGGAAATTGAATTCTTATTTTTACTGTATTTAATAGGCAGTTGTACTTGTGTATTATATTCTGATTAAACACTGAATAAACTGTAGTTCTTGAATTTTAACAGTGCACATGCCCTTGAAAGAAAGAGAGAGAGAGAGAGAGAGAGAGGCAATGAAGTTCACTATTGATAGAGGTGGATATATATAAGAGTTAAGGAGAATTCATTGAATATGGTAGGCAGGTAGAGAGAGTGTGTGTGTGTGGGGGGGGGGGGGGGACGTCAAGGTAATTAAATGAAAAGATGGGGAAAAAGTAAATGAAGGAAGAGAGACAGATAGTGAGAGTAATAGAGAGAGAGAGAGAGGGAGGGAGGGAGAGAGGGAGGGAGGTGAGGGAGGGAGGTGAGAGAGGGAGGGGGGAGAGAGAGAGAGAGAGAGAGAGAGAGAGAGAGAGAGAGAGAGACAGACCAGAGAAAAAGAGACATGCCTACCGGTAGTATGTATTATGCTCATGTCTGTGTGGTTTTCAGTGACCCACTGGGAGTCTAGAAAGGCGTGGTGCATGACAGTGCTTTCATTCCAGCCTGCTCCTCAAGTGACATGTACGGAACGGAGCCAAGGGGAACTCCCTTGTGTCATTTGGGGCATGACATCACATACTACCTGGATTTGAAGGGGATGTCCCATATGAATATTAATGTCATGGGCAGGGTTTTGTGAGCATGGTGTGATTTTGTGCTTTAATCAATCTCAAATTTTACCTCACAGACCTGTCATTTCCTGAATTTATTTTATCTGAACAGATATATTATTCCTTCAGAACATGCATTATTTTGATCTTACATGTATTTCAAGAATTAATCAATCATTTTGGAGGAAGAAAGTAAACAAAAGATGACAAGGGCTGGCCTTTCTTCAAATCTATCACCTTCAGCTTCTCAAGTCTTAAAATGAATCTTCAAAAGTTACAAAGAAAAGACATATTAAAAAACAAATCAGAAATTGTTCTTGAATATATAAATATATTAAATGTACTTTGTGCAATAAGATGAAATGACTTTTTACATTGTTTGGAACTTTGGATCTTGTCTGATGAAATTGTGCTCAGACTTATATCAATAGCTGAGATATTTTTTTCTTTTTCTTAGAAAGATATTCACTGTTAATTCCACACAGCAGTTCATCACCAAGGGAGTCAAATAACATCACATGGACTAAGTGCAACATTACAAGTCATTAACAATTCATGATGTTTCTGAAAAATATATGGGTATCATTGTAATTTATTGACACTAATTGTAATTTTATTACTTTACTGCCATACAGCCAAGCTTCATCTCCATGGTTATGGAGTCCACAATCTTGCCTACCTGAAACAAAGAACAAGCCCAGAGAATGAGGGGGTGGAGAAAGAGAGATTCCACACTTTAAAGGTTGGTAGTTAACATTCATTATTCAAGAGATCAGCAGTGATTAAAGGCATCGTTTAACTATGTTAAATCTGAGATGCACGGTCCTACGTGTCATCAGTGTCTGTGATATTGAAGCCTTAAAAGTAGTAGTGTTATGAAAACCGTTTGGTAAACGCAAAATTTGATTTCGATTTTCAATCTTGAATATTTTGATAATCAGACAGGCGATCGACTTGTAAAAGTCATGGGGTTCCTGACTGACCTAAAGATTTATAATTATCATTGCAGCATGAGCTAAATCAAGGATTTTTTTAAAGGATCTAAGACAAAGTTACCCAATCCCTTTAAGACTCTCTAAACATACAAGTATGTCTCTTCTTCTGTTCTGTTGAACAAAGTTGTATAATACTTTCATATTGACTGATTCAATTAGTAAGGTACATTCAGGAGTATTAATTGTATGAGTAACCAAATAAAATAAAGAGAGAAGATGAATCATACATTAGGTGAAGTGATATTCAAAGCATATTCACAAGAGGTAATAGGAAAACACAATGTAATGTTACATTTTTAATGCGATTCCAAATCAAAACATTTCCAGTGTTCTTGCCTATAGGCATATGTGCATGTTCATGAGGTATTCACAAGAGGTATTAGAAAACAGAATGTAATGTTACATTTTTAATGCGATTCCAAATCGTAATATTTCAAGTGTCCTTGCCTATAGGCATATGTGCATGTACATGTAGCCAAAAAACCAAGTGAGATAGATAGTGTTTTGAAGCTATGATTTTGTTGGAAGTATTTAAAAGCATTTTGATGCTTGTAACCTTTCTGGTTGATTAATTTGTCAATAATTCACTCATCTTCCTTCCCATTAGTTAATACATGCTTATTAAAGCCATATCGACGTGTTCCGTCGTCATTACCGGAGGGTTATAAACCATTAATGGAGCAAACGCGTTGAGTTATTAGCTTACGGTAATGGTAGGGTCATGAGCACGTTCTCTTGTGTTGGTTGACTTCATAGAACACTGTTTGAGCATGCACACCATCAGCTATCAGAAGCAAGCAGTAAGATGAACTAAGAGAAAAACATCAATTTTGCTGTTCAGTCACGCAATCCACTTGTCCCACACCATGTATTACTTGGTTCAAGCCACTCACAGCAGAGTATAAGGTTTCCTTGAGAACACCCACGGGATGCTATAGAAAACCCGAGTACCCTTGACCTTGCATCACTTTCAATATGTGGGACAACATTACGGGCGTGATGTATTTTGGGTCACAGGTGTACTTGGGTTTCTTCCAGCCTGCATTCAGGCCCGTGTGATTGGATAGCGTCACCCTCCCCGACTTGAAGAATGTCATGGAGTCTGTACTTTAACCAAACAATAACAAGGTCTTGGTGGGCAGGCACGAAGTGCAGGGGAATAATAGACTTTGGAAGTTCATAGCAAGTTTACTGAACTGATATGAGTTTGAAAATAATCAAAAACAACAAAGGAAAAGGATTAAAGAAGTTGAAAAGCTGATCAAACATATCAGAGAGCTCAAAATCACAAACATCCGTCTATGCATTCATGTTTTAACTATCCCTTTGAACTTTTAATCCTTAATATTAAGGTTGCCCTGTCAACTCTTGGTATTGAGTTCCTGGATGTCATGAGAATACTGGCGGCCATCTTGCTTCTCGGGAATGTGCACTTTGTAGAAGATGGAGGGTATGAGCTTGACATTAAAGGTAGCAATGGTAAGTCTGCTCAATCTGCAAAAAATGTCTATAGTCAGTAAAACATTTATATGATTTAAAGCTATCCATGAAACTGATCAGAAGTCCCCAGATGATGTGAATTCACAATTATCTTGTTCATTACCATAATGTAGTTTTATGCCATACTGCATGTATTGAGACGATCCCACCGCTGCCACCATGTATTGCGACGTGGTTCAGATATATTAGACATGCACGCTTAAGTCATTCAATCCCTTAGGATAACTACATGTATATCAAAACACTGCACACTCAACCTAACGCAAAATAATTAAAAGATTAATTGGAGGAAGTCTTTGGAAACTTTTGTAGTTTTTAAAAAGTGCCATTGTTAAAAAAATATATTGTGCCTCTAATATTCATGGTACAGGTACAGTGTATACCTGCAAGACTTCATCATTATTTTAATAAATTATCTTTGTGTTCTCTTTGTTTGTCTTATAAATCAAACTTGTGTTGACAGTTCTTTGGGTTTTATGGGACTTCTGCTGTGTCTATGAATATTACCTGTAACAAATGCTTTTAACTGGTTGCATCTATACTTAGAATCCTTGTGATTATTAAGGCCTCTCTTTTGTCTGTGACTACAATCTTCATCAAATTTATTCTATGTTTTTGAATATTTTTCTCAGAAATCAAAGCAGTAGCATCTTTACTTGGAGTACCTGGTGTATCACTGTACCGAGCACTGACAACAAGAACACATACTCTCAAAGGACAAGCGGTTAAAACACTGTGCAATGCTGATCAGGTAAGTTACTCTATTGTACCTTAGGAATATGAGAATTAACAAAAATATAGTATAGAGACGATTGTCGACTTATTTTTCACCCTGTTTTAGAGTGAGAAATGTAATAAAAATGAGCTTGCAGTTATACCTACAATGAATCATGGATTGACCATTATTCTGTTGATGCAATAATTATAATATCTTGATTTAATTAAGAATTCAAAATTGTTTGGTGTAAGTTAATATATACTTTCTTTTGATAGTATATAGTAAGGCAGTAGAGTGGTGAAGTGTGACGTCATCAAAAATCTATTTTTTAGAATTTCTCATTTTTCTCATAACATTACGAATCAGAGGAAAATAACACTGAGCTCCTATAGGAAATCTTTTTATCCAGATGGTCATATATATCAGCCAATACTTAACATATTACTGGACATTATTTTTGATGCTCTTTCGGAAAATGAAAACAAAATTGATATATTCTAAAAAAATTTTTTTTTGATGTCACAGCTTCGGTACTTTATACCTTTGCATATAATACTTAGTACCAAATATTGGTGCATTGATTATAAAGCAGTATATTATGCATATAAATTATGATCTACATTGCCGTTTTCTCTTTCAGGCTAATGAAACAAGAGACACGCTGGCGAAGGCCCTCTACTGTCGAACGGTTCTATCAGTTGTGAAGAGAATCAACAGTGTGTTCAAGCCAAGCTCGAAATGTCCACCCTATGTAGCGCCCTCTATCAGTAGCGAGGACACACAAAGTAGTGGTAAGTTTGCACATGCCTTGGGTGTATACTTTTGAGAAGAAGAAAGCCGTGCAAGTGATTTCACTTAAAGCACCACTGTACTACTTGAAACTACTTGCTCCCTCTATATAGAAAACCATGCCTAATCGGTGACCATTGGTCCCCCATGATCCTCTTTGTTTATGTTAATTGAGAGCTGAGTTGATGAGATATAGCCACCTGTTAATGACCACCCTGTGTGGTCTAATCCCTCTTAGCCAAACTAGTACAGACAGCCTTTCAGCTGAAGCTGTATATGGCTGGTGAAATAACTGCCCGAATTTATGTAATTCTTAAATGAAATAGATGTATATTGTTTACCTAACATTCAATTAGAAGTGAAGTCATTATCCATGCTGCAGCTTTTACTCTACATACTGGATGGCTCATAAAGAAATTATTTAAAACCGAAATGTAGAAGGCATTTTGTCAATGATTTATATTTTGGCGATTAAAATGCCTACATGTTTTGATTAAATTTGCATTTGATATATTTAATAGTGACACGTATTAAGTGTGACATTACAGTAATGTTCTGTTTCACTAAGCATTTCTACATATAATGAAATTGATACTTTCAAGCTAAATCAAAATATAACATTTAATTTTTTAGGAGATTCTTGCAGTAGACTGAGTGATTCCACAACAGAGTTAAATGGCAGCTCATCACTGACAGAGGGCAGTAGACATCTAGAAGGCGTGGTTCACATCATTGATATGCCAGGTTTCTCCAACACACAGGTACATTAAAAAATCACTTGAAGAAAGTTTGCGATAGACAACTAATTAAATCTGTAATAAGTCTGTACACCATAAAAAGGGAAATTGCAGATCTGAACCATTATTATTATACCTTTGTGCTGTATCTTGTCAATTATTTAGAGTTCCTGTAAAGATATAGCAAGGTTTGTAGTAAAAAAACATTTTCCTTCATGCTTACAATATTTAACACTCACAATTTTCTAAAGTTCATGTTTGTAGATTCTTTGAATATTTATACTGTCTGCGGAGGAACATGAATTGATATTTAATGATATATCAGTTAGCTTCATTATTCATGTAACTATTACACTTTATTGTCTATCAAGCACAGTTTAAAATGCAATACAAAAATAGATGTATTCATAGTTTGAATCACATTGTGCAAAAGCATGCAGCTTACATGTTTATATTAAACAAACATGATACATCTTTCATACTTTCACGCATCTGGTTTTCAGTGCAATAGAATAGAAGACCTGTGCTGCAACTACTCATCTGAGGTTCTACATCAGGTCTACCTCCAGCAAACCTTCAAGAATTCCCAGGATGCAGGTAGAGAGGACAGACTCGTCATGAATCCTGTGCCATTTCAAGATAACATTTCCTGTGTGGATTTTTGTGCTTCAAAGGTAAGAAGGCTATGGCTTTTATATCCCACCGCTGCCACCATCATGGTCCCATATACTTCTTTCTGTGTACAGTGCTTGTAACTTTACCAAGACTGGGCCAAATTTCTGATCATTTTGATGATTCCAGAACCTTGCAGTACACACCAATACTTATATGCTAGATGATCAACCTTTTCTGATCGATTCCACAACGTTTCTTTCACATTGCAATCACATGACCAGAACTGGTCTATACCTTGAAGGAAATCAGTGTGCCAGAAGATGGCAGCATCACAACATGAATATCAGTTGATAGTTATGAACATAGTATATCAGGCCCTTTTTGATTTCCTCATAATTTTGATATTAATATGAGCTGTAGTTACACCCTTGAGTTATAACCCAAAGAGGGGTTATTAAGCTTTATATATGTATATTATCACAATTTCTTTGCAAATGAATACATAATATGTGTGTTAGATCTCCAAGTTTGTTAAAAGCATGATAATGGTTTATTTATAAGGGAATCTCTAATTTACAACCGAAGCTTTTTACCAAATTCCCTCATATTTCACTTCAAATTTATTTGTTAAATTTATTTGATAAGTTTTGGTTTAAAAACCATGCAATTGTATTCATATCTCCATATGTTATTTCAACTGTATTGTTACTATCGTGACTTGATGTTAATATTGTATGTAGTTTAACATCTATTGAAATAAAATAAATTCTTCATTTTAATTTGTTCATTGTTTATGATTTATGAAATGATATGAATGTGAAATGTGAAATGAAAACTAAACTGAAACTGAAATATATGCTGAAACGTTTATATTTTGATAAAGCAATGATATTATTGTTCATATTTTTATAGAACGGCCTGTTTTCAAGCATCGATGAAATGTGTAATCAACCGGAGCAACACACAGTAGATGAACTGCTCAGCAGAACCAACAAGAAACATCATAAAAATGGGTATGATCCGATACAATGATTAGTGTATAATCAGGGGACAAATTTCTTAACTGGGTGATCATAGGGATAATATGAGAAGCTAGACTGCTAGGATGTTAAATTAGAATGATAACTGTAAATATCTCTCCTCCTGACTGTCTGACTACACATTTTATGCTAGTACATGTATAGCCAAATTGATACAGAAAACCGATATTTTATCTTCTTTGTGATAAAATATTGCGATTAGACAACAGTACTCCATTTGCATTTGAAAATCTAAACTTAGATCTCGGTACAAATGATCTCTAACTGTAGGTGAGTTCCAGTTGACACTCATATCAAGAATTCAATGACATTGCTTCAAGGTAGAAAAGGAGAAACAGAAAGTAAAGGTGATCTGCTTGACACTTTATTAACCCCATGTTTAACCTATGGCTACCTTTTTCCTCTGAAAAAGCACATTCTCCACTCCCTGGGGAGCATTATGTACATGTATACAATTTCAAGTTTTCCCCCCTTGTATTCCTGCAGTGTATTTGCCGTTGAGCGTGAAAACAAGCACCTGTTCACCATCAGACACACCTCAGGGGAGGTGAGGTACAGTGCAGCAGACTTCCTAAAGAGGAGCAGGGATGTAATCAGTGATGATGTCCTCACCATCTTCAGGAGGAAAGGATGTAGCTTTGGCTTTGCTTCTTATCTCTTTGCTCCTGAACTCAAGCTTCTACAAGGTAAGGCATACAGTTGTGATACCTCCGCAATCTCGTAAACTTAATCGTATCATAATATTATCTGTACAATTCACACACAGAATATTATGATACAGTCAAACCTGCTTTACTGACCACCTGTCTACAAAGAACATATTTTTTGTTTCCCTTGAAAATGGTTTCTCATTGGAACATGTACTAAAAGAACCTCTCTACAAAGACCACTTTTTGTGTTTCCCTTGGGCAGTCGCTATAGACAGGTTTGACTGTATCATGTTTCTGTTTACATTTTTATAGTTTGTTGTTTGAAATTGTTACCATAGCTTTAGCTAGATCTATGTGTAATGCTTTACAAGACAAGAACCTGCACACATGGATGGGACATGTAAAAATTGCATAAAACAAAAACTATTAATATTTTAAAATATCATCAATCACACCTATATGTATACACTATACCATCCTGTTCATGTAAATTAATTTCTATTTTCACTATAGGAAACGCTGTGAAGGGTTTACTATTCCGGATCTGTCCTAGACCACAACTCTCTACCCAGTCTCATCACATTCCATCAGACCCCAGCATTGGGAGTTTACCCATTGACAGTCATCATCGTCTCAGTGAGCTGCGGGACTCCCTCACCAGACAGCAAGCACAATTCCATTTTATTCAGTGCATCAAGGTAGAATATACATTACCAGCAGTTTTCGTAATTTGGATTTTCTTTTATTTTGGAAGGGTTGGTTGATCTTGTCAACGTTAAGTGTTTGTGAAATAAAGGGCTAGGGAAATTCACTTTAAATTCCTCAATTCAAATTAGAGATCTGTGTTCTCATTGCTGGGGGGGGGGGGGGGGGTGGGGGGGTGGGGGTGGGGGGGGGGGGGGGGTGATGGTTTATAGTGCCAAATATATCTTCAAATTTTGGAACTTGAGGGTTACATCAAGTCTTCTAATCGATCTTAAACTTGATCAAATAGACTTTAATATAATAGAAGTCCATTAGATTAAAATGATCATACTTGGTGAAACACTCCCTAGTTTTTGAAATTCTTTTTATTATGACTCGTACTTCATTTCCCAAGAAAGAATATTAACCATCCTTCCCAAATATTATTTGTTGTCAGATGAAACTCTTCACTTCCTCCATCGCTTTCTTTGCCTTCATTTCTAAAATCTGCTTTACTATATGTTTCATTTCTTTAGATCAATGATCAGGAATCGAGTAGCCAGTTCTCCTATGCAGTGGTAGCCAGACAGACACAGGCCTTTCAGCTTATGGCCACCATAAAACACATGACAGATGGTTAGTAGTAACATAGTCTGTTCTACTAATAAACATCATTTTTAGGATTTTGTTTTGTTTTATTCCCATGTTCAGTATAGGTAAGATCTTGTTTTTTTAAAGATGATGTGCAGTCTGTATACTTGTATTAGCTCTTCAGAGAGAAAGTGATAGAGGAAATAGAGAAAGATAGAAACAGAAAAGAAGCAGAAAAATGAGAATGTGAGAAAAAAAAAGAAGTAGAGAGATATAGAGGGAGAGGAAGATAATGATATTAAAGTAGAGATAGGGGAGAGAGAGAGAGAGAGAGATTGTGTGTGAGAGAAAGAGAAAGAGGGTGGGGGAGGGATGAGAGCTGGAGAGAGATTACAGGGGATGAGAGGGAAGAAGGAGTGAAAAGAGTGAACAAAATTATATTGGAATCAATTAATTAATCATAAATTTTCTTCCACATACTATCTAATTTCAGGTTATCCTCACTATGACACCATATCAAACTTTGGCAGGAGATATCAAATGATGCTAGAAAGATGGCAGAGGAACAAAACACCAAGAGATCAATGCAAAGTAAGCTACTTAAGAGAATTATTTCATGATACTACATCAGAGATCCTATTTGTCAAGTAGCTAACCATTTCAAAGCCAACTCATCTGAATGAAAAGTATTACAGTTACAGCGCACACTATGTTCTGGTTTCTCTAATGGATTCATGAACTTTTGTTTAAAACCATTTACTTGAAATCAACTGAGAGGAAGTACACATCTGAGTTAAAACAATTACATATTCACAACCCAGGTAGATGTCTGAAGTTTTTAATGTCATAAGTTTTTTGGTGACCTGTATACTTGTATAATCACCAATTCTTCTCCTAGAATTTATTTATATTATACATGTCACCGAAACAATTTTCATGTGGACACAAAAATAATACAAATTGAAATACAAAGCCTCATGTATATATAAGAAGAAAAAAGATTTGGTGAACACATTGCAAACAGTAACTAACTATTACATTTGTACCACTTTTCACAGGTGATATTGGAACAGATCATGAGAAGATGTGAACTGATTGAATCAGTGAGTACTCAGAACAAGTGGATCATCAGTGAAAACAGGGTCTTCTTCAGGTAAGAAATATCCTAGCTTGAATTTCTTTGGTTAATCAGTTTCTTAGGCCATTAAAAAAAATATACATGTTTAGCGTCCCTGCCCGCTTCCTTTTTGGGGGCCACCTCCTTTTTTTTCTTCTTTTTAAACATGAAAAACACTGCTAAAATGGATCTATTTCTGATTTAAAAAAGAAAACAAAAATGTTGGTGGCCATCTTGAAAAATAGCCCGACTGTCAGGGAAAATGTACCGAGCGGCCATTTTGAAAGGAAAAAAAATAAAAATAAAGGGCCTCCTCCTTCTTATTTTTCGAAAAAACAGGACGCTAAACATGTTTTTTTTTATTTAGCCTTATACCATATTGCTTATTTGTACTTTTTCTTCGCAAGAATATTTACTAGTACGTGTATTCATACAGTTATTTTTCTTAAATAAACATTTTAAACATCAAGCAAATCCTTTCTCTTTCCTCCACACTTAATTCATTCATTGATGATGTATGATGCAATTATAAAATGATTAACACTTGAGAGAGTGTAGATTTTAGTCTAGGAAACTGCTAAATCTTCTCTGAATTCACTTTTATCTGTTTTTCTTTCATGTCATGTATGCATGTATGTCGTGTGGTTCAATATATTTTTTTATTTATATTGAATACTATACATGAGATGATGATGATGATGACCAATTATTGTATTACCTGACTGCTTAGAAAAAATGTATATTCTTATAAATAAATAACAAGGGGACTGGTAGCTTTAAGTCATGTTCGAGGGATTAGGATTAATGCCTTACCGAAGGGCATGAGCGCATTGACTTGGTTTTGAACCCAGGACCTTCCAGTTATGAGACCTGTGAGCCAATGCACCTCTTAATAACTTGGATGAACATAATGCAAATCTGTGTTATATACTAATGAAATTGTTTCCTATTGAACCTGAATCCAGATCTTATCATTGTATCATTGTCAAATACAAACCTATGTATTCATCTTTCTTTCTCTCTCCATCTCCTTCCCGCAGCGAAGAGACAAGACAAGGTCTCGAGTCTGTCCGTGATGGCCATCGTGATACGGCCGCACGTTTCCTCCAGTCCAAGGTACGCTGCTGGCTAGCTAGACGTCACTGGCCCTCAGACATTGATCCGTATGAAGAGTGCAGAGAGCACCATGTCACAAAGATATCCTTCAGGGAACCCCTCTATGAAAGGTATGATATGATTTAAAAAAAGTAATACAGTGAAACCTGTCTATAAAGACCACCCAAGGGAGACAAGAAAAAAAGTGGTCTTTATAGTAAGGTGGTCTTTATGTACAGGTTCCTTTAGTACATGTTTCAATGAGAAACCATTTTCAAGGGAAACAAAAAATGTGTTCTTTGTAGACAGGTACATGTAGTCTTTCTATACAGGTGGTCACTAAAGCAGGCTTGACTGTAGTTATGAAAAGCAAAACAAAATTGTAGTTGATGTTTCACCAAGTATTCTTGGACTATGAGGTAACATTAGCACCTAGCTGTTATGACTTAATTGTTACAAAGTAATACAATTATAGATGAATTTCACTATTAATTGTATGGTGTCACCAGGGACCTACAGAGAACATCGTTTATGAGGTGGAGTTTGGAGGGTTAACCTTTATTGGTAGTTTACGTGTAGTTATGCAATGAAAAGTTACTACTGATGTATTGATACTAAAATAAATATTTACTTTTTTTAAAAGGAAATAATACATTTGAAACAATGCTCAAAATGATTTTATTGACTAGATATTTCAGGTATTTCTTATGAATTCTTAAACTCAGCTTTGAAAGTAATAGAAATGTTTGAAGTTTTTGACTAAATCAAACATTTCAATTTTTCTTTACAGGATCAATTTCTCAGTGGGTGATAACAGCAGCGTGATGTCCGATGATACAAGCAGTATTGAATGCAAGAAAGCTAGGATGCAAAACAGGGTTTACGATACAGCTAAGGAGGTAGGCTAACATGTCTTCTTTAATTGAGCAATTTTTATATTTGATTTTCCTATTGAAATCCACATCAACTGCTGAGAACCAGAAAGGGGTTACCTCTGTACGTGTATAAGGGTAATGGAATAGACACCATTCTGTATCGCAGCATACAATTTAATATTGAAATGGACATTGGAATCGGGAGAGTCGCAGAGCCACTCAATGAGAGAGAGAGAGAGAGAGAGAGAGGAAGGGAGAGAGAGAGAGAGAGGGAGAGAGAGAGCAAGGGAGATAGAACAAGCAATCAAATATGAAAAATATATATATTGAATGTGTATATTTTATTCAAGATAAAGAGACAATAAAGGAGAGGGTCCGATGGAAAATAAGGGGTGGGGGTGGTGGTGGTGGTCATAAAAAAGGAAATTAAAGGCTTATATTTAATGGTTAGATAGATTCTATGTTTTGTCATCTTGGTTGAATGTCAGGAATTCATATATCAAAATGTTAACGTTCTTTTCTATCCCTTTGTGTTACCAATAAACAGGATGTGCCTCCTCCGTTGCCTAGCAACCATCCATCGTCAGCAAAGATTGACACTGCCAAAGGGTTTCCACAGACTCGTATCATGAGATGTAACTATTCACCAGGTAGATATTAATCAATTAGATTAATTTACTCATCAAAAATAAAGAAGGAACGATGGCAACAATATGTGTTATCTGCCATGTTTAGTTTCAGGGTCAAGATTTCAAACTTGATAATTAACAAGATGTTATTAAATTCTGTCATTCTCTTTGCACTAAGCATGGCACAACTTTATCTTGGTTGAAAACTAGAATGCTAATCGTTATACAGGTGTATTAAATCAATAGAATGGTGAAGTATATGTACTTATACTATATCCTTACCAAGATTAAACAGTTATTTGCTAGTCATGGCATAATAGTGTTAGTGGTAATTGTAGTGATAGTGGTAGTGCTTGGTAATGGAAGTGGTAGTGTAAGTTGTAGTGGTAGTGGAAGTGGTAGTGGTAGTGGTAGTGGTAGTTGTAGTGTTGTTAGTAGGTAACATTAGTTGTAGTGTTAGTGGTAGTGTTAGTGATAATGGTAGTGCATAGTAAATAGAAGTGGTAGTGTAAGTTGTAGTGGTAGTGGTAGTGGAAGTGGTAGTGGTAGTGGTAGTTGTAGTGTTGTTAGTAGGTAACATTAGTTGTAGTGTTAGTGGTAGTGTTAGTGATAATGGTAGTGCATAGTAAATGGAAGTGGTAGTGTAAGTTGTAATGGTAGTGGTAGTGGTAGTTGTAGTGTTGTTAGTAGGTAGCATTAGTGGTAGTGTTATTGGTAGTGGTTGTGGTAAGATGGCTTTATTGGAAAGCATTGATCCAACTGGCCAGGAGCATTTCCAGCCATCCCTTATTCTCTCATTCATTTCCATAATCTCCTCTGCCTAAATTAATTCTCTTTTTCTTTCCTGAATTCTTCTTCACAGATATCTCATGTGTAGAGCCGCTGCTGAGAGCAGGTGAGCCCATTCTGGTAATGGGGGTGAGCAGCACCAAGGATATCCTCATCGTGGAGCACAATAATTGCACCTTACAGGTCCCTCTGAAACTCACCACAACACAGGTAAGAGAAGAAATTGATTTACAGAAGTTGTGAATATGTTGATTGAGACCCCCCCCCCAAAAAAAAAAAAAAAAAAAAAAAAAAAAGAGAGAGAAAGGGACAGATGGAAGGAGTTAAAGTTGGAGAAAGAAAACAAATGTTGATTGGTAGGGAAATAAAACAGTCAATGAAAGAGGTAAAAAGAAAGAAAAAGAGGGAAAGAGAGAGGGGGTAGATGTATCAATTCTAGAGAGACCCTCCCACCCCCGCCCCCACCCCCCCCCAAAAAAAAAAATACCCCCAAAAAGGAGAAAAATTAAGAACTGGAAAGAAGAAGGGGCTCATATTTAAAATTGAATGACAGTACAATTAATATATCTCGATGTATATTGTTCCCTATGTTCTACATAAATTTGTTTATTATGTTGATAAAGAAATCTGTGGAATTATATGTCCTATCTTTTTTCATTTCTTCCCTTTCTTTGCAGACTGGTGATTGCATCTTAGGAACAAGACTCTGAGATGTCAAACAAGTATAAATGTGTGGAATTCTGCAGGAGAGCGCACTGTATACTTTACAACTCAACATACAACCAGACACACATGATTCCCGATGTTCCAATTGTGGTTTTCATCTGCTGAGTTTTCCAGCATGCAACGGAATGAGCATGCTCAGTTAACAGTGGATGACAGCTCCGGGCATACACATGGGGAACTAGCAGATACATTGTCTCTCATGATCAAAAGTAGCCCAACATTAAGCCAGGTTCAGTCCGAGACTAGGTAGTCCACTGAAATGTCCACCTCTTCATAAAGCACCATAATTTGCCATCAAGATGAACATTCGAAAACTTCACTTATTTCAAATATTATTTATTTGAATTATTTATTAATTCAATCATTTCAATGTCAAGTAATATTTATATTCCTTTTGTGACCAAATTGATTTTATGTATTTATTTTGTTACATGTTATCAACAACTTGTCGGGAAATCAGGGGTTGACACTTGGCATTTTATAAATCAGCCAACATTTGGCCGCTCTCTAGAATAATGGGTCATACTCTTAAAATAGTCACTCAAAGAAAATTCATGACAACTGATAATTATTGACAAGTTGTATATGGATGGAAAGATTTTCTCTTGAAAAACACAAACAATTTGCTGAAAAATCATATAGATATCATGGAAAGGCATCAAATGTGGCTAGCTGTGTCTCGCATGTGACGTCACAAATCTCAACGTTCTACAGAGGACCGCTGAAGTCAGAAAATCGGGATCTCAAAATTAACATATTTGACAGATGACTACTGCGGGCCCCAAACATATTTTGAAGAGGGAAGTTGTTATATTTGATCAGTAAGGCTTCCCCTTTGCAATGATATGAATTTTGTATCAGTCAAAATTTTGTCTGCTTTCTAGAATATTAGGTCACACTCTCTTAAAGTAGTCACCTAATGAAAATTAACGACAACTGATAATTATGGACAATTTCTATATAAGTGGAAAGATTTTCTCTTGAAAAACACGAATAATGTGCTAAAAATTTGCTGGAAAATGATATAGATATCATGGAAAGGCGTAAAAATGCAATTTTGTGGCTAGCTGTGTCTCGCATCTGACGTCACAAATCTTGACGCTCTACGGAGGACCGCTGAAGTCAGAAAATCCGGATCTCAAAATTAACATTTTTGAGAGATTATTAGTACTGCGGGCCCAAAATATATTTTGAAGAGGGAAGTTGTTATATTTGATCAGTAAGGCTTCCCCTTAGCAATGATATGAATTTTGCATCAATTCAAAACACTTTTGATTTCTTCGGGTGACTACTTTAAAGACGAGAATTGATGAAGAATCAAATGAAAGCACCAGTTAGACATGAAATATCACATCAAGTATTCATGAAACTTCTTTGCTTCTTTGACATGCATGTTTTGAATAACATGTGTAATAAACAATATAAGACGATGACCTGCTGTACCATTGACAAGTTTTAGTTTAAAACTATTACGATTATACTTTGTATGAAGCAAATACTATTAGAGGAAGCATGGGGACACATGTGAACATTGCTAGTCATTTTATAGTGATTTTTTAATATCATTTTTGTCTGTGATGAACCCTGTGTATTGCAATTGTTGTAATTGAATTCAAGACAGACTTATGATATTTTGAAATGGTACTTATAGACAAAAAGATAGGTTTCTAGGTAACAAATTCCTGCTCTGTTGTAATAAATCTGTTCATAAATGTATAGATGTATTTCTACATTCAGAATAACAAATATTCTCAAGTATGTTTATCGTGATTAACATAAAATTATGATCAAAGATCAGGGAGCCATGTGCTGTATTCCTTTTATATTATAACCAGGTTCAGTAGATATCTTTTCCTCACTTCATAATGAAACTATTTGAAAATGTGCCAGATTTTTCTTATGAATGAAGTGGTTGAGAAAAGACCTTCAAAGTGATTGATAGCCAGCTATGCATTTCAGAGATGGAAGGGTAATCCCAGTTATATCTTGACTAAATAACAAATCTTTCTTTATTGGTACACCTTCATTTATCTCCATAATGGTTCAGGGGTGAGAATACATATTGGAGTGCTGTGTTTAAAGCTTATCAGCACTAGTTTACAGGAGGGATTAGACCGCTCTGCAAGGTCACTGGACAGGCGGTTATCTCATCAACTCAGCTCTCAGTTAACATAAGAAAAAGAGGTTCATGGGGGACCAGTGGTCACCGATTAGGCATTGTGTAATATAGAGAGGGCGCAAGTAGCTACAAGTAGTGCAGTGGGCCTTTAATTCAATAATGATAAGTGTAGAAAAAAACTTGAAATTTGAAAGGTTCTTATATCCGTATGTATGACTGTTTTCTTTCACAGCGTTTTGCTCTGAAATTGTGACATCTCTCATTCTGTGAATATACATAGCAATGCCTAAGTTTATTTTATATAAAATGGAAGATATTGTTTCATTTAGAAATTTCAGTGTAATAAATCGAGCTTCCTTGTTTATTTTCTTTTCTTGAAAGTATACTTTCTTACAAAAAAATGCTTATCTTTAATATACAAATGGTGCTAAACTTGCAAAGGGGTGGAATTATTATTATGATTTGCATTATGTTTTTAAAGTTTTAACATACTTTTTTGTGACAATGATTCAATGACAGACTCAGAACATTAAAATAGCTAGAAGAACCGTCCACAGAGGCAAACTGCTGCAACTACTGGACCCCTTAACACAAAGGTTTGCGATCAATTGCAAATTTGAAATAATCATTCTGATTGGTTACTAGTAAGCCTTGTTAACAATATGTGCATGCAAGGGTAATCTTTATTGGCCATTACTATTTTGCAATTGATCGCAAACCTTTTTGTTTATACAGGGCTCAGATCTTCAAAATGTTAACAACTGGTATATTTTTGAACAAGTTGGATCTTTAATACATAAGGATTGGAACAGTAGACAAGACAGCCTTGCTCAGGCTACATATTAATCATTTAAACTTTGTAAGAAATTATATTCTAGATGATCTGCATTTTATATGACAACTCATATACTGTACCTTTGTTTTGGGACTAATAATTTGTAACGCAAAGTGTAAATAACAAGAATGATTTTGACAGAAGATCATTCCCAATCTCTCTCTCTTTTTATTGTTCATTTGTCTCTTGAGATCTCAATTATCTTGAAGCCTTAAATTTCTTGCCATTGTTCTTTGACAGGGGTTATTTTGTAGCATATATTTTTGACAGTAACCTTAACTGTAGATTATCTACACACTATAAATGTGACGAACATGTTTAAAACTGGAAACAGCTTGCGTTAGTTCAATACTGTTAGTTTTATTGTATTAGGATTATATGTACTATACACATACAATGAACTTTATTGATTATTTGGAAGATATTCAGGCATAAACTACAGTATCAAAATATTGATAATATTTTTTTGACATGAAATTGTTACCGACTGAATAGATTTGGTGCTTCTAAAATGATCTAGATATTTTTGTTTTTCTTTAATAAATTTGCCATGGGTATGAATGAGGGATGATGAATTCGATGTGATACCTCTCTGATAAAATTGATGTCCCATATGATTGTTGAAGTCCAAGGCCAGTACATTATTAATGTGAGAGCATTCAAATCATTGTATTCAATCTACAATTTATCATTTCTGTTTTCTGTAGGCCTTTTTTTACAAAGAAAAAACAAAAGAAAATAGGAACTTTGAAATGTAATCAAATATCAGCCAAAGAAAATATCAAATTTAATGTAAGTGAATCCATGTTATATTTTATTTTCTATTTTTTAATAGTATTGGAATTTGACAAATTAAGCATGCACAGTTTTCTTCTTGAACTTGTTATAATGAATTCATTCCTTTTTGCAACAGAGAGACTCTTTATGTATTTCTTGATGAATCACTGTTTTTTTTTTAAGTTAGCCTCTAGTAGGAAAAATGACTGTGTTTTACATGAGCAAAACACATTTTAATGTACCAAATGTAAAACAGGTGTTAATTTAAGGTGAAATTATCTTTAAATAAAGATATGTTGCATATTGTATAAAAGATCATGTATATCAATTCAACCCATATAACTATTGAAATATTAAATGCATTAACATGTATGAACACTAAATACTCTGTCAAAACATTGATTATTGTATGTAAGGTAGTGGGTGTTGGTTTGGTGGTGACAATAACGATGATGATGGTGATAATGATTTGTTAACCTGACTGTAAGAGAGCAAGTACATGCTTGTAATTAGGTAACCAGAGGGACTTTTTAAAGTCTTATGTGAGGGACTAAGTATTGAGTTTTATTGCTTTGCCAAAGGGCATTTTGATCTACTAATGAGCCTTTGGACCTCCTCAGATGTGTTTTATTTGGGGGGGGGGGGGGGGGGATAGAAATATCAGAATGAGAGTCTGAAGTTGTTGTAAGGAGATGAAGAAAGCTAGGGGAGAGAAAGAGGGAGCGAGATCAAGAAGGAAAGAGAAAGAGAGAGAGAGAGGGGGAGAGAGAAAGAGATATAGGGAAAGAGAGGTAGAGCCTAGAGAGAGAGAGAGAGAGAAATATCAAAAGTCTAATATTAAATCTATTTCTGCAAATCAAAAATAAAAATATAACATAAGGAGCTTTTTTTCCTTCTTTTTTCTGATCGAATAAATTTGTAAGTCCTACTGAAAAATCTGTTCATGAGCAACCCCCCACCCCACCCCCGATACACACACAAAAAACATGAAACCCCCAAAACATAACATTACCAAATAAACAGAAGTGTGAAACTTAACAAGTGACATCATAATGAACTCACATATAAAAGGCGAAACACAAAAAGAATGTCATTTTCTCTGCCATCTTTGCCCGGGTTCGCGTGAGATATTTGAATATAATATATTCCAAAGAGCAAGTAATAGACAATTAAGGTTTCAAAAAAGAAAACAAAACACATAGGGGATTTGTATTGGATAAATTTGTATAATATACGCGGTATGAATAGTTAAACGAACATTAGTACAAAAAAAAAAATAATAAAAAAAACACACCATTTGTCACACTGTCTTCAGTTTTGAAATGAGGATTGCGAAATTAGGGCGAGAGATGGCGCTCGCGTTATTTGGTGATAAACAAATCGCGACTGTCGCTGAAAAAAATGAAATGGCGTCCTGAGAAACCAACATGACAACGAACTTTTCTAGGCTACCCCCTTCTGGTAAGAACATCTTTTATGATAACAATAACTTGAATGAAGAAAATAATATATTCTTTGCCGGATAAATTGTTTACTTACGAGTTTAATCATTGGAACAAAACTGAACCGTGTAGGCCTAGGCCAAACGGAGTTGCGCCTTCGCGCCCGCCAGCTAGAGGCGGCCGGCGGCTGCGCTGCGGCGGTGGTAAAGCCCAGCAGAGTTGGCTCTAGACCGAAAACTTCAGTCTCTCTAATCGTCGGTTGTTCCACTGAGACTACGTCTGGCTCCACTAGACCTCCGATTATGACAACAAATGTCAGTTTTATTAAAGAAATGACCCAAATCAGATGGTTATTGCTGTCTAAGTTGGCTCTAGAAAGCTGACGTTTCGTAACTCTCCATTAAATCACTTTTCCTTGTCCATGGAGGCAGATACAAAACTTTAAACGATTCAAAGATGACCTACAAATGTATGCTTCGAGGAGATATAAGCCTCTGTCTCTTATGACACAGGATCTCCTTTAGATCTAGAATTCTACCCGAGATTCTTGGAAGAACCGCCTCGACATCTCGGCCTCAGCCTCAGGTCATGAAGTTAAATGTATTTTGAGTGCCCTATGTTTCTGTGTTTGAATGTGAACCCACATTGACCATAGACTCTCTTAGGAAGTACGCCTAGGCCTACAGGTAAATTTTTACATGTACACTGTACATCATAGACTTGTGACCCACAACTTACAATACATACCATGGTTTTTAACCCACTTGAGGCATCAGGTCATGTGTCTTTTGATGATTTCATTAGAGTTTAGAGAAATGTGTGTGTGAGGTATTGTGAATGGATATTTGAAAGCATGTTCACTGATATCACACAACATAACTCTTATCTTTATTTTAACTACGATGAAGCAAGGTTGCAATGAAAATAAAATACATGAAAGAGAGTATTCCCTTTTCATTATGTGTATTGGGTACTAATGAGGCTGACTGTACACTTGCAAAGTGTAGCCAAGCGATGACTCAGAATAAACATGCATAAATGGTAAATGTGAATATTGCACGGAGATTACATAATGATCAAAGATGAGAATGAACATGAATAAATGCAGTGAATGAATAGGGCTTACGACAATAGTAGAAATGAAGTCGAAAGTCCAATGAAGATGAAGAGAGTTGAGAAGAACGAAGGAAGGGGCTCACGCGATGACGATGCGGAGGCTTGATAGCGGAGATGTAGCTTCGTTGTGGCTGTAGAGCCGTGAAGAATCTCGACGCTGACGCTCGTGATGAAGATGGTGAAGAAGCTCTCAGGCGAGAAAAGAAGAGAAGAAATGTGGCGCTCGATGACGAAGCAGTGAATCGCTTGATGTCAGAGGCCAAGAGTAGAAATGTAGACATCAAAGCCGGTGGTGAAGATGAGCAGTGAGGTCACCCGATGATTGAGCCGGACTTTGATGTAGAAATAATCAGAGTTGCAGTAGGTCGAACTCGTTGATGAAATAATAGACAAACTACGGTGAGTCGAGCTCGTGTAAGAAAAGAGCTACCGGAACGAAGAAACTGGCAGCTCCCAGTGGAGAATCAAGCCCCATGTCGGGTCCTGATTATAACGTTCCACTGGGAAACTGCAAGTCCGTTGAAGACGGCAGAAAAAGAGTTGACGTGCCGTAAAAGAGACGAAAGGCACAAAAGAATACAGCCTGGAGAGGAGATCATAGAGACGTCTTGACTCGACCGAGGTGGAAGCGGGAGTGGAGTAAAACCTTGTGGCGTTGAAAATACGCGGGGTGAACAGTGCGGAACCAAGATGCGCGATTGGAAGGAATGAACACACATGGTCCGAATAGCTGAATATAAATAAGTTCTGTAATGGAAAATTACTGGAACATGAATGTACAATAAAAGTATGGCGAATGAATGAGTCGCTACAAGAGCACCGACAGAAGCCCTCGTCGATCAGTATCATGCAATAATGTCAATTTGTTTTAGCTACACTTTACTGCACTGTTCACATGTAATCTGCACCTGAAATCTGTTGTGCCATACGACTGCGTGCAAGCCACTCTCATACCCTACAGTGTGTTGATCTCCCGGCCCCCCCACTCAGGTTTCGAAATGACCGCATGCGTGTTGCCAAAATGTCCTTTTCGTAACAAAAGAAAAAGGTCGACCCGTATTGACTTTACACACCGGACTTTTGCTAAAAAGGGGGGGGGGGGTGCTGAAAAAGGCTCGTATACAAAAGAAAAAGGTCGAGCCGTATTGACTTTACACACCGGACTTTTGCTGAAAAGGGGGGGGTCGGTTGGAACAAGCATATGCGTACCCTAAATAACACTGAGTGGGGGGGCCGGGGTTGATCTTCAACATTTTTACAGAAGAAGAAGAGAGAACTTGATTAACTTTTCTTTTCTTTCTTCTTTCAGGGTCGAAGAAGCCGCCAACAGCAAACACCTCTCAACTCACCCATAATACTGCGAGCAAACAACTTGGGAATGCACAACTCCTCTTCGAACCCTCTCCACCTAAACTAGAGAATACCACCAAGAACCGTTCACCCAGCCCGAGCATCAGACGCAGGACACAGAGTGCCAAAAGTTCACACAAAAAAGCATCAAGGTCTTTGTTTGCTTCTCCCAGTGGTAGCTCAGAGAGGAGGCCTGTATCGGCAGTTGTTCCTGGAGAAAAGAAATACTTTCCTACTTCCAAGCAAGATGGACACCATGATGCCAATAGGAGGCCGATTCATGTTGCCGTGCCAACGCAGTTCTTGGAGTTTGAGGAAAGCGAACCGGCCTGTCCTCATCACCCATCATTGACAGAACCCCTTCAGAGGCATGTACCGAGGAGATATCAAGTTGAACTGGAGTTCAAAGGTCGTGGACCTGAAGATGTAGCAGGTCGGTGTGAAAGTGTGATTGGGAAGAACTTGCGGAGAAGTAGAACGTTTCCAGATGATTGTTCAGCGAGTGAGGACAGTACAGATACTCTGCCTCGGGGAATTGCAGCCCTGGCACCGTGGTTAACACCAGGTTTACCAACAGAGTGGTGAGTACATTTTGGAATCCGCAATATCTATCAGGTGATTCGTTAGCCTGAGTGCTTGAACCTAATTGAAACTTGACAAGACGACAATATCTGAAGCAGGTTACTCCAAGCTAAACTGTGGTGGGATGTGTTGTGACAGCAGCTGATGGTGCAGAAAACTACGAAATGGTGTAAAATTTCAATTTACAAAGTGGCATGCAAGCTTGAATTAGATACCTGTGACACCATTGTTATATCATGTAATATTATTGGACAAAGCAAAAGTTATAAGTTATTCCTTCTTGAAATCTAAAACCGGTTTCTGATTTTTAAAAGGGATATGATGGATTAATGGAACTTTATTTGTTTTATGTGTACCTAAATCGATATATGATATTGAAAAAACTCCAGGGGCCCGTTCCTCAAAAAGGTCATAACTAACTTCTTGACTATCCCATTGAAACGTGTGTTATAGAATTAACACTCGTTTCGAAGGGATAGTCAAGAAGTTAAACTTATGACGGTTTCGAGAAACAGGCCCTCGGAATCAAAATCACTGAAAACTCTTCTCACAGAGTTTATTTATAAATCATAATTGTAAACTGTTTGGCACTGCAGTAGTTAAACGTCCATTTAAAATAAGCATTGATATTGCAGTGAGGTGTCTATTTTAATGTTCACAGGACAGGGGTAGATGCAGATAGCTGTCTGGTGTTCCTGCCATCTCTGTTGGCTGAATCTGAAGCCTTGCCAGTGGTACCCCCACCCCAAGAAGCAACAGATGTCATGCCACACAAATCACCCCCTCCTCAGCCAAAGCCATTTGTAAGTACTCATGTTGGTTTATTTCCATATAATTTTTACTCTGTGGTCAAAGTTCTGCTTTGCAAAAAGACACACATTAAAGCAAAATTTGGTCATATGAAAAATGCTCTGGTGACAGTTGCTCTACAGTCAATCAGGGGCGGATCTAGGGGGTGGGGGGGGGGGGGGGGGGGGTGGCGGCGGCCAAGTAAAGAAAAAGAAAGAAAGTAAAACGTTAAAACAGCGCGTTTTTTTTTAAATCCTTGATCGGCCGCTGGGCCAAACACCCTCCTTGGCAAAAAGCTAGATCCGCCCCTGTCAATATCCTACAATTGCCACATTCTTAGCTTCAACTTTGGATACTACGCCTAATATAACCCATACACTTAACCTAAAACCATAACATCCCTTTGTAACCCGAAATGTTACCCTACACTTAACCTCAAATATCTTTGACATACTAAAGTTCCGGAGCAATTACCACCAGAATAAATGTTGGCCTACCCTAAAGTTGAGTGTCGGGTAGTGACAGGCAGCAATATATTGGACAGTAAAAATGTAGCTGTGTGCCGCAATGGCTCCTGTGAGTAGTCTGTAACCTTTATAGTGATATAAGATAAAGAAATTAGATGTAAACTGCACTAATATTGTTGCATTTTTTGTAAATAGTGGTTTATTGCATCATGTCTGAATGGGGCTTCAAAATTAACATTTGAAATTAATGTAAAAGATTGTCTAACAATATCCAGAGAAAGTTAATAAAAAAAAAAATCAAAACAAAGTATAGAACATATAACAAAAACCTAAGACATGTTAAGAATCAGTGTATGGAAGAAATTGATTTCATGTGATAGATTTAATTTATTCTTCATGCACTAAAAAATCTTTGTATGAACTGCAAAACCTGGATAGATTCCAAGACGTTCTTTGTGAAGGGCAGATTTATTTTAATAATTCATTTCTACTTGTTCTATTCACAAGAAGTTTGGTGGATTAGAATTTTTCTCTTGTAGTCATTGAATAGAATTTCCTTTTTTCTCAGTTATATTTACGATCATCATTTCCATTCTTTGTCTTAGGATCCCAAGAAGCTGTTCCACTATGATGTGGTGAGTACATTTATTTATTTACTGTATGAACCAATATTTTTGTCTGAAGATATTTTTGCCGGTCAAGTAATCAAGGACAAATTCGCAATTTGTTAAATTTGCATGAAGCCTCGGCCACTCCTATCATTCTGTGGATTATGAACTCCTTACCAAGTATCACAATCATCTTAATATTAACAATTATTTTGGGAGAAATAAAGACAAATAATGTATTGAAGTGACCCATTAGATCAGTGTGCTCTCAAACTTTTTTTCTTTCTGCAAACTGCTTGACACAGTGACGGTTCGTGCAACAGACAGTGTGCCACATGCGGCGGGCCTTACTTTTAGTGATTTTATTGATTTTGACATGTGACGTTATGTGCTGGAAATATATGTTTTGTTTGTGTTGTTCAATTCGCAATCATGATGGATTAGTGATAATAGTGGATATACATGTATGATACAGAATTCATCGCAATTGTATGAAATTGAATTTCACTACCGGTACTGCAAAACAAAATAAATTCTTATGCATGTATGAAATATCGCTGAAAGTTTCATACCGCAGAATAAATGAATCACAGCCCAGCTGACTAAACACTGAATTTTTGAAAATTT
>JAVYIG010003476.1:106430-108930 GCA_035222895.1 Strongylocentrotus droebachiensis | reverse complement strand
TCTAATTTGTAGTATTAAACAAGAAGGTTGAGTTCAGGTGAAGATAAAAAATAACTTGTGAGCCCTTTTAAAATCATTTTAAGTTAGTTTTCAAGAAAATCATAGGAGAAATGCACCCCCCTAAATAATATACGCGTTAAATGCCCTCATATTTAAAATTTGTTGAGATATGTCGAGATATAGCCAAACTGTTTGGACCAAACTGTCATGCCACATCTGTGTGTAGTCCCGTACATGCATTTCTTTGTGCAGTGCATTGACTTTCAACAACTATTAAGTCAATTTCCTTTTCATTATATGATTCCAAACCTCACAGTATACATCACTTCATATTACAATTTAACCTTTCCTTCAAAAAAAAAAATCTATACCGTTTCTCCTCAATGTTATCCCATGATAAGACCTCCGCTTGATCTTTAAGGAAACAATTGCTATATACCCACTACAATAATAAGTCAATGTGCTAGTGCCCTTTTAGTCCTCAATACCAAGTCGCTTGGAGAGGACTTAGAGCCATCAGTCCCCTGGTTGCTTACTTACAAACATACCCACGCTTTCTTAGCAGACAGTTAAAACAAGCAAACAAACAAATTATTTATTTAGGTGATTAGTTCTTAGTGTATAAAATCGATTTGATTCAAAATTTTGTCTGTTTATCTTTCAGCCTGAGGAGACCCAAGCCAAAAGAGGAGGAACCGCCAGATTTGGTGAGTATTCTATTGGCTACGAGTTCCAGCAATCACAGATATTTTCATGGGAAAGTAGAGCTTATCAATTGACTCAATACAACAATAAAGTTATGCTATGGTCACATTACTCAAAAGTAGACTGCTCGGCAGCCGAGCGGCGAGTTTTTAACCAATTCTGCCCGGCGGCTGCCCGGCCACCGAGCGGCGGCCGCCCAGGCACCGCTCGGTTTTAGGTCATCGCTCGGTCGCCGCTGAAGTTTTAGCGCGGAGTTAAAATTTGAGCGGCGCCTGCTCACTTTTTACTTGCCGCCCAAAATACGCTCGGTGCCTGGGCGGTCGCCGCCCGGGGCACCGACCTAATCGCTGGGCGATGCCTAATTCCAGCAGGGACCGAGCAGGGCTACTGATCGGTTCGGTGTCGCTGCTCTGATTTGTGACCATAGCTTAAACCTTACTATAGGTTCTTTTTTTCTTGGCTTAGTGCCCTCCAAAGGAATCCCAGTGTATCCTTCTTTTCTGTAAGGAGTCCCTTGTGGCTATAGACTCCATGGGTCTTAGATGTACTCTGGTGCAATCTTATCCATATTTCGAAGCGTTCAAAACACAATAAAACACACAGATTATGACTAGTATTTTATTAATAATTTGGTCAGGAATGAATATTAACCTGCAGCTGATTTTTCAAACCCGTACATTCAAAATTCAAGCCTGTAACTGATTTTCACATCTACATATATACAATAACAATTCAAACTTGTCCTTGTTACACTTCAAAACCCCTTGGGACCACCCTGTACCTGAATTGAGCTTCTGTCTATGAACATATGGGGCTCCCAACACCTCTACATGTAGGCCATTGTTCTGGTGTAAAGTGAACAGGTGTTTCAGACTTACAAAAATATTGATGTGAGCGGATTTATGCTTATCAGCCTATTCAACACAATTATGTCATTGTAGTCTAAGACCTTGGTTTAGTAGTAAACAAACTGCTCTCTTTTGTTTGTTCTGATATATTCCACTGGGAGCTAGACCGTCCCATTCCAGTTGTGTGATTAGATTGGATTTGATTTGAACTGGTTTATTGCTTAAAAACCATGCATCCAAAATAGCAGCCAAAGGCTGAAACACATTGAATTTACAAAAGATTGAAAATCACATTAAAAGATAATAAATTGGTTTAAATACAGTAATCTGCGCAGTAATATACAAAGTAGCAATAACAGTGCACAAAAAAAAATCATCAAGGAAATGGAAAAAGACAGGGGAATTAAAAGGACAGACGACTTTAAGCTTGAAATACAAGAAGAGGGAGAAAAGATGTGTTAGGATAAACATTGAAATTTACAATATCAACATAATTTCAACCAATGATGAGATATACAAATTGGAACACAAAAATTGTTCAAGATAGTAAATACAATTATTCAATCGTTTGTGAGTGATATATTCATCCAGCCTTTGGTATAAATATTAAAAAACACATCCGACCTCTGGCTGTATATGCATGAAAAAAAACCCACACGGAACCAGAAATCTGATGTGTTTTGACAGAGTGCATCAACACAAGTTGATATACAACTTCTGTGAATGTTCTGTTACAAGTCTGAAATCATAGGATGCATACAGAGATAGCATGAGATTGTGTATCTTAGGGTGGGGATACACTAAAATTGCTTATGTTTCTTTTATGTTACACTTTATAGTTAAAAGTAATGCACAAAGTAGGGACATTGTTATATCCCTGGATAGTGCATGCTTATATATTTCATACTTCATTTATTCATATACACACTAACAACAACATTAACTAC
>JAVYIG010003476.1:0-106230 GCA_035222895.1 Strongylocentrotus droebachiensis | reverse complement strand
GATGTAGACCTTACTGGAAAAAGCAGTTGTCCAGAGCCCTGTTTACAATTACTCACAAGTACATGTTATCATTATGTTTTAGATGTACAGTGTAAACTGAGACAATTAAGTATTTGGGTCTTTACTCGTTTTAAAACGTCAACAGAGGAGAACCAGAACGACTTTAGCTCAATGTTAAAAGGTAAATGTGAATATCCTCTGCCTCTGAAATGCCCTGAAACAAAGTGATATGTAGAAATAAATGATGGAAAGCTACAAACAGATAGTTTAAAACTACAAAAGTAGACCCCACTGGAAGTAGTCCACTGTTATTCTGCTTTTATATGTTTGACTGGAATGGACAGTAAGTGGTTCGGTAAATGAGCAGAGGAGATCCAGAGCGTTGCCAATTTTGGTCAAATTGCAATAAAAGCATGTTTCTCTCGCTGTGTCCTCAAGTGATAGACTTTGATTAGGATCTGAACCTAGTCGTGATTAGGATAGGATAGGGAGAGTTAGCGGGAATAGATAGAGGCTGGGGGAGAGGGAGAGAGCGGGAAATGTAATAAAGACCAATGTGAATGACCATTGAAAGCGTAGGCTACAGCCGCAGACGTGGCTGGTATCCAAATTGGTGATTGTTTGATGGGTCGATTGGAGGAGGGGATGGAGAGGTGGTTGAAAGAGAAAAGGGAAGATTGTAAAAGAGAATGAGGTGAGACATAGGGAAAAATAGATAGATAGAGAGATATAAAGAGAGATAGAGAGAGAGAGAGAGAGAGAGGTACAAACATACAGACAGACGGACAGAGACAGGCAGACAGAGACAGAGACAGAAAGACAGAGAGAGATGGGGATAGAGAGAAGTTCGAAAAAGGAATATGGAGAGGGAAAATGTGAAAGAAAAAAAGGAAATAGGTATTGCTAGATATAGAAACAGACAGATGGAGAGATGAATAAGAGAATAATAATAAAGGGAGAAAGAATGTGACAGATATATGAAGGAAGAGAAGAAGAGGGATGGTGTGAGATGAAGCGAAGAAGTAAATGACCAAAATAGGAACAAAACACTGTTCAATTTAAAAGACTACTCAAATAGCCTCTGTAGCATTCTCATTTTCAGGTCAAAATCGGTGTTACAAGCTGTGTTTGAAATTGAAGACTTACTCACAAGTAGAAGTGAGCATATTGCTCAGTGGCCTACATACTTGTCTAAATGTCATGAATCCGACCATAACCCAAGCTATAGTCTTTTGAAACCGAGCAGGCAACGAAGACGACGAGAAGGATTTTTTCCCTCAAACGAAGCGTAGCAAAATTTGCTCCAATTCTGGCCAGAATTGGGCAGTGTAGCGTGATTTTCCAGGCCACATTTACATACACACAGCCATTCCGAATGCTATTGTGTCCTAGCTGTCCTGTACAAATGTTATGAAGTATAGAAGTAGTGGGAGCCTGTGACCTTTCAAGAGAAAGAAAAACAGTGTTTTTTGCCGTTTTTGTGTCAGGCGTTAAAAAAGTTTCACGTTCTGTAACCAGACGGGGGAGTGAGAATGCTGACACACTTTTCGTTTGCAGATACCACAGAAAACATGAGACAAAATAACTCATTTCATGAGACATAAATCGTCACCCATCTTCCTATTATTTTTGTGCAGACAATAAGAGTAATAGATGAAGTGTGGCCGATGTTTATCCTTCATCTTTTGTGAGGTTTACTAGTTATTGTATTTTGATGAAAGGAATCATTTCAAAAAAGTGATACAAATTTTAACCACATGATGGGAAACAATGTTCAATGTCCCTTCTTTGTCTATAGATGGCATAGAAAGGGGAGGGGGGGGGGGGGAGGGGTTGTATTTTTCATTGTCGCTGTAGCACATGGAATGCTACAGAGAAATGAGTAAAGAAGTTTTATTTGCTCTCTGTGTGTGTGTTGATTATATTTCCCATAGTGTATTCAAACTGAAAATGAAAAAATGATATATTTGTTGTAACAAGATTGAGGTGGGGAGGGGGTGGGAGGGGTTTAGGGGAGAGTGATGAAGTTTTTGGTCAACATAATGGGAACAGAATTTTTTTTAAATGAATCAAAGTACTTCATGAAAAAAAAAATACTGCAGCCACAAAACTTAGTGATGTTCAGACCTTACAAAAAAGGCAAAAAAGAAAGTCGTAAAAACTCCAATCTTTCTTCAAGAGATATTTTTCATCTTCATCCCTCTTGTCATGCAAGATCTGGCGTATTTATTTTCAGAGACAGGCTTTGTATTACATCCGATGACAAACACACCGAAATATGGCATTCCGTCTCCTCTTCTTCTCCCTTGAAGACGATTTTTGTTTTGCTCGGGGAAGCGTGCAAACGGAGCAGGGAGGGCTCTAATCCACCACCAGGCCGGCCAAAAATATGTGACATGTAATATATATACAAGTGCATTTTCTTCCCCAGATGTGATGCCTTAGTGACAAGGTATCACCAAAGAGAAATTGTTAATGCCAGGTCTTATTCCGGACTGATATACATGGGTGTATAGAAGGAAAATGATCTAAATCCCTTATTTTTGTATTTTGAAGACGAAGGCTTAGAGAGCAATGCTTCCGGCACATCTTGAAATAGATGTGTAGAACTGCAGGGTAGTTCTTCTTAAAGATTTGAAACAACAGAAAGGATTTATACATTACAAGGGTTTTTCTATTTAGGGCATAGTTATTTTTGATCTTTGGTATTGTATTTTGTAATACTACATGTTAAGCTAGAAAGCCAAGAAGTGCTTTATCTTCTTGTTGTAAAAGGCTAAATATAATTTTGCTTACTGTTAGTAAGCACAGATAGAAACAAACATGAATATCTAATGCTTCATCAATTTTGTAGCAGTTGGTAGAAAAGTCTGTGATTATACTTTCAACTCTACATTTTTCAGGCTCCACTTATATTGTACATTTCATTTGAAACTTAACATTTAAACAAATTCTAGTTGATGTATTACTGATACAGCATTTGATAGTGAGCCTATGAATTGACATTGGTTTAAATTTAGCAGATAGTCGCAGCTATATTGGGTGAGTAGTTTGTTTTGCAAGCATTGTCGCAGTGCTTTCTCCAATACCAATATAACAAAAAAAATCAGTAATGCTGTTTTAGCTCAGGTTACAGTCGCGCTGTTGAAGCTAGACATTTCATTCAAATACAGCTTTGTAAAAACCGGGGCCTTTTCACCCTACTTCACCACAGCAAACGAGTCGTTAACTTTTTTTCCTAGGTCTGTATAACTTTCTACCTTGGTTTAATTTGTAAAAAGGGTGATGCAAAACACACATTGAAATTAGAAAGCTCTGGCAGTGGTTGAAAGAGGGAAAAATTAGCGCAGCTCGAGTTTCAGACCGGCATTGAAATTACTAATAGTGCACATTGAATATCGGTGCTTGCGTCCATGACATTGCTCAAGTAACTTGTAAGAGGTCTATGGAGTCAGAGGTGTATTCTCCGCAGTTAAAATGCCTTTTGAAATGATTAAAATTGGATGTGAGAGAGAGAGAGAGGAAGAGAGCTTGGTAGAGATAAAGAAAGAATGGTATGGAGGTTGAGGAGAAGGAGAGAGAGACACGAGACAGATCGACAGAGAAGGAGAATAAGAAATCGGGAGATAGAAAAAGAGAAAGAGAGAGAGAGAAAGAGGGAGAGATAAAGATAGACACTGGGAGAAAGAAAGCGAAAGATACAAAGTGATAGAAAGGGAAAGGGAGAGATGATAAATAAAATGAACTGAAGCAATCTTCACCATGCACCTTCTTCTCGCCCTTTCTCCCTCTTCCGTCTTTCACTTTCTCTCGTTTGTTTGCAAGATATTTCTCATGGGGTTTATGCGTTCCATTTTGATTTATGTTGCAGGCTCCGCTTTCCAAAAAATCAGTCGTCTACACCTCTGTACTCTATTAGCCATCCCATCTTTCCCTATATTTCCTCCACTTTGGTATGCCTGAACTATAAAAAAGAGGTCAAGCCACAAGACGCGCACAGACTTCACTGGAGATACCTTTAGAGATTTGGCCGCATTGTCTTTCTGGAATCCTATCGCCAATTATGATGGTTGGAGAAAAGTTATAGATATCAAAGCAATATCTCCGTTATGATTAAGGTCAGAGCTTGAAACTCTTCATTTTACTCCGAAGTGCAATGGCGTCCTCAAAATGATAACAGTAGGTCACCAAAGACGTCTTGATCTTTTCCATAACGTCTACAGGTAGATCTTTTCCTTGACAGGCATAACATTGCAATCAATCCTGAAGGAAAGAAAAGGAAAATAATACCATTTTGTGCTCCTCAAACGTAATAAACTCTGCTTCTTATATGCTTTTGTTCTTCGTTTTAAAACGTGAATATTTGTTGTCAGCAACAGAGCTGCAGAACTCTGTTTCCTGACAGATCATGAAAGCGCATTGAGCGAGGTCTGAAAGGAACGCAAGATCGTCAAAAGAAACAATTGCACTGCGAGCCCTTAAAAGTACCTTTGAGTACATCACAAAGGGCTAAACACACAAAGAAGAAAATATGGCATTAGAGATTTGAGATAAAAACCAAAACCGCCAAGTAATAGAAGCAGTGACTTATGGCAGGCAAAACACATGACAAGCTGTTCCATTGGTTTCATTCTCAGTCGATCTGCACAAATGAGAGATTCTTTTTTATTAGAGGCAAAAATGCTCCAGCTTCTTTTGCTTTTGACGAGACTTGACTGTGGCATAGGGTTAATTGGATTTTGAATAATGGCCGCTACATTGGGGCACGTTCATACTCCATTAATCATTCCCCTGGCATCACTTTGAGTCATATCAGACATATATTTCAGTGATTTGCTAGACGTTTCCTTCTGGCCGCCGCTTTTGTAAACCCACAAACTGTTTCTCATGCCCTGTTCACGTGGAGGGATAATTCATTCGTTTTTGTTTTAGAAGTTCTTTTGGACATTAATTCTCATGTCTTTAAAGTTTAAGTCAAAAAATTGTTACAATTTCTCATTTATCAGTACGATTTAAACAAATCTTCAATAACTTAAACATCATCAGTCCCTAAACTTTCTTTTAAAAAACCTGTCTCATTACAATGAAATGTACATCTAGCTATATAGGGCTGGTTTGTTTATTTTTGTTTTATTTTGTATTGGAAAAAAGGTTATTAGGCTATAACATGAACAAATGAGGAAATAGATTAATGAGCAAAAGGGAATTAATATATTGCTCTAATGATTCCCAAATTACCCCATTTTCTGACATTTATTAGAGTGCATGATATTAACCGGCATATATTCATGTTCTAAATTAAGACCGACGAACAAATTCCAGGGCTTGAATGTTCAGGAGAGGGGAGTATATAGTAGGGGAAAACACATGAAATGAAATTATCAAGTGGGAACTGCTATTAAACAGAGAGCCATGCTTGCATGCAAGAGTATACAGACATGGAGGCGGCGCGAACATGAAAATCATGAGGAAAGATATGACGACGCGAGGCAAAGATAGGATGCATATTAGTGCTAGAGTGCGTGGAGAGTCGACAAGTTGATCAGAGGGTTGGACTGCCTCGAGGGAAAGAGAGAGACGTTGCAGGAGGAAGAGAGAGATAGATAGAGAGAGATAGAGAGAGAGAGAGAGAGAGAGAGGTGATGAATTTCCAATGAAGAGGAGGAAAAAAAAGGGTATCAGAAAGAGAAAAATCAAGCTTGAATTATTTCGGGGGCCTCCATGTGTGTTGCCATGCCGATGTGGAGCACATATTTTCTAGGCCTCTGTCAATATTCATAAATTATTCATCCAAAGTTTGGTGTCTTGGCCTGTATATTAGCTGGAGCAGGTTGTCTCTGGCTCTTCTTTCCCTCGTGATCGAGAGGGGTACGCTCGATCCAATGTGGCAGTGATTTTTCCGCATGCTTTTTAGCTCCCCGGCCTAGTTGTCGTTACTTCTCGCCTTTGTTTTTCGAGGTTGAGGGATACGATGTTTGGAGGAAATTGAGCCCAAGCGTGAGCTTAATTTGACTATGTAAAGCCCCTGCACATATCCAGACCTTATGTGCTTACGACTGAGCGCTGTACGCAGTACATAAGATATTTACGTGGAACTTTATTCTTTAAAACGCATCTGCAGACATACAGTATGTGTGTGTGTCCTATATAAAAGAGGCAGCTTGTTACCTCTTCTTGTAAAACTAGAGAAAATAGGTGAATGAATAAATCAGCATTTCTCATATATTTTTCTTTTTAATCACACTTGACTTTGACTACCTGATGAAAGTATTAAAAAAAGAAAGAAAAAAGAAAGAAAAAAAGAACATTATTGCCTACAAAGTCATGTAAAAAAATGACTGTGGAGGTGAGCTATTGCTGTCAACAACTATTTTCTCAGAAAGTAGAAGAGTGAAAAACGTCTTTTGTGACAACGTGCCAAGGCATATTTATCTGTCTTCGTGACCTGTGTGTAAAACAAAATGACCAACCTTGGAACCGAGGCGTTAGCTTGGAAAATAGGAAAGAATTCTTCTTATTGCCTCTCACAATGGCTGCGTGTGAACACTAACAAATTCATTGCCAATTTGAAGGTATATTTACTCTCTTGTTTGCTTTCTTTAACGCTGCTAAGAAAATGCAAGTTGCACCTGGCGTGTGAAGAATGGTCAAAATATGGCCAAAAAATGCCCCCCCCCCCCCAAAAAAAAATTGTAATGGGTCATTTTTCAGTCAATGCCATTCGCTTTCTTTTTCTCCAACTAATTGGTCACAGGTCTTTTGTGAGGCCAACATTTTCTTGTCAACAGTATATCAAGTCCAGTAGTCCAGAGAGAAACTTTTGAATGATTTTTTTTTCTTGTGGACACGTGATACCAAACGACACCACCAAAAATACATAAATCTGTTAGACTATAGTGAATTTCCCCACTTTTATTACTGATAGTGATATGAAGAAGTACCTAAATTTACAATTTAGCACCATATGGCTAAATCCAACATTGCTTTTTCTCCCAAGATAGCATTAATGGTGAATGAATAATATAAAATGATATTGTGTCAACTACGAGATTATGAATTCTGTTTGGTTATCCATCATGTACATAGAGGAAACTTAACATGAGTATGCAAGAAGGAAAGAAGCAATTTAACATTTTTTATCCGGCAAGGCAGAGGCAGGTATAGCTCAGCCAGGTATGACTTTCACAATTCAGAGTGAGTTTGTTTTATAAGAGAATTGTATGAAGAAGGCGCGACGTGTGCTAGGTGCTCTTTCTTCCTTCTCTCGTTACGTCAGATGTGTGTTTTGCGTGCGTTGGTTGTCACGCTATCACATCTATAATGCACCGCCCTCGTTGTTTAAGTTGCTGACAGCATGGTGAAGAGGAATTGTTCCACCCGGTTGGCAATTTCATAGATGAAGTGAATATCTTGATAAGGGTAAATAACGTTTTAATAAAATGGCTAAGTCATCAAACCATTGAAAATGAAATTGAAAACTGAAAGCTCATAATTTTAGATGAGATTTAAAAAAATTAAAGAGATTCTATCATTATGAATGATTTTTTTGGATTTTGTTTATTTGGGTTCCTTTTATGGCATTTTTCAGTGTGTTGCAGTTTCTATTTATATTACAGAGGAAGAGAGAGAGATTATATAGTGGCATATATGAACCTATGAAAAGTAACAACAATAGAAAAGTAAATAGAGCTGTTACTCAAAACAGATGTTACATTTCATTTTATCACTGTCATTGAATTAACAATATTGATTAATTACCCTTTTCATCTTTTCTCCCAAATGCCCACACATTACGCCTGATTCATAAGGTTTTGTTTTATTATCTCTAAGCCCTTTCACTCTATCGTGTGAAATATATAAATCATATTGGAATGTAATAATTCACCATGAGTCATTGCCTCAGCCCCATATATGAGTATTGGGGTTATGTCTCATAAGGATTATTTCTATCTGGCCCCAGGCAAATTTATATGCTCATGGAATAATTTATTTTTATTTCCCCCATTTTACCGAACTTGGAATATATCAAATTCATAACGCCTTTGATACAAAACTTGATGGGGTAGATTAATGCCCCCATAGGGCGAGAATCTAAAACTGACCAGTGTCACTGGTCATACATGTATGTATGACTGGAATTATTGTTATAAATAAAATAAGTAGGTCTACTCTATCAAGTAAACAAATTAAAATTCCACTACCGGTACCTACTATTCCAATCATTCCCCATCTCTCTTCCTGTCAGTTTTCCCTCTCTATCTCTGCCCATCTTCTTTATCTACAAATCAACATGTTGACATCTTTTCTCATACAGAGACCTCCTTTTCCATCCTCTATTAAAAATTCGCCTCGCGTTTCCTCAACATTCCTTCGTAAAATGCACGGGCAATTAATCGCCGTTTGCAGCAGCGGTCAGGCCCTTTCAGACGTCGCTCGGCGGCATAGTGTTGCACGCTGGCGACGTACGACGCCTCCCTGAATATGCATGGTTCCGATTCCCTCGTAAGTCTGTCTCGATAGCCCCCTATATGTGGGATCCTTGTGTCTGTAATATTTGGATAATATCCCTTGAATAGGTCTGGAGAAAGAGAAAAAGCATTGCTTTACTCCGGAGAGAGCGCTGAGTCAGCGATTTGAGAGAATAAAATGTCATCCTTTTGGCACCAGCAGTCTCGGTGTTTAACAATCCTGTATCCTGCCATCCCTCTTTTACTTAACTTTCTCATTGATATTCCAAAGGGGTTATATTACACGTCCATTTAAGCCAGTGACTGCGACCCTCAGTATTCTCAAGATTCTTTAATAAATAATAGACACCTACAAAATAATGTGCACCATCTCCACTCTTTCAAAAAACTCCTTTTACCTCCCACACGACCTGTATTTTTATTGACGAATTCGTTGCATTTCAAGTTCTTTTCGTAGTTATCAAATTGGTTTCTATTTTTGAAGAAATGTTCCGTTAATGCAATGAAAATCCATACCAACATGTAGTATGTCATGTAATGAAATATTTTGAAAGCTCTACAGAAAAAGCCTTTTGTTAGATGATACGCAAAATAGTACGGTAATAACGATAGTGTTTTTTTTTCTGCAACCGGAATTTAGTCATGATGTATTAAATAGATTCACTGTTATGATATTATTGTAAGTGGCAAATTGACTGGTTGAAATTGCAAATGATTTGATGGTTTCATTTTACAAATGAAATACATGTACGGCTACTGATCAGGAGTTTCTCATCAATTTCTATGATTGGGATCATCACTAAGGTGTTTTATCCAATATCATTAAAATTCAAACGGCTTGTAACTGCATAAATGCTATTGATGATTAAGCACTGTCGATCGTTCATGTTGTCAAAATGTACAGCATGAATATTCCAGCAACAAAATTATGCCCACTTCACAGCATTCACATGCAGTCAACGGTACAATTCAGATCTTTTACGACATCCATTTTCATCCTTCGCTGATGGAGAATGCACTGGAATGGTTTTTTCTTTTTTGCGGATTCCAACACGAACATGGTTTTCCGAATTGTTGAATTCCGTTGGCGAAAATCAAGGCAAACAGCAGCTCTGCGCTTCTAAGCCGTTGCACTAATGTGTTCTTTGAGCATGTCCTGTGAATTCTAAACAATGTGGTTGAAGAAAGTGCAAGGAAAGGGTCGATGGGGATGTCTTTTAGTAGGAGGAGAGGAGAGGAGAGGAGAGGAGAGGAGAGGAGAGGAGAGGAGAGGAGAGGAGAGGAGAGGAGAGGAGAGGAGAGGAGAGGAGAGGAGAGGAGAGGAGAGGAGAAAATAAAATAAAATAAAATAAAATAAAAGAAGGGGAGAGAGGGAGAGAGTTGGTCATTTGATACAAACTTTATGTTGTTCATGAGTCGTTATTACTTAATTAAGATAGATTTTATTCACACAGAGATGATACATCTCAACATTATTGCTATGCTAAACCGTAAATTCATTAAAAAATGGAAATCATCAAGTGTATTGTCTGCATATCTAGATAAAGGGATAAACTCTTTCATTTAGGGATGTATAATTACTCCCTTATGTTGTGATATTACATGTATGTATATGCTTACCAAGGGTTACAGCCAGGGTAAGGGTAGAGTGTAGATTAATTTTGTTTGTGTGCTCTTATGATAAAAGTTGACTGATGTTTACAGATGCATGAAGGTGAAATTTGAAATCAAAGCTTCTCATATCTACCTCCATCGTTTACACCGTTTGATCTGTTGATTAGAATAACAGCCAAAAATTATTTTCAGAAGTAGCGGCAAGTTGGGATAACAATCAAAATGGGTGTTGTACAATCCGCCATATGGGGAGGCGCTCTCCGTGTGAGGTCACGACCTCTGCTAACACTACATCAGGAACAACATACATGTTGCATACACATTTGTGAAAATAAACTCTGCAAAAGACCCGGCCAGGAGAGGATCACAGGCAACATAACAGGGATGGTTCAAATTTTGATTATGTCTTTCAAGGAACTTCTGAAGATGCTTTTACAAGTCTTCTCCCTTGATAAGTCTACAATATAAACTGTATACATGTAGCATAGGCACATTTGTGAAAATAAACTCTGTATTCGACCTGGCCATGCAGGAACCTGCAACATAATGGCATTGTTCACATTTCAGTTCTCATGATTTTTCAAGGAGTTACAACAGTCCATGTATATCCAACGGGTTAGGCCTCTATAGTTTACATTCTTTATACAGATCCAGCTCAGGGTAATAGTTTTATGTACAATGCCCAAATAATAAATTTTATGCAATAACAGAGATGTACAATGTAAGCATATGCTTTAAAATATATATTACATTTATATTTTAATCTCGTCCAAACATTGTTAGTGAAAGGTTACTATGGATTCCACAAGAAAATTGTCAAGTTATGTACTTGACTTTTTGGTCTTTGTTGTCAGGGGTAGAATGATGTCACATCTTTCAGTTAAAGATTATTCTAGGGAACTGTAAAAGTAGACAAATCATTCAAGTTACTATTCACATCTCTATCTTTAAATTAATAAATGATTTAGAAATTCGGACCAGTCATTCTTGATTAGGGTTAAAAGAAAGAAGGAACAAGGGGTTATCATCGTCGCAAGGTCTTGTCCACAAGTAGGTACCCCCTCTCCCCAGTGGCTAGCTCCAGACCGCCGTTATGATAATACGGACATGGCCAATTGGGTTTTAATATCTAAGAACAGTGGGGGGACGGGTGCCCGCCTAGACTAATGGTTAATTGAACCTTTGACGAGAAGGTTAGGGTTTAGAAAACAAGTTTGTAGTATTTTCTCATCTTGTTTCAATCCTATTTTGAGACATTATCAGAGCAGGGAATGTTTATTCATAAGAAACTGTGGAGAGAGTAGTCTACGATATACAGACCTCGATGTTCATATAGAAATATATGAGTTTGGAGCATGGTTATGTAGTCTTTCAAGAAATAAACCAAAGGCTAAGGGATAGCAGTTTCCAGAGCCTAGGAACTGATGATAGACATGTGTGAACATTTGTAGTGTATTGATATTTGTCCGGAGTCCAATTAAAAAAAAGTCTCTATTGTCAATTTCTGTGTGGGCCTGCAATTGAGTATTTATACCTGTAAACTAAAGTGATGTTATGTTACTAAAATATGTTTAGCGAAAATAGCTCTTGTGCTTCAAATTGATATTTTTCCTAAGGGATATCCATTTATTATAAGTTTAATGATAATACAATATAAACTTATTTATGTCTTGAAGTTTGCACAGGAAGTCCTCTAGGACCTGAATACGTTTTTGCAATTGGGTTAGCCAAACTTAGATAACCAGATAACCTACTTATAAATATAGTTCAGAATATTCATTATGACACAGAAACACAGTTTTTAAGTTCAAGTAGCCAGTTCAAGCAGCCAGAAATGGTTTAAGATCAGAGGTATGTGGTCATGTACATTCGTTCATAGCTAATTTCACTTGTGGGAGATGTACGTTTGATAAGGGTAATGATATACGACATCTCAAGTCCTGTTTTTACAATCGGTTGATACGATTACTCCTGTAGGAAATGGAGTCATTTATGTAATTGGGTCAGGTAAATTTATGATTGTATATCATCTTTCCTAAGACATTGTTTGTTATCAGCGTTGTGGCACAGAAACATAATTTGTTTTGTTTTGTATATGTAAATCACATGATGATGAGATTGAATAGAATGCCTCAGAGCTGTTTTGGCATTGATATGAGCGATGAAACAAACCTCCTTTTTCTTTATCTTCTCCTCCTGAAAAGGAAATTGGTAGACTCTGAATAAGACTATGGGTTGGTTCATGTTCCAAGCTTCCAACTGGTTTCTTGAAGTTGATATCCCCTTCTCTCATAAAGTCACTTTCTCCTTCAAGTGTTTGGATGTAGACTCCCACACCAGCCATTTCAATGGAATCATCCACGTATTGTTTTACACGATGCCTACCTCTTTGAGGTGTGACTGTGTGTTTGGGACCTGTGAAAGAGTCTAGCCCTTGCCTTGGAGAAAAGCAATTTTCTTCACACATTGTTTACATAGAAGTGACCTTTTCAGGAATATGCCCCCAAGATTTACTTCAAGAAGCATCTCTGGAGTATGTTTAGATGGATTAAACTGCGAGGGCGAAAACGAGAGATTCAAAACGGTTCATTGCGTGGTTATGACGCAATGCTTTCAAGAATTCATTCATTTTAATTATTTTTTATTAGAAATTGGAATTGAAGATGTACCTATTTGAAATCATGCAGCAAAATTATCAGCTTCTTCTAATTCAAAGTACAATACTTTTTGCCTGATGTATTTGATATGTTTAATCTTGCCAAAACAGCTTTAGGTATTTCTTTTATCTCTTTTTTTTGTTATGAAGTTGTCTGTAATCTGCCCTTCCTGCATCTCTTTAAGTTACCCTTTAGCAAGGATTTACATTTTTTGAAGGGGGGGGGGGGGGGGGGGCTCCATGTTTCATTCTCCCCTTCTTTTTCCTGGTTTTCCTTATGTTGAGATTTTTGGGGGAGGATTCACTAAAAATTTCCCTTGGTCGTTTCATTGCCTCTCTTCTAATAATGTCAAAAGAATCATCAGCAAAATTGAGTATGAACACATTTGTCATTTTGGCTCCTTGCATGTCCAAGGCTGTACGTCCCTGTGTGTTTCCCATACTCATGAGACATTCCCTAATTGAATGCAACATATTTCAAGCTACATTAACCATAAAGCTTGCCCTCCCTACTCTCTCTCTCTCTCTCCTTTGCTCTTTCTCTCTCTCTCTCTGTGTCTGTCTCTCTGTCCGTGTCTGTCTCTCTGTCTTTCTCTCTGTCTCTCTGTCTGTATGCCTCTCTCTCTCTGTCCAGGTTTCTCTCTCATTCTGTCTCTCTGTCCGTCTCTCGTCTCTCTGTCCCTCTCTCACTCTCCATTCTCTCTCTCACTCTACATTCTCTCTCTTATTTCTCTCTTACCCTTTTTACCTTTTGTTCTGCCATATATCCCCTCTCTTTTTGTCAATATCTTTTCTCACTTCTCTCTTTTTCTCCTCTCTTTTTCTCCTCTCTTGATTTTTCTTCCTCCACCTCTCTCTCTTTCCCATCTCTTTCTCCCCTGCCCCTCTGTCTTCCTCCATGCCTCTCTCTCTCTCCTCCTCCTCCCTGCCTCTCTCTCTCTCCTCCTACGTCAGATGAGTATGGTGCTCACCATATAGTTTCATACAGTAATGAATTGCATATGATTTGGGATGTTGATACCCGACCATTGACATGAGTGCAGGCCAAAGTAGTATAGTATTACATCTAATCATTTGAATATGAATGTATTCCAACTGCTTGTGCCCAGGTATTGCTTGTTTATGAGTCTTTGGGGAATGCGATATGAGGGCATTTCCATTTCACAAATTACCATACATCTTCCTGTGTGTATGGTTGTTTTGATATATTCTGGGGAATATAATACATCTCTGTTATTTGATAACAAAACACTTACATAATAAGTTAAGGTATGAGGTCAACCCTATATGAGAGGCCTCATGTTGAACCTTCAAAATATGGGTAAACAGCTTATACAAATCACTCGAGTTGCAGGTTTACTTTGTCAGAAATTGTTTAAAGATCTCACGAGTTCTATCTGACATTTAGTCACTAATATCTCTTAGCTACATCTTGAAAATAAGCTTTATTTCATTTGAAAGTGAATATTACTGCTAGGGCAGTGGACACATACTAATCATGACACTGCCAGACTGAAGAGTACGACATTACCATAGTACGTCATTAGTAACCATGGTTCATTGGATAGCAATCCATTCAAGTTGGGATCTGTTTAATATCAATTAATGAAAATAGGATATTTATGGCCTTTTTAATTTCCTCTCTTCATCTCTTGTCAATCCCATTTTGCCCTGAAACCCTAGTACTCGCATACCACCTTTTATCTTTTCCCCTGACTTATTTATCTCCAGCCTATCACAGAGATTTATGATGAAAAGAAATCCTGTTATTCATCCCATGTATAATTTACACACTCCAACCTCAACTGCCAAGTTCACGGACTTCTTTTCATAGCTGTTTGCCAGCAGTGACTGACGGACGAACGTGGCATTATTATCAGAATCTAATTTGTTTCTCTGTTTAAAACGCTCCCCCAGCCTGTTGTGACCAGGGTAAAGCTCATGACAGTTTTTTTTGCGTTCTTCCGCAATGACATATTGATTGGCCGTTGCCCTGCGTAAGATGTATTTCATACCTCACCTCGATGGTTTGAAGTCGACCGCCTTGCTGTGAATTATTACAGAGGAGCGATCGATCTGAATGGAATCGCTATTAATAGTTCAGATGTTCATTGATCTCCGAAAGCATCAGTCGGAGTGTAGGCGGTTACGAGATTAAAAACATGTTCCGAAATGAGAGATATGAATGGTAGCATAGATTGACATAGTGCTTTGCTCTTTCCTATGACAATCAAATTGGCGACTGCAGGGTCATATACAAACATGCAGATCTTCTGGTTTTAGCCAGAAAGGCATTAACCCATCATTTAACAAAAGAGTTAATGGCCATTTTGCTCTCCACAGACGATTTATGCAGCTTTAAATACACATGCTAATTAGGAATGAGACAGAATAGGCTTTTCATCTTGAAAAATAATGATTTTCATATAATTAATAGGACATAACAGTGTCAAAATTTTATTTGGGGTGTCGTATCTGTTTCAAAAATTATTATTTATTGATACCTTTATCTGTTTAACTTAACTTAGATTTGGGTGTATATGATAAACTGTTGGTTGTGACTTTGCACTTCTCATTTATTTCATACCAGACTATGAAAACTGATGAAGGTTGTTCTGTTTGTAGTCAAATTGCCTGAACATTAATATTTGTACATGGTCGACCTGCTGCTGCTGCAGTGGAACAGATAGGTGATATAGTAAGGACAGGGGGTACATACATATTTCCCTTGTTTGTAGAGCGCGAATGAAACCAAATACATCTATCGTCACTGTCCGAACACCTTCTCTTTGTCTACAGCAACATTCATGCTCCCCTTGAAGACTTTCTCACCAGCCCCTTAACGAATACAATCCACACCTCCACGCTATGCTGTTGGTGGTGGTAGTGCGGGTGTTGTGGTGTAGTGACTGATCGTGAGTCTAGCAATCATAATATTACATGTAGACTCAATTTCTTTGAGTCAACATGAGTCCCTGGAAGGGGATTGAGTTGGAATAGAATTAGTTCTATATACTTTCCGGATATGTTACGGTATGATTCTAACCTCCCCCCATTTGCACACATGTATGTTGATATATCTACAAACTTCGAGACCCGGCCGCTATGTAACTACATTGTACATGGTGTGTTAACATAGCTTGTAAGATGAGCATCAACCCACATGTTTAAAACATCTACCACAATGCAATTGAATCTACCAAACAGTAATTTGTCTGTTGAGAGTGAAGGGCATTCTCTCTTTTGAATTTACATAAATTGATTGCCCCTATTGCTGTCAGCAGATGCCACAACTAACTAACTAACATCCTGTGGTTTGGATGTTGAACATCTATACAACATCTACTCCCGAAATGTACACATTTCATGTACATTGCTTGTTTAGCATTGTCAAAACATCTACAAGAAATCTACTCTGCAATGTACCAACAGAGTGTGTACATGTGAACATATACATCTACTGGTATGTTAGCAATTCTTGCATGAATGTTGAGCAGGAATATATAAAGAGTTATTTACTCTGAAATCTACCAACATGAATATGGTACCCCTATGTTAACATTGATTGTATGTTTGGCATCTACAAGACATCTACCGAAATGTTCTAATATAGATGTATCACGTTAATCTTAGGGTGGATATCTGCAAATCTTAGGGTGAATATCTGCAAAACAGCTACAGGGTACACATTGCAAACTACCAATATGGAATGTCAACACACCCTGTGTATTCACAAATACCCAACACAAGCATACATTAATAAAAATGCACCCATTCAGTCTCAAAAACTTGCAGCCAAGGTGGCGACGACTGCCGATACACAGGAGGAACCATTCATATCTTTCACACAATAAACGCACTTGAACCTCCCCTTTTCGATCCATTCATTCTTCCATCATCTGCCCAAGACGAGGAGGAGAGTGAGGCCGGCATTTTATCATAATCATATTACCGGTGCTTTCAGAGATGGGGAATTAATGGAGGAATTTAGGTGAAAGAGACTTCTGGAGTTATACATTTGTATGATGCGGATAGAATGAATAGGCCCCCTCTCTAAGGAGCAAGGTTAAAAGTGAGAGCATTATGAGGAAAATATTTCACAGGAATGCGTTATAATGATAGCCAAATCTGTTTTTCATACTGGCAGTACCAGAATAGGAAAGTATATAACAGGAACTCTCCTTCAGAGCATTGATTTCCGTTTGAATTAAGTTTTTGTCTCGCCTGCGTAGCAAAAAGCGAGACATAGGCGCCGCTTTTCCGGTGACGGCGGCGGCGACGGCGGCGGCGGCGGCGACGGCGACGGCGTCAATATCAAAAACTTAACCTAAGGTTAAGTTTTTGAATTTTTGATATAATTTTTAAAGTATAGGTTCTTAGTCAATGAAACTTGGATTATAGGGTAATCAAGTATCCCCAATCATGTGAGTAGAATTTCAGATCACAAAGTCAAGGTCAAAGGTCATTTCAGGTCAACAGACTTGGACTATGTTGTAGCATCATCATCGAAAACTTAACCTAAGGTTAAGTTTTTGAATTTTTGATATAATTTTTAAAGTATAAGTTCTGAGTCAATGAAACTTGGACTATAGGGTAATCAAGTATCCCCAATCATGTGAGTAGAATTTCAGATCACAAAGTCAAGGTCAAAGGTCATTTCAGGTCAACAGACTTGGACTATGTTGTGGCATCATCATCAAGATTTTCAAAATGCTTCCTTATTTTTCAACCGATTTTGATTCTGATTGTTTCATATGATAGGGCTAGGAGGGGGATTTAAAACTTGTACACAGAATCGTGAAATTCATTATCTATGCTAATTTATGCAAATTTATTTGAAATCACAAAAAATGCTTCTTCTCCTTCATTTCTCGACCGATTTTGATTTGGTTTGCTTTATCTGGTAGAGCTAACTTTGGTACACTAAACTTCTACACCGAATTTTGAAATTGTTCTCCATTAATTAATAATGGTAATTTATGCAAATTTTTTCCAAAAATAACAAAAATTGCTACTTCTCCCTCATTTCTTGACCGATTTTGATTTGGTTTGCCTTATCTGGTAGAGCTAAATTTGGAACACTAAACTTCTACACAGAATTTTGAGATTTTACTCCCATTGATTAATTATGATAATAATGCAAATTTATTCCAAAAATAATTTTAAAATCACAAAAAATGCTTCTTCTCCTTCATATTTCGACCGATTTTGATTTGGTTTGCTTTATATCGTAGAGCTAACTTTGGTACACTAAAGGTCTACACAGAATTTTGAAATTGTTCTCCATTAATTAATTATGGTAATTTATGCAAATTTATTCCAAATATAACAAAAATTGCTTCTTCTCCCTCATTTCTTGACCGATTTTGATTTGGTTTGCCTTATCTGGTAGAGCTAAATTTGGAACACTAAACTTCTACACAGAATTTTGAGATTTTGCTCCATTGATTATTTATGGTACTTTATGCAAATGAAATGAAATTATGTCCCTTCCAGGGCATCACATTTTTATTTTTTGACCAGTTCAAAAGTGTACCACGATATTTGTTGTTGCGAGATGCGGATGAGCACTACAATGTACGTCATTGACGTTCTGGTTTATCATATTGAATTGCGTTATGCAGGCGAGACCGCCGAGAGCGTTTCCCTTGTTTAATAGATGGAGCTGATAACTGAGTGACCCTTTTAATTTAAGATTATGTTTTTACCAGGTGTAGAATATAACTTTTCCAAAGATTTATAATTTGGTCTGAAGGACTTGTAAATAGTCCCTGAAATATGTGTGATCTCACTGGTACAATAAATTTGTGCAGTTTTTTCCTCTTCATTTCAGTTTATACCTGCAGCAGCTTTTTACTATTATATATTTATTTATAGTTTTATTTTAAAGCATGGTTACATCTTCAGTTAACATGTTGCTATCCCAGAGGGCCCTGCACAATAAAAACAACGAAAATGCATATTAAATATTTTCAGACTTGATAAGGGCGTATTGCACACATAAATAACATAAGAAATATTCAGTCGTAGTTGCTTTCTGCTTTCTCAAGAGTGCTAAAACAAGATCATGTTTCAGGTTCATGCGAATGTTATGTTTACCAAAGAAGTGGACGATGGAATAGTTTTCTAGCTACCCCGCCTTCTGATGTACATGTATGATTTTCCATTTTAAATGAATTCGTACCTGTAGCTCTCTTTCAGTTCAGCCACAGTAAAACTCTTTTTTTACAAGAGTGTTGTAACGTGATGTTTAACAAATGTTATGTTTACCAAAGTGATGCATTTGGGGTATGACTTTTCCTTGGTAACCTTTGATAGCGCTCACTCTGTGTTGGTTGCCGGGGAGACTTGGTATGTGGAAACGTGTGTATATCCAGATGGAGAAATCATGAAATGTCTATTAGTGAGATGAAAGGATGGAGAGATGGGAAGGGATGGAGGAATTAGGAAAGAGGGAGGGAGGGAGAGAGAAAGAGAGAGAGAGAGAGACAGAGAGAGACAGAGAAAGAGGATGCTTAAGATAAAGAGTGAGAAGAGAGAGATAGAGAGAGAGAGAAAGAAAGAGATATACATATATATATATATATATATATATATATATATAGTGTGTGTGTGTGTGTGTGAGAGAGAGAGAGAAAGAGAGAGAGAGAGAGAGAGATGGATATGGAAGATGGAAAGAGATAGATAAAATACTATAAAGTACTATCTTAGGTCAAGCGAAAGGTATTAAAGACATTATTTTTTTCATACGTGAGGGAGAGAGAAGTTTGAGAACCATTGATCTGGAATAAATTAATGGTATGAGGTGACACACAATGAAAATAGAGAATGGAAATTGTAATTGATGCAATGGACACAATAGATTGAGAGTTGTAAATGAATGCGTCATATTTTAATTGAGGGAAAGGGAGAAGAAATGAGGTCAGAATGAGAAATAGAAAGAGCATTGAGATAAAAGAAATAGATGATGAAGAGGAAGAGGTATATGAAGTAAGAAAAGAGAGAGAAACAGAAGAAAAGAAAGAAGAGAAAGAAAACTGAAAGAAAATATAGAGGAGAAGTAGAAAAAGAAGGAGAAGGAGAAGGAGAAGGAGATGAGATTGGAAGACATCAAGGGAGAAGTGAGACAGTTGGGTAGGAGAAGTGAGGAGACGGAGTGAAACACTGAAAGTAATCAAGAAATGAAGATGATAGAAGGATGGGTTTCATCTCAGTAACAAGAAAGACATTCAACAAGAAATGAAATGGAGTTCATGAAGAAAATAGGACGAACAAGAGAGAGACCTTATCTCACGATGATACACAGACAGCCCATAATATTCCTTTTACCCTTGCATTATAACGCGATAAACATCGCTACCGATTTACAAACTCTCAAGCTGTCTGTGTTTATATCTCAAGTTACCTGAAATGCGCGATATAACCAAAAAAAGGGTCCATCTTAGTCATGCTATCGCAACTTTAATCACTTCTACGTGAGTTTCCAAAAGGGACTTTTAAAGGCTCCATTTCATGTTCTGGTACCTTGCAACCTTTTTGCTTGGCTACAGTGGTCACTTTGTGTGGGCAGCTTGTGGGCAGCTTTAGCCCACCATCCATCAGATGATTTGTGTGGTTGGAACGCAATACTGTAGTTGAAGTTCCGCCATATGGAGCAGAAAATTTCCCGAGTTGAAAGAGAACTTGAATTTTGTAGCACAGTATTCACCATATACAGTGTAGTATTGAATTCACATATTTCTGTTATTTTGAAATATACATGTATCTAATCATTTGTTTTTTTTGTTTCTCATTTTCTTCCATGTCTTGCTCCGCATCATCTCTCCCTCTCTCTATCTCTCCATGATCTTCTGAAAAACAGGTAAGAGTCTTTAACTTTGTAACTTTTAAAATAAATCATGTTCTTGTGATAATGCGATACAAGAAATATGGGTAAGCGTAGCTAGGAATTTAATTATTGTAAAACCGTCAAAGATTTCTGGTTAAAAACATTCCTAAGATAAGAGAATTGCCACAGAGAAATCAGGCCCTCATATGATGACAAACATCAAAAATATATGAATATAAGTGCAACACCCATTCCCCCCCCCCCCCAGAGTATAATAATCTCAGTGCATTACCTATTGAATTTATTGAAAAATGCAAAATATTACCCTACCCTCTTACTTAATCAGAGTATATGTATTTGTATAGGTGATTGCAATGTATCAAGGTTGCCTTTTAAATTGTGTACCTATAACCTTGTTGCCTTCAAGTGCGTAATGTTTAATTTTGTGGCCAGAAAAAACGACCCTAATGAATCGTGTCAGACTTTTTTCATTTTGATCTTCCTCCACCTTCACATAAACGAAGGACATTTTACAAGCCAGGTCCAAAGCATTTGTTTTGCCCATTAAAGCATCATACAGAGTTGACGACATACCTGATTTTAGTAAACTTGTTTATACATTTATGTATAAAGAATAAAAATGATATACATTCATTCCAAATTTCTGTCATTTTCAAGGATACCTCTTTAAAAGCAGTCCCTTTGTGCCTCGGAATAGGACGACCCTGTTTTTTTATAGAAAACATGAGTGAATGAATAAATAAATAAATAAATAAATAAATAAGTAAATATATTGATAATATAAATTTTCCAAACACTTTTACCTTTGCCCACGGCCAACCAAAAGTGAAGGAGAGAAAAGGAAGAAAAGAAATGAAGAATTGACTTGTTTTACTTATGCCACAGTGATTTAGTCCTTTGATGTAGTGCCATGATCATGTATAAGAAAATGTGTGTATACATCATAATTTACGACTTCAGCCTCTGCCTGTGTTTTCAGCAGATGTAGGTTTGGTAGTCCTGAGAGGGAAAAGATTGGTGGCAGGTTTTGATTACTTTGAAATTGATCTTGATGTTGAACTTGTAACCTTAACAAGCGCATGACAGCGCTTGTCAGTGTTAACTTAGCAAGAACCATCTGACAGGCGATCCATGTATGCATTTCTCTGTCTCCGTCTTGGAGTTGCCAATTGGACAGTCGTACGTGTACCTTCCTCTCTAGTGAGTTTGTCTTGTGGACCCGTCAAGGGGTGTAAACTCGGGATGCAAAGTGGCTCTGTTTTTTTTCCTCTGTCACATTGGATGCAATGTTAGTCTTTGTTTTTGGTAGGACAGCTCTCTCGGGTCCCAGTTTTGACACCTGTCATATTTTATTCCTAACTTGAACTTTTCAATGTGTTGTCTATGCTTCTCTTGATATGCCATGTTCTAATGTGAAGTTAAGACAAGATGTTCTTTATCTTTAAATATTTCATGACCTGTCATGTTATTTGTTACTGTCAATTTTTATAAAAATCCCAAAGCCTTCTTAGTTTCAACTACAGTGAATGCAAAATTGGAAATCGTTAATGTTCTTTGTTATCTAGTGTTGATTTTTTTTTAGAAGTATCATGTTAACCTGCAAAATTTCCTTACATTCATACTTGGTTACGGACAATATTTGGAGCTCATTTGCAATTTTCCAAAAGACTAGACTGAGGCCTTTAATATTCGGTCTGGAATGGTTTTTCTGTAGAAGTAGCCTCATAGCTAGTAATTGTTGCCTTATTGCGAATCCTTTCATTCAGTTGTTGATTAACACAATCGTCTAATACGATTTAGACCTTGAATATTTCGTCTTAAACAATACTATACCCATGGACACTGATTGCCTTTTCATGAAGGTTCTCATTTATTATTTGATTAATTAACCTTCGTCCAAACATGATTTTGGCCTTTAATATTCTGTTTTTATGATATTCCTTTAGTAGACTGGGTGGTGATTGGTGCCTTGTTGTGAATCCTCTCATTCAAGTTATGATTAAAACAATTGTCTAAATACATTCAAGACCTGTAATATTCTGACTCCAGTAATAATTCTATAGTAGGTCCATGACTAATGTAGCCTTTAATATTCAGTCTTTATGATATTCCAGTAGTAGTAGTAGTTGTAGTAGACCCTGGGCTGGCTATTGGTGCCTTGTTGCAAGTCCTCTCATTCAGTCTTTGATTAAAACAATCGTCTAAACATGATTTAGGCCTTGAATATTCTATTTTAATGATATTCCTGTCGTAGTAGACCTTTGGCTGGCGATTGGTGCCTTGTTGCAAATCCTCTCATTCAGTCTTTGATTAAAACAATCGTCTAAATGTAATCAAGAGCAATCCCGTTACTTGTCACTTTACACTGAGACAACGTGAGTCAGACAGACTTACTAGTACACTTTCAAGACGGGATGAGGGCGCTACAGCGCTAAAAGGGCGTAAGAAACAATCCGAAGAATAAGGATTAAACAGCATTTGAGTCTCCTTTGCTATTCATTCCATGGCATAGTTGTTATAGGACTTAAGAGTTATTTAGTCTTGAAAAAAGTGAGGAAGGAACTGCTGTGATAATCATCTGATATTAGCTATGAGTTTGCTTCGTTCGAGTTTCCAATTTCTTGTAGAGTTACGACCCTTTGCCGTGCTTGCTTTTGAGAATAACACTACAGGAATTTAGCGCTGATTCCCAATTTTCGGGGGGAGGTGTAATTGTAACAAGCGCCGATTCGGCACGGGCCGGGATGAAACGATGACAGTAATGGGGACAATTTGTTTACCGTTGGAAAACCGTGTTTATCAGAAGGATGAAAGTTGACTCTACTCTGAAAGCAATCTGGGGAGGCAATCGGTCGGTGGTTGCCGTAGATACAATGATGAGAGAGATGCGATCCGGAGGAGAGTCTTGATGCTGAGATGGAGTGGGTTAATTAAGGAAAAGAGAGGGTTGTTATAAGTAAGAAGGGGGATGTCGGAACAGAGAAATTGAAATCTCTACGACATCCCAGTAGGTCTGTAGTGTAAACTGTATTGTGGTATGATTTAAGGGTGGTTTTCAAGGGAGAAGAGATTGTGTATTAAAGTGACTGCACCAATTATGTCATCAAAGAATAAAAAGGATGCCACATCCTGTAGATATATTAAACATGAATCTATAACCATGAAACTTTAGAAATTAAACATAAAGTGCATCATTATATCTTCATCCATCTCAAAAGCAAAATATTCCTTTATCCTGAAAGCTTACATTATAATAATTCTGTAATATTTCTTTTGGTATTTATAATGATGTATTGAAGTATCATATCCTACTCAAATTCCCCAAACGAGCTTTAGATGTGGAATTATTTCATATTTCTCAATTTCTTATTGACAGGTCAATATTGTACCTCAATATTTGATCCAACAACCTTGCTTTTTTCTGTCACTTCCACAAAAAAGAGGAAGAATAAAAAAAATTCTCCTGTGGTATGTCACAGAAGCAGAAGTCAAAAGTCGCTCATCGACTCGATACAAAACCCTCCTCACTTCCCCTTTGAAATTTTCACTACAGATCAACATCAAGGAAATAAGAAATGAGAAGACACACTGTCTCAACATAACTTCTATTGATTTCTCAATTCCATTCTTCATATTTACCCACCAGTTAGATACCTTGCTGTCACACAAAACTGAGATGGCAGGCTGGCAGGCAGGCGGGGGCAACCGTTATGTTTGCTTGCTTGCTCTCGGGTAAATTTGATCAGATAACGGGGGAAACATTGGTGTGCGTGAGTGGGTGGGGGTGTGTGGAGATAGATAGAGCAATATCGTGATGGATGTCTTCTCTGCAGTATATAGCTTCTTGATTCTCTCTCTTACCATCTTTCCCCCTCTCTCTATCTCTTTCTCTCTTATTCCATTTCTTTTCCTCTTATTCCCTCTCTTTCTGCTTCTCTCAGCCTTGTTTTCATATTTTTCTATTCTTATGAGTTGGATCCGTCTTAAAACCCAATCAACGGTAACTAGGGCAAGGCAATTTATCGCCATGCTGAAATGTGTTCGGATCAAGAGTTGCTGGTCCGTTTTTCTATATACTATTTACTTTCGAGTGATATGCATACTCTATATGGAAAAAATAGGTTAGAAAAAAAAGGAATATATGAAGTTAATTTGAGTTGTATTATCACTGAAGAGTAGGCAGAGGTATAGATAGAGAGTGACAGAAAGAGAGAAAGGGAGAGAGAGATAGAGAGAAGGGGAGGGGAAAAAAAAGATGACGAAGAGACAAAATGAAGAAAATTAGATATTTTAATTTAGGGCGACTTCAGAATGAAAGTAAAATTTCAAGAGGAATACCTGAAAAATCGATCAAAAGGTAACAGAGATTGCTGATAATCATAAAATGCCAAACGTAAAATATACGACGTGAGCACCAAAATGTATTGGGGTACTCTGTAATAAAAAGATAGGAAGGTATTCTGAGAGCAAGAAGAAAATGCTTCTGAAAGGGACCAAACTTGATAAGTTATTGAAAGAGAAGGGGATTAATTCTTCTCAATATATTTGTCAATTTATCAAACCTTTCCTCCTCTCACAAACAACCAAGAGAACCAATACAACCCATCTCTTGATTTCATGGAAGAGGCATCTCAAATAATAACAAATGGCTTGATTTCACCAACAATTTGTCTCTAGATATATATTTCCATTTTGAGAGCTTAGCTGGAAGCTCTGTGTTTCTATTCTGAAATATGAAGGTGAATTCTACAAACTGTTAGGTTAGCACATATGAGACTGTTTACTGTCATGCTGTTAAATTGTTTTGTGTAGAACGTAGAATTTAACAGTAATGATCATCAGCTATACAGAAATAGGTGTACAAGTTAGATTTTAGGTTTGATTTTACATACAAATTGAATACAAGTGCAACGAATGATATGATATAATTTGATGCGAACCAGAAACCGTTACAGCTATGTTAAAGTATACGAGTTACTGCCTATGGGCTCTCAGCATGATGATGTTTGATTCAATTACCAACTTATTAATATGATATGAAAACAAGGAGTATTCATTTCTAATTGGCATAAGTTGATTTGATGCATGGAATCTTTTGGCCTTCCTTTGCAGACAGACCAACGTCGGTGTGCAGATGGCACAAGCCTCCTAATTTCATCATCATCATCATTATGATCATGATGATTTGGTATTTCATTAAGGTTTATATTGTCCTTTGACTAGCCCTAATGACATATATTCTGATTATGAGGATGTAATTATGCTTATTTTCATTCTAGGTGAGGGTTTCATTAAAGGGCCTTCGGAGTCGGATATTGATTGAGATCGAAGCGTTTCTAAGGAGAGCTATATTATATAGGGATGACTATAATGAGATTATATACTGTATGCGTATCCATCGGTTATTTGCGTTATGGAAGCTGAGGGAGAGATGGACTGTGGAGGAGAATGAAACAGAAAGATAAGAGAAATAAAGAGGGAGAGGGAGGGAGAGAGAGAGAGAGAAAGAGATAAAGAGAGAGAGGGAGAGAGAGAGAGCGGGGGAGATTAGTTCCATAATTCTCATCTTTTTCTCTTGTTCATTCATCCCTTTCTTTCTGTCTTTTCTCTTTTTTGCTATCCCTCGTTTTTCCTTCCATTTCTAATATCTTCATTTTGTCTACCCTTTCTAATTCTTCCCATGCCTCTGTCTTTACAAATCATCTCCTTTCCGTTTCTCCATCCCTCACCATCTTTATCAACCCTTCTCTCTCTTTCTCTCTCTCTCTCTCTCCCCTCCCTCTCTCCCTCCCTCTCTCTGTCCATCTGGTTATCATCCTCCTTATCCCTCGTTCATCCATCCCTGCTGCGTCCTTCTTGTAGGTCACATTACGGCATGCTCTTTTACCCTTGTCCATTTCTCCCAATTGAAGCAACCTGCTCGACATTATCTTCACGCCATTTGCAAACGAGAAAAATATTTTCAATACGGGCCGGTCGTTGCCGATCGATATACAAGGGAAATGGAATGGAAAGCGGGAGATCGCATTCTTCCATTTGTAGGCATGGGGAGGCTCCTTTCTTTCAGGACTGGTGCTCCCATCTTTGGAGGATTTCTATGCTTTATGCATGGTTGACTGATACAAAATGTTATGATAATGAACCAGTCTATTGTCATGATTTCTATATTTGTGTCAGTTTATGGACCATTGTTTGTTTTAGATGAAAGACATGATGTCATGAGCAGGGATGGTGTACCAAAATGGTTTGTGATTTGGGAAGAATGTTTTTGATGTCAGGGTATTTAAAAGAATCATCAAATATACCGACTAAAGATTAATGTAAGGGAAGATGATGATTTGAGTGAAGAAGGATAAAAGGATAGAAAATGTATATCACCAAGAACAACCAAATTTGTTAAATCATATAGAGTATTGTCTGCTGCAAGCCAAAAGGGCATTAACACACTGTAAAAAAAATCCTGGCTTTATGCCCTTCTTGCTCATAATCGAAAAATATATACTGTAGGAATTTATGTTAAAACATTCCACGGAACCAGTCGCGTAGCAATAGCATACCTTCAAATCTTGTAGGTGGATCGAGGGATTCTCATAACACCTGCCATCGTGGCTGTTATCTATCTATAACCAGAAATCACCTTTCAGCAACCGAAGAGAAATCATGTCGTCTTCACCTTGTTATATCACCGTTCCATCTTCATCTCCCCCACCTCCCGACGACGACTTTCCATCTCGTCTCGCGGAAAAATTCCTTTTAAGCAAGCAGAAGAGAAAGAAGATGTCAACCAGTGGTGTCGCAGCGCACCCAGCTGATTAAACATCGCCCTCGCAATGGCTCTTTACGAAATTCTTGCCATCGTGTTGCTGCTTTCTCCTCCCTCTGCCTTCCCCCTTTTCTCCAATGATGCGTTTATTTAATAACCATGCTGAGTCTGTGATGCCCTTCACGTTGCTCCTAGTATTTATTTCAGCTATTTGCTCTCTCTGTATCAAATTCTCTTATTGATGCTTCACCGGAAAGCCTTCCTCCTGCTCTCCCGCCATATAGAGCTTGATTTAAGTGCTTTCAATGGTCCTTTCGGAATCGCGGAGATTAAAGATATTTCATCGTTTAAGTCGCTGTGTAATGCCGCAAACATGAGCATACAAACATGATTATTAAAAAAATACTTCATACAAGTTATGGCAAACATGACGTCAATTTCTTTATATCGCTGTATTAATTCCCTTTTGAAAAGGTACAAAATATTACCTTTTGATAACTGCATTTATTCTTTCATTATGGGAAAGGATATATATCTTATAAAGTGAATTCTCAGTGAAAGTATTAGAAAAGAGCGATTTTCTTGTTTACTAGAAGCAATGTTCAAATTCAAAGGAATTCATGAATCTACATTTTTTCCTTTACTGAAATTGTTCATGTATTGAAAACAATAGTATATATTGCACAATTTTCAGAGTCAGTAGCACATACTTTATCTTTGATTGTTTGAATGAAATGCATTACTTTAGAAACCATTTGCCAAATTCCAGTGTCTTTTCCAGAGAAAATGTGATTACTGAAGCAAGAGGTATAAAACTCCTTAAGGAATTCGCGTTGATGTATTGTTATATATCAGATTTTAGTCAGTGCACTTTTCTCATAAAGTGTTTTGGAGGAATTATTTCCATACATTGAATGCGTTTCCCCCTTCCTGTTTTCATTCCTACGTAAATCCCAGGAGAAGTATTTGAAGGAAAATATTTGTGTATTTTATAGTTTATGTAATCTAGGCAAGTCATTAGCGATGATTGCTGAAGGAGATACACAAAGAGAGAAGAATAAGTTCAACAGAGCAAGAAAAAGACAGAGAGTGAGAGAAAAAAGAGTGAAAAAGAGAGAGACAGAGAGAGAAAAAACAAACATGTGCTATAGAACAAGAGAAAGAGAGAGAGAGAGAGAGAGACAGAGAGAGAGAGAGTAAGAGAGAGAGAGAGAGAGAGAGAGATGGACAGAAATAGAAGAGAGAGAGAGAGACAGAGAGGGGCAGCTAAATTGAGTTTGGTTGATTGAGTTTATACAACACATTTTTCTCTCTCTCCCAATCATACCTATAATTTTCAAGTTTTCATTTTCTCTTTCTTCGTCACTCCATTTTCCATAACCCTCGTGGCTCATTAGACATTTGCTCGCTAGATTTACTCTCATTCACTTCTGGTAATTTACAGACCCTCCAATGACTCCGTACCCACAACAAAAAGTCAAGAAAAGAAAAAGAAAAAAAACTTCAACATGAATCATAATTCATTTTGATTGCAACAACAGTTTCATTGCCGGAAAAAAGACTTGAGGCGTGCTTGTGCTTTCTCTCTCTCTCTCGTGCAAGTCATTCATGTTTGTTTAATATCCATTAATATCAGAAACTCAGAAGTGAGTGGGGAATTTGAAGTGGTGGTTTTCAGAAAATGATTTAGTGCCATATGCCATTTTGTATAATTATGCATTTTTTGGCCGTCTCTACCACAATGCTAGTTATTTAAAAAAAGGAATTAAAAGGGAGAGCATTTATTTTGGGACATGGGAATTTTAAAGAAAAGACACAAAGAATTTAATATATACTTCTCTTCAAGTATTTAAGTACTGGTAATGAACACTGATGCTCATGCACTGTCTTTCCTGCTCAGTTGCTGTGAATTATAATGATTGAAATTTGCCACATTTCATTAAAACTCCAATTTCTTTTAATATGTATTGTTTCAGTCAGTGAGATTTTTAATGAAATTTTCTGTTCTGATTTAAAGATCAAAATATATTGCCCAACATACCAGCAGCTTGAATGTGTGGTTTTAGATATCATATGTGGCTCATGAATATCTTGCCAAAACAATCTTGTCATCCCCCCACACATTTTAGTCCTTCCTCAATACACACGCCTGATCGCTGTAGCCAGGCATGCATGCTCCACTCAGCCGTGTGCCTCTCCCTCCCTCCCCTCCAAAAAAAAGATGTGCTCGCGCTTTTCATCGGTAAAGTCGGCGAGGCATGATGATGTAACCGACGTAAAAAGTGCGGGAAATTTGTGAAAGATGGTGTCGTTACTTAGTTTCAGGGGCCAGGTTGTATGTGTGCAAGGGTGATTCTGTAGTGATTTTTAGCCGTGCTGTTCATTTATCTTGGAGAAAAGAGCTTGAATGAAGATATGACGTGCATTGTGCAAATGCAGTTCGTGTAGCTGAGATTGTTCTCAAATTACGAATAGATTTAATTCATATTTATCAATCATGTGTGATGGGTATTGAGAAGAAGAACAGTAAATCTCAAGATTTGTATAGAATTTGGAAATCATAAAATAGTACAAGCTGAGATTCATCTCAAAAAGAAAAGAAGACAATCAAACCCACAGTTCACAATTGACGAGGAAAGGAGCGTGTGGCCGCATCGAGAGATTCCTTAATATCACCTGAAAATGCCGCTCGCTAATAAAGGCCCCAAATTTTAACATATGAATACAAACTGCTCAAAACCTCATAAAAACCCTGATGACTCTTCTCCCCATCACCATGACAACTGAAATACACTCATTCAACCCCAAGTTCATAGCCACCACGACTCCTCTATCCTTGCCTCCTCTCTTTATACCGGTATTTGGGAATTGCATCTCCATCTCGCGCATCGTCGTATCACAAATTGTGTCATTTCCATTAAGCCTGCTGAAGAATTGGGTTGAATTTTTCACCGCACTCCCCTCGTTTTTTGACTCTCATCTGTCTCCGAATGGTTTCCATTAGTACGGTAACCATGGCAGGGGAAACCTAGATTAAGATGGGTGGTTGTGACTTCATGGATTATTAGGTGGCCACTACAGTATTCTAGGCATTTCCAGAGTCTTCTTTAGTCATTAGACAGGCATGTAATCTTCCTCTTCAAATTTAATGTAGGAAATTGCATGTACAGCATGGCGTCCCGGCATCTATGATAGCGTCTGTTTGGAGCCTATATATATATATATACTCTATATATACTGATGAATTTCAACCTTGGTGGTTTGTTCGTTGATTAAGAAAAACTATTGAGATCTGTTTGAAAGCAAAGAAGGGAATTCACTATAAATACAGTCCACAAGAGAATGATCCAATAAATTCTTTTGTGACAATCTTTATTTTGACAAAAGTACAGCTTAGGGTTAGGGTAAGAGTAAGAAGTGAGTTTTAGGTAAGGTTTAGTGTTAGGTATAGTGTTTGATGCAGGGTTAAAATTAGGAATTTGGCTAGTGTAGGAAGTTGACCACAGAGCGACGTGGCAGGAATATGTGTCGCCCAACCTCTTGAAACATTACTAGGTACCTTGGACAGGGCCGTTAATTTGTAAAACGAATCAAGGTTTCACCTTACCAATGAAGAAGTTACCGGCGTGAACTAGTTTTTAAACGGGTAAAGCGGCAGGCGAGAAGACAAGCACCTAGGAAGTGAGCGACGTGTGATAATGGAGAAGAAAAAAAAAGGAGGGAAAAAAAAATCAAGGTAGGATATAAACAAGCAAACACGGACGGCCCGCTCACACTTGAACCCTGGCAAAATAGTGTTGTTTGTGAACTCCTCAGTGCCTGGGGATAGCAATGTAAAGAGTAGGAGCAATTATCATCCGCATACATCAGAGGTACTGCTCTGGCTGGGAGGGGCGGGAGGGCCTCATCGATGAAGGTGTTACACAGTGAGACGGAGAGACGCAGGTACATGTAGATGGATAAGATGGAGAGGTGAAGGTAGGGGGGGGGGGGGGGATTTGGGGAAAGGAGACTTTACTGTGTCGGTGTGAGTGGGGTCTGGTTCAAGAAGGCTAGGTTTAGATGAACATTTTATTATGGATGGGATAGATAGAGAGGATTGAATAAAGAAAGAGGAGTATAGAAATGATGAAATACAGAGAAACAGGGGGTAGAGATAGAGGGAGGGATATATAGATAGATGGAGAGAAAGAGAGGGAGTGAGAAATAGACACAAGAGAAATGAAAGAAAGAGAGAGAGAGAGAGAGAGCGGTGACGAAGGGGAGAGAGAGAGGTGACGAAGGGGAGGGAGGGGGGGGGGAATCTCCTTTACACTGAGTACCCGGTATGTACATGTAAAAAATAATACATTGGTTATTATCAGCATGGGGGGTGGGGGGGGGGCGCTAATAATGAACATCTTTTAGAATACAGCTTGCATTTTAAAAATTTTGTTAACAGTTAGACCCAATGCAGACGGAGAGACATTTCATTTAATTTAATTTTGTCTTCCGTTATTGTTTTAGTATACCGGAAAGAAGACATTGAATAATTGCTTTTCACATTTTGTGTTGTAATAGTATACACTTCAGCAAGAAAATGTTTAACCTAGCTTGTAAATTCTGCCTGTATTCCAGCAGCGTTGTGGCTATCAAAGTGTTGAATACCAATTTATGCGTGTTTCAGGTTACACGGCTTGTCTGCGACCTGAGACTTGAAGAAAACTCAACGGGGAAAAAAAAAGGGAAGGGAAAAGAAGATGTAGGTGATGAAGAGAGTGGGAAAAAAAGGCTAGAAAAACACGGCAGGTAAACCAAGATGTCAGCCGCAGCTCTTGTTGTCTTTTGAGCTTGTTAGCAATGCATGATGGGTCGTTCGGCGAACAGACGTCAGCGGCCCTCGTTAGGGATTCAGCAGGTAGGCTCTTTTCTCGGGGGGCCTACCTTACCTAGCGCACAGGTGCTTACGAAATGAGGGGCACCTTCTCAAGTGCCCCCGTCGTGTGGGGGTGTCTGTCGCAGTCGCGGGCCGAGGTTTTCTTGGGTAAAACGATCGGGTAGGAGATAGCTTTGCTGCTCCGATCTGGATCAAGTTCCGTCTGAGATGGGACAGGAATAAGAAGAAATTGGTTATTCGAAGAGATACTTGAGTGGAAAGTAGAGAAGCGGAAATAAAGAGACAAAATAAAATGTTGGATAACACAGCGTGGGTGTTGATTTATGTAGCATTCTAAAGGTAGATCCATAGACTTGGTTATAAAAGGCTTCGTAGTGAAGCTAGTGACGATATTGGTTTATACATTTATTTTTAAATGAGTAAGGTGCCTATCTAAAAAAAATGTTAATAATATATGGTTATTTAGGAAATATCGATGTGAGGTTGAGTATTTTAACCAGAGATTAAATTACCATTTTCTCTCATTCATAAGGTTAGGAAAATGAGGTTTAAAGTGGAAAAAACTGTCTGTGAAAAATTACTTGCAAATTAAACCATCATTACCTAACAGATGATGTTCTCAATTGCCTATCATAACAATGCCATTGCTCATTTAATAATGACACCTCAAGTCATAACTGAATGATTACATAATGAGCACGCCCTGATACACCTTGAGGGAGGGGGGGGGGAGAAATCAACCGCCTTTAATTGTGACACCCACTTTACAGTATCCTGCCTGCTGAGTTGAGCTCAGTGCCGGAGGCGTGCGTCAAGCTCTCTCTCTGGACAATTGCTTGTTAAGAGTTGATGGAGTTAATTGAGGGCACTTGTTAATAGTACTTGACCAGACACACAATATATCTGTATTTAACAGAAAAAAATATGATAATAGTCGCTTGATGGTCAACTAAATAAATCATCAGCTGGTCTTTGCTCTATTCTTGTCACAATTTGTATAGTTAAATGAATCGGGCTGTCAAGTAAATATCCTTGGACGTTTTTAATATAATCTGTTTGCTTTAATTGAGTTATCATTTTAAACAGGAATTTTTGTCTGTGTGTGCTACTGTATTAAAGTGAATGAGAATGCTGATAGGTAAAGAAACCTTGTGAGATGCTGCTACACGTCCTATTTGGGGGAGTGATGATTGAGAATCAATGTCTTACTGTAAGCTTGGCTGATCGTGCACCTGGCTGTAAAATATTTAATGATATTAATGGTTTTAAATCAAACTGTATGGTTTTAAACCACTTCAAACCAGTGGTTTTGGAAATTCCCCAAGCCTGCAGTGTGGTTTCTTGAAAAATTACAGTAATCAAGCATAAAGTAAGCTTTGCAATTTGTACTCTGCTTTTCAAAAACCTCAATGAAATCAACACACAATGCACACGTTTTTGTTGTTGTGCATATATGAGAGCAGCTTCAGAAACAGCGATTGACAGTCCTCATTTCCAAGCTATCGATCCGTAAGAAGCACAGCCAGTAAAGTGGCATAAAACAGTGCAGGAGGCGTAAAAATACGGGTTTATTGCGATATCCTGTCGATAAAGAAGCTAACACAAGCTAACACGCACCAAAAACTTGATCGAAGATGGGTATTGCTCTAGCTATGGCTTCACGCAGAGTCGCCAAGGTCGGCGTAGCCCCAGGTCGCCCCCAATCGGGTCAAAGAAAAACAGGCGCAATAGAGCGTCTCGTGACCTAGACCACTAAATTATTGTTGCTATTTCAGCCCATTACACTCTATAATAACAATGGTAGGGGTAATTCAATTGCGAGCAATATTGCAGATAGCCACACAATGCGTTGTGAAGCAGATCTGTTAGTCCCCTTCAGACTAAAGGATATTTATACAAAACATGTATACAAATTGCTATATAAAGAATCATTGCACAGTATAAAGAGGCAATGGCTTTCAGACTGGATAAGAACATCGTATAAATAAACTGGCTTTAAAAAAGCTTGGTTGATATTACAGTTGGCCAATATCATCAGTGCCTAGCTCACAATAAGCCCCTCCTAGTTTTTTCTATGGTTTCAAACAATATGACATTTAGACTAGAATGGGAACTTGTTTCTTCAAGAAATTTTGTTCAAAACGATGCTGAAACATTTGTTTTTGTATACATTTCTTCATACAATGTTTAGACTAGAAAAACGATTGCCTATCATATAGCTTTACGATTCTCGTATAGTGATACAAGGAATTCTGCTAGTCTGACAGGGGGGTTAATATGCTTAATAATGTTCTGTGTCTTCTTCTTGATGAAGCGGGAGGGTGCGTTGATGTTGACTCAAGAATTGTCATTGTTTTGTTCATCTGCCGGTGGTAGGCGAGAGGCAATTGTGGAATTGATTTTGTGGATTGTTCCGCGGACATGTGGTGGGCGAGAAACCGAACGCAGGATGCATCTTCCTCTGAAGCCGAGAAGACACTTGTTATCTTAAACTTCCTAAATGTACTTTGAAGTTTTCGCTTCTTCATCCAATATTGTCTTTGTAGGAATGAGAGAGAGAGAGAGAGAGAGAGAGAGAGAGAGAGAGAGAGAGGGAAAACAAGAAGCAAATTGTCCATTGTGAGCCAGAAGGGTGTTAATTTATATGATTGAACACAGAGTCGATTGCACTCAAAACAGACATACATTTTTTAATTCTATTATGACATCATATTTTTTGTTTAGAGCCAGGAGAGCAGTGATTAACTCATATCATTTTACTCAGAATTAATGCCTTTCTGATTCCAAACAAGTAACGTTTTCTGCTAAGAGCCAGAATTATATTATCTCATATACCTGAACACAGAATTCATACAAACCTTCTTGGCTCTGACAATATTTCGTCTAACAGTAACAAGAAGTGTGCAACTGTAAGCAACCTTGAGTGGAAAATAGCAAGGTATTTTCTCCATTTTCCAATTTTCCCATCTCCCAATCTTCATCATGGGTTATACAATGTCTTAATATGCCTTATGAGGAAGTATGTCTCCGTGATCCAACTCTCATCCCTTTTGTTCGTCCAAAGAAGCCATATCTATTATTAGATTAAGTGGCTTTTAAGTTTCAAAAGCCAAATTGAACATTCTCTAAAAGCATGGAAAAATACTCATGAAAATGAACCAGAGATCTCCTGGCTATGTGCTTTTACTAACTATGAATCTGTTGCGTTGCTTTTATCAGGGAAACCTTGGAAGATGAGCGATATATATCTTGCTTTAAGTTGCTTCTGTAAAGAGTCTAAAGATGCTGTTTGCTTCTGAGGAGTTATGAAAGAGTATACGTTTGGCATTTAATTGGGAAACACAACAGAGGGTTTGGATGCGGTTGTGATGATTTGTAATTCTGACGTCAAAGAGAGCGATACCCGGTCACGCATTCTTTTCGGCTGCCTCCCGGCTCATGCATATTCCACTGCAGAAGGGACAGGTGTTGAAAGATGGGGGGATGGGCTGAAGGGATGGGTGGAAGAGATATGGAAGGAAAGAAAGGAAGGATCAGAGAGAAATGATAGTTAAAGGGATTGGGTATCTGCCTCAGATTCTAAAAAAAATCCTGGGTTTAGCTCATGCTGCAATCATAATTATAAACTTTTAGGTCAGTCAGGAATCCAATGACTTTTACAAGCCAATTGCCTGCCGGATTATCAAGATATGTATGATTGGAATATTACACCATATCACAGACACTGATAACACATAGGGCCATGTATCTCAGATTTGTAACTCTGGAAACATTGTTAAACAATGCCTTTAAACAGAGATATGAGGTAATGATGATACCTGCATGTTTGGGAAGTAAGATGGTTTTATTTCCTTCAGTTGTGAATTTACAGAATATATATACAGAAGATAGCAGAATGTATATCTTTGTATTATACTCTAATTCACAGCATAAGAATATGATGATCAAGTACATTTGTGAGAGGTGAAGAGACAAGATAGAATGACAGAAAAAGCCCTTTATTTAAACTATTGTTGACCTGTAATTTTATATGTTCTTCTTAAGTTCTTGAGGATTGAGAGATAGAATAGACGAATATGAAATATAATTGGGTTAGATGGGGTAAGAAAGAGAGCTTTCTTTTAGAAAACCCGACAGACAGTTGCTAGAACAAAATCACATTAGCAGACAGGGGAAATAGGTGAAACAATACAGACAATGATGAATAAAGATGACTTTATATTCAATTGACAGTCCAGAGACAATTAGATTGACAAGTGTTGAGCTGTCAATGTGATCTGTATGTTTTCTGGCATGGATTGTACAAATCTAAAACTTCTGAGTCAGATTAGATCGGCTCCTTCGACAAATCCCAAAGTATGTTTTCAATTATTTTATATACGTTCTATGTACAGCTATCTATCAATCTTGCCTTTAAAAAAAATTGTTATTATTTTATTTTTTAAAAATTTAGTTGTAGACACTCTATTTTCTGTGTTTTAGTTTTACATATTGTCTTTTGAAAACCAGAAGGACATGAACTATTTTTTAAATTATATGAGTTGATATTTGTTTAGCTCTCAACCAGTAATATCTGATATTACCATGGCATTAATTTGTTTGCTTACTGCAGTATGGAAGTGAATTTGTTGTTGTTGAATTTTTACTTTGCTGTCATAATACAGTTAGTTTCAGATCATCACTTACTTAGGCAATTGCTAAAAATGTGCAAGTCAAATGTTTCTTTTAAACATCAGATTTCAATTGACACTTTATCCATCTGCTTGCGCCTAATATCCCATTTTTCAAGATGATTATTTTGAAATTATATTGCTGAAATTGCTTAAAGCAACCAATAGGGAGGGGAATATAGGTCACCGAGGCAATGTATTCTTAACAGTATAGTTTCAGGGTCATACGCATAGAAAACCATATGTGTATGATATTCTAATGCATGGGGGTATACTATCACTTTTAGCTTTGTGAGTGATGTTGAACTATTATCGCTTTCGCAGGGCAGCGCATTTTACAAACAGGCAAATTATGTAAAGGGTAATGCATGTTTGAGGAGGATGGGGGTTGGGTGCCCCGGGGAATGGGGGGGGGGGGGGGAGGGGGGCACTGATGCACTCCGCAGCTGTGGTTGTCCATAGGGATCATTTTTCTCTCTTTTCTTCTTTTCATGGCTGGGGGAGAGAGGTGGAGGTGAAGGAGAAATTTGATTTTCTCACTATAGTTGGGAGAATGGAATGACAACATGGCTTGTCTGTCTGTCTTGCCTATAATTGCATTCATACCGCTCGAGTAGACTTGAGCGTGGATTCCGTAAACAAACTGCAAAATGTTGCTTCGAGGGTTTATTTCACATTTTTGGTGTATCGTCTGTTTATCTTGCCTTTATAATATATATCACACAAGAGCAGATACATGCACTAATTTTTACAAAAAAAAAACTGGTGCACTTTTTGTCATACATATTATTTCTTGTCATGATCTTTTTTAGGCTTGTGGCTTGGGTCTCGATCTTTTCCCATGTATGTTATGATCAAGCAAATGTATGTATCATGCATGAAATTGAAGTATGATGCTTTTGTTTATATTTGAAATTTTGAAGATCATTTCCTCAGTTGGTACAATACTAATGTCTCTCTCTCTTGTCTTTTGTTTATTTTTCATATTTCATCCCACCATTGCTGTCTGATGTCTCGCCTTTATCACATCTTGCTCCATTTCAGGTAAGTTATGATTAAGAGTTAAGACATGTAGGGTCCTTGAAAGAAAATAACAATATGTGACCCATTTTAAGAAATAGAAGAGGAAAGTAAAGACAGTGATGTTGATGCTGATGATGATTGTGATGATGATAATGATGATGGTTATGATGATGATGATAAATCATTTTAAAATTATATAGGTAGGGAAGGGGGGAGGGGTTATGGTGCCTTGTTAAAGTTACGAAGTAAACATCTGCCTGGTCATAATAATGCTAAAAGCTGGAATGAAACCATGTAAGAGCAGTGGATAATAAATTTGCACTCTGTAAAATAATTCCAGGGCACTTCGAGCACCATTTATGAGGGGAAAAGTAGAAACAGGTCATGAGCGTTGTCTGAATAATTACATTGGCACTGCATGTGCTGTTGACGCTGGCCATTATGCGTGATGGATGGCTAACGCTAAATGCATCTAGGTTGAAAGTGGATGCCGCCATGCTATGGAGGTGCGATAATGGCGGGTAAGGGATGGGAGGGGGGGGGGGGGGCTGGGAGGGTGTGGGGGTGGAAGGGTTGCTAGGGTTGTGGGTTGTAAGGGGGAGTGGCGTGTGATGTCAGTAACTGAATGGAGGGAAGGATGGATTGATTGATGAGCGGATGAGTGAAGGACTAAATGAATTAATGTTAACTTCTTACAAATTATTATGATTTTGAGAGACGGGTGAAATGGAAGCCCATTCATAAAGTTCTTGAATGTGTAAAAATATGAATGCAAGCTAGTTTTTTTGTTGGTGTGAATTATGAAATAGGGGACTTAAAACTTAAAAATCAAATACTTTGGATGGAAGTGTGAATAAAGGATATTCTGCATCATTTGGTAGCAATACATTTTCCTCTTTCTTAAACACGATCCCACAAATAATTGGCCGACCTCCCCATCTCTAGCTATGTCAGCATCCTTCACGATAATTACATGAAATTAACTAAATGGGGTAGCGCACCTGTGGTCCACGCTCATCCCCTTCAATACAAAACCAATGCCATTGTCACTCTCACTGTCTAGTATACACACTGTTATACCAGAGGGCCTTTAGCACACAGTAGATATACCCCGCCTTGATGCAATGTTATGCAACACGGCGCTCCCAGTTAATTTGATTAATGGTCGCCACAAACCCAATCAATTACAAAAGCTTAATTGAATCAGAATGACAAACTGGCCCTGTCTGTGATTGGGGTTGCCATAGCGACAGGCACCAGTTGACATCTGAGCTCCCTCCCTGGCACCTTAAGGATCACAATGTTTACTTTGGGTTTTTTTTAGGGGGGAGGGGAAAGGTGGGGGGGGGGGGGTTCTTGAAATAAAAGATGCTCAAGGGCCCCAAGGCAAAACCAGAAGATGATTTTTTGCACGCATTAACTGTTGATTTTAATATCAATTAATACCTGATGAAATCAATATAAACGACAACTCTTTATATTTTATGGGAGAATTTTATAGTGATTATTTGATCATTTATGTCCGATTCTTCAAGAATATTGGGTTTGAGCAGAAAAGGTCAGAAGCGAAATTAATACTGCATTTTATCTGGGGGGTCTCACTGATTAATGTAACTGAAAAATCAAATCATTTTAATCTAATTGAAAAAAGGATGAAATTAAGTTGTATGCAAACAAAGGTTAGTCGATAAAAGACTTCAAAGTGTCCTGACTTCGCTTTTTATTATGCAAAGGGAATTAGCCGGTGCTCGTAGTCTCAAAAGTCGAGCATGACTGTCCATAAAAGATCTAATCAATATCGTTGTCCATTAAGTTGTTTGTTTAATTTCACCTGTAATTCAAAAGAAAAGTTCCACCGCAGTTCTGCCCTCCTATCGTGTACCAAGAAACAAGGCTCGAAGAGTAAGCATTCCAGTGCTAGACTACCGTTGGTCAGTTTCTGACCTGTGCTCTGTTTGCGCATCTGCCCCCTTTTCACGCTTCTCGTCCATTCCACGCTGCCCCGTCCATTGTCTCCCCTCCCAATGTGGCAATATTTGGTCAGGTCGGCGGGCGGGCGGCGGCTGCCATGCAAGAAAGGGAAAGTGAAGAGAAAATGGTTCAATATTGACAAAACATCGGTGAGATGTTGTACTGAACTTCCACCGCCCCCTTCTTCCGTTGTCGTCGCTTACTAAAGGGATAATGAGCCATAGAGATATTGAGACGATCAAGATCGATTCCCTCTGCCACTTTTATGACTCTGTTTTCAACGAGAGGCTCTCTGGGTAATGAAGTGTCACAAAATTGCATTCCATATTCTTATTTTAGACTTACAGGCAGGTTGAAGCAAAGTTATAGTACCGGTAATAACATTTAAATTTAAAAGAGGCAATTTTTGTTTTTGTGTTTGAGAACGTCTTACATTAAGTGGTGCAAATGTTGCCTGTTTCCGAAAAAGAAAATCTTTAATCTGTAACTAGTAAAGGTTCGGTATTATATTGAATATGTAATAAAAGAAAAAACAATCTCTTTTAGTGTCAGGTTATTATTATGAAAGAATGACAATCACTTAAGTGTCAGTAATCACAGCAAATCAATTTACTTTGTATCAGGGGAGTTTTTTTTTCTTCGCTTAAATTTAATCACCAAAGGAAAGAAAATATGTAAAATGAGAGAAGGAGAATTTGTGTAGTGTCAGTAAGCACTTAAAATCAATTTAAGTCTACAACTTCCCAGTTTTGTGTTTGCCTTTGCATTTAGTCACCACAGAAATAAATATGTAGTGAAAGAAAGAAAATATGTATAGCGTCAGAAAGCACTAAAAATCCATTAAGGACGTACTGCTAGTGCTATCAGAAACAAGTATTTTAGAGAACCTTCAACACTGTAGCCCAGTTTTGCATCTGCCTAAAATTGGATTCCCAAAGTCAAAATATTTTGCCAGCATAGCCTATTTGCGGAGGCAACATTTAATCGTCTTCCATTTGAACATTCATTGATATTCTATCCCAGCTGCGAAACCTGCCCAACTCCATCTTCGGAAATAGCCTTCAACTTTCCCTCGATTAGAGAGCCAAATATTTGTCACATCGATCACCTCTGTTTGATGTCGCGCCCCTGAAGAGCCCCTTAGAACATCTCCAGAATCTTTATCCTCTCACCCATCCCCCTTCCCTCTCTCTCTGTAAGATCTTTCTCTCACATTTTGTTCAGACTAGCGAAATTTATCGTATAGCTGTACGAAAACTGTATACATGCAGCTAGCTATACTATAAGTAATAACTTTTTCTAGTTGTAATGAGTCATATGGCAAAATATTGTACAGTGAAACACATGTTTGAGCATCGTTGTGATAAAAAACTTAGTAAGAATCATGGTCCACTATTCCACTGAATATCGTAATGTACAAAAACATTGTAATGTACAAAAACATTGTAATGTACAAAAACATTGTAATGTACTAAAATGTATAAATGAGTGGGGCTTGCTCTGATAATGCCTAGCTGTCATCCTGTCAACTGACCTCTTCGAAACTAGTTTCTTTATACCGTTTATCTTCAATTTATACAATACCCTTTTATCATGGGGGTATACCCCTTTTTACTATATGATGATTCTTTTTTATACAATTTAAAAAAAATGTATTCTGTACCAACTTCACCAACACCATTAGCGTGAAAATACTTTAAGTCTCTCCCCATCTCTTCTCTCGTTTGTACACCCCTTATGCTCCTCGATAGATCTTTCTTGATTTCATGGTTTTGTATAAATTTTCCCCAGTGTGAAAGACCCTCTCCCTAGCTCTCACTCTCTCCACTCGATCATCGTTTCTCTCTTCTCCTTCGTTATATCCATTTTGTTCTCTCCCTCTTATTAATACCATAGTTTTGTATAAACTTTTCTCTCTCCCTCTTAAGACATGTATAAACTATTTCTCTCTTCCTTTAATATCGTAGTTTTGTATAAATTTTCCCCAGTGTGAAAGAACCCTCTCCCTAGCTCTCGCTCTCTCCACTCGATCATCGTTTCTCTCTTCTCCTTCGTTATAAAGTTAATTGTCTGCTCAAGCATCTCCGGGAACGAATAAATGTTGACTTAGAACCATCATACATACCTAATGTCCAAAGATCACTATTTTTCTCTCTCCCTCTTTGCAATTTCTTTGGCGGGTCTGTGTGTTTTAACTATTAAACATACTGTTACGTAAAAGGATGTGGATTCAACCCTGTGTTTCTGTTACATCTTATTACATGCCTTATATCACTTTAGTTTTATTTTCTGAATTATGGAGTTGGAATTTAGTATTTTCAACAAAAAACGATGGAAGTACAGTGTGTTTATCGGATAGTGTTAGATTATAATTTAATCTTACAAATATATTTAAAAGAGCAATTTTTCACAATTGATCACCTATTGTAAACTCATAGTGATACATGGTTATCTTAGATTTTTTTTCTTTCTTTGGTTATCTTGCCATATTTTTAAACTCCCCTCCTAAACATTTTCTAATCAATGTCTTAGTATCAAATTTCAAATCTTACCAAAGATTTCTTGTAATGAGAAATGTCTATTCTTAAAGGTGTGTCTATGCTTGCATAGGCCACACATCGCCTTCAATGTAGCTAGGTTAATGTTTAATCATGATGGCCCACAACCCGGTTTCAATTAACAATAGTTGACTCTTGACCGAAGAGATAAAAGAGAAGAAAAAAAATGGCAGGTTTGATGTTATTCAGTCGTGATGATGGTTAATGTCCTAACCAATGTTTGTGTGTTGATTAGGACTAGAGTGGTTGGTTTGTAGAGGATCGTGTGCAAATATGACATGTCTGGTTTGCTACAATTAATGTTCTATGCAGTATTGTGCAGCCTGGATAACACATTACACTCATCCCATTCATGCCACACTCCATAGTAGCAATGTATCCGTCAGACATTACATATTATTTTTGTAATTTATATCTTTCTTACTGGGAATTTAATTCCATGTAGAGTTTAGAAAGGGTAAAGTTTTGGGGAAAAGATAAAGATCTTTAATTTCTTCTTTCCTTTTTATCTTTATGATATGGAAAAAATTCAGAAGACTTTCTTCACTTTTATATCATATGTTAATAGGCTACATGATAACATGAAATGTGATATTGCAGTACCAATAACTGAAATATATGGCAATCTTAAATATATTCCATGACAATTTGAAACAACTAGCGACTACAAGGATCACATAGGCCTATATTTCACCTATTTACTGCTGTCTCTTACATAAAAAAGAATTAAAAGGTCATTCCCTCTTGAAGCAATTGGAAACCAATTACATTGATTTGAAGGTATCCTTTAAGAGTTCTTTATTTGAATAGAAAACCAGGAAGAACATTAACATTTTCTTCCTTTTTGTCTCCAGCAATAGGATTAGAATGTAATAGAGAAGAAAACATCTGCGCCAGTAAGAAGGTTTGAGAAAAGATTAATGGATTAAAAGGATTGTTGGAGATAATCTCTGTCTCGACCAGTAATATGTTCTTAAAGATTTGGGATTGTCAAGCAAGGCCACTGGTGGATTTAGCTTCTGCTCTTAAAGAATAATACAGCAAGATAAAAAAAAAAGTAATTCAAAAGTATGTAGTAAATAATTAAATAATTAAGCTATCTTATGAGGCTTGATATTTATGAAAGAACTGACTGCAATTCAGGATTATGAGGTTTGATAATGTAAGAAGAAAATTGAAAAAAGAAAAGAAAAGAAAAGGACAAAAAAGAAAAGAAACAGTTACAGCCTTTATCCAAATGTCTCATGTTTGTCTACTGAATTATCTTAATCCAATATATTTAATTCAGGATCTAGTTGGTTTCCATTGTCATTTGGTGAAGAATGTGTTATTTATATATTGAAATGTATTTTGCCTTCAATATACTCCTTGGTATGGGTAAATTACCTTTTGCAGGAAACAGATTTAATAGTTTGATGTACTCGGATCTTAAATTGTTTTTCCTTTCTTTTTTGTTGTTGTTGTTCTACCCAACTTACATGCCATTGTGTTGTGAGAATATTCATTTGGAAATAATGGAGTTGGTCAAAGAACAGTGATTTATGTTAGGCCATACGAACTAGGAAAAATGTTAGTCCTTTGCACAAATATCGTAGGCTCTTCTATCTTCTAAAAAACTCACCGCACAAATGGAAAATAAAAAAGATAAGAGAGAATGACAGAGAAAAGGAAAAGTTCATGAAATTGAGAAAGGATGAATGGTCTCAAGAACAACAAAAAAGAAATATGGAGAGAGAGAGAGATGAAGAAGGATGAAGTGAGAGAAAGAGAGAGAGAGAGAGAGAGAGAGAGAGAGAGAGAGAGAGAGAGAGAGAGGGTGGGGGAGGGGGAGAAAGAGTAGAAGAAGAGATTTAGGGCAAGAGTGATATGAATATACACATTGACTGTGTTTATATGGATGGAGGCTATTATCCCGCTGTGTATAAGTTCAGACTAAAAATAGAAAGCTCATTTGTAATCCCAATACCCTTACAGCTCTGACAACCCCAAACATGAGAGATGGACGATCTTCAAATCACAGCGAGACTAGCTGACAGTGATTGTATCTTCTTGCCCAAAAGGGGAGAATGAAGTTTGATATAAAAAAATTGAAGTGACGAGTAGGCCTACTGAACAACTTAATGAGGAAGTGTGACAGAACAAGTTCATTCATAATTGCAATGATGATGCTATACATTTACTCTAGTATTTTATTGTGAATTGCTTTAAATTGCATACTTTGGTGTATGATAATACCTTAGCACATATGGACACTTCTTAACATTAATGTAGCAGTGAAATGCAATAATTTTGATATTGTCAAGATTGCAATTCTGTTTTAAAATTATTATTTGTTATCATTTAATTAGCAATCATATAATATTAAAGCATTGGTGTACAGTTTAAGAGGGTTTGTTAGGTAAAGAAAACAGCGGGTGTATTTTGTTTAGATTAACTCAGCATGGTGGGATGTTTTTATTCTTAATAGAAGTACTGAAGTAGGTCAGAAACTAGGCTGAAGAAGGGCCTAACACTCGTTTATTCGTGAATGATCCGAAAAAGAGGATGAATGAAAAGAGACGAGGGTTCTGATTTATTGGAAGTTCCTTTAGCTGAAAGCCACGGACGAGGCTGTACGTGGGTCCTCTCATATTTCGCAACCCATTTCCAGATATGTAAATTCGGGCAAAGTGATCAATTTAGATCGTTTGGAGCTTGTTCTTAGGACGGGGTTCGGTTTCGGATGATTGGCCGATAATTGATGAGTCGTCACACAATCGCCCTACCTGCCCACAGCGACGTATGGCTGTAACCGGGTAAACCTATCCAGACACACCTCGGGTCTTGGAGGATTCGAATACTAGGATAGTGAGGTGGGAATGGTAATCTTGTGTCTGAGAAGGGATATATGTCTCTTTGGAGTTGAATAACTAGTGATTAAAAGTTGGTCCCATATATTCAAATCGGTGTCGTGCTGGATTATAATCATATTAGCTCTTAGTGAGAAGAAATGAATAATTCCATGTCAAACTTTATAATTCTTTCATCCATATGGATTCATAAATGCATCATTTGCAGTGTAAAAAATGTAGGAACAAGATATGTATACCTTGACGTTTTGACCATATCATTATGTTGTAAAGGTGAGGAATTTATGTGTATTATATGACCATAGAAGTAGGATTAGTAGGCAACATATAGCCATAACAGACTTACCGTCTGAATTCACGAAGGTCGCAGTGTGGCCGTCTTAGGATTGATGCATCTCACCGAATGGGGATTCATTCAAAGGCGCGGTAAAAGCCAACATCCAGCGCGTTTGCCTGTCCCCCACGGGAGGAAAGCCGAAATCGAAGCCGACCGACCGACAGGGAATACGCAGGACTCCACACGAAACCGATATCGTTGGGTTCGATAGTGAGGGAGAGACGTGCCCCGGAATTGAATGAATGCACCGCCATCATCACATCATCCCGACCATGTTAACGGGGCTTTTCCTTCGTTTTAATGCTCGTTGCTTCGGGGCTCCGATCCGTTCATCTCTCTCTGATGGATAGGATACCCAGTCTGAAATAGGCCCTCTATAGTTGAATAAAGAGGCAGTGCGGCAATCAAGCTAGTGTTTCTTTCTCTAGGCTAACTTGGGCAGGACACGTGCAAACAGGTTGAACAAGCATGCTGAAATTAACCGTCCGATCAATAACGAGGGTTGCCGGTCTCTGCTATCCACCTCTCTCCAATATCAATCCCTCCCCTATCTCTTCCCTATCTTTTCCTCGTGTCATTGTAAGATCCGTAACTCAAGGCCCAATCGGTTATGTAAATCCTTGAAAAGGAAACCCCTCCTCCTCCCACTCTTTCCTCTAAAGTTGCTTGTCAGTTTGCAATCTCGAGTAGATGTAAACTTCTTGAGAGCTCACTTATCTTGATATCACTCTCTCTCGTGTCAAACCTAAATTTGTTCTGCATCATTAGAGAAAAGAGGTTTTTAAGAGTAAGTATTGTAGCAGTAGAAGGATGATAGGCAAATTTATATCAGAGTGTTGTTAAGAAATGTCAATTCAGTAATAGGCAACTGTGTCAAAACTATTGTATATTCGACAGTGAGATTGACAATATGATTTTAGCTATTGGGTTTTCTAGGATTGATCACTTTCATTTGTGTTCTGTTTGCTACGAAATACAGAAAAAAGAGTAATTTGATATGCAACATATACCATACTCAAAGAGTTATTCTTCTTTTTGAGCAAACGTTTTTCTTTCACAAAATTCATGGAACTATTGAAAATCCCTTTATATTACCCTCTCAGTCATAGTAGGTGTTAAGACCGAAACCCAAACCACGTCTGAATTTGTCAAGGTCACATCGGAGGTCAAATGTCGTTCATGGGGTCATCAGATTCAATCATGACCATGACGGATTTGATTTGCAGAGACAGCGCTAGAAATCACCCACCTGGATTTATTTGGAGAAAAATCAAAAGTGTGAATGGAATCATGTTTCTTGCAAATTGATCTTAAATTCATTTTGAGACTGTCATTCTGAACTATGTTTATAACAAGAGTGAGAAGGAGGCTTGTTTGAAATCAACAGGGGGTAAAATAACCAAGAATATTCTTTAAACTGCTAGGCATTTAATAAAACATACTTTTGCATCTTGCCATTTACACATATTTCAAATTGAGTTATCGTTTAGGGGGTCTCACTGTAATGTTCTCTACAAATTGATCATCATTTCATTCTGCAGATTGTCAATTCAATTTAATTTCTTTGACATGAATTGGGAAGGATGAGAACCCAACAGGGGGCATAAGAATACCATAATCACATTGAACATTGCTTAAACAGCTCTCTCATTAATATCCATATGTTAGATTTACTCATGCTTAAATTGAGTTAGCTTTAGATGTTCTTACTGTTTGTTGAAAATTGATCTCCATTCAACTTGGTGGTTGTCAATCGAATACATTTTTGTTGGTGCAACAATTCTGGAGGAGACTTAAAATCACCAGGGGGTGAAATTGCAAAGTATAATGTTTTAACATTAAGCGTTTCAAAATACATACTTAACGATTCACGTATCAGGTGAAACCAATTGTTTTTACTTGACTTAAAATGTGTGTCATCAACTCTGTGTACCAGTTATACTTTTAGTTTCATTCCGAAACCAGTCATTTTATTCTCATTGTAATCCAGTTTGACTTTATTTTGAAGGAATTCAATAACTTTGTCAAGATCGTGGAAGCAGGCATGCCTATGCTTCCATCTTATGTTTCAATATCTAGGGAAGTCATTGAGAACCTCTAAGAAACAAAAATAATGATATTTCTGACATCTTTGAAGATAGATTTGGAACATGATGAAAAGTAAGATTTACAAGAAATATTTGCCTCATCTTATGTCATTCATCAGTTGAAGGACTTCCAAAACATTTGGAACATTCTAAACTTGGATACCGACCTTTGAACTCTTGTCATTACAGGCTCATTTTCATTTTCGGGTGCTGAAATTCATCATCTCTGGCTTGCAGAGAAAATTGATTTGATTTGGTTTAATCCAAGTCAACGAATGTCGCTACTTCTTGCTCATGCCTCGGGCTAAAGGCATATTTGGGACTAATCATTTGTTCACAGCAGTGTCTGTTTTGAAATTTATGTACGAGAAAGACAAGAAAGATAGAGATGGTATAGATTTATTTTTGGTAGAGTTCCATTTTTGAGGCATTCCTCGTTGCGAGGTTTTTCCCCGTGTGTGTAAGGCTTTAGCAAAGGCTTATTACTTTTCTCAATCCTTGCGGCAGTGCTGTATGCAGTACATGTAATACAGTTCCGTTATACCTAGTCATGTGATCTATCGTGAAAGAGGTCACCTGACATTTGTTCCAGCTGTATTTTGTCAAAACAGACATTCATGGTTAGGGTTTCAATGGAGTTTTAGGTCAATTTGTAGGGTTTAGGGTTTAGGGTTAAGGTTAGGTACATGTATAGGGTTGGGGCCAGGGTTGAAGGCAGGAATTCACTTCATGTAGGAGAATTGTAATGGCGCAATCATTGATAGAGTAAATGTTAGAAAGAATATTCAGTGAACTCAATTGAGTTGTATATCAACTGAATGTTCCTATCAATATGACTTATCTTTACATCGATGACATTATTCATAGAACAAGTGCAGGAGTATGGTAAACTTTGGTCAGGAATGCATTTGCGATTTCGTGATTCATAATTCCATGTAATATGCATTCAGGCTGGAATGCTGGTACTCCCTTGTGCCTGATACAAAGTAGATATTATCCCTGTTCAGAGCTAGAAGGGGATTAACTCTGAGTTAAAGCACATGGGCTAATGCCCTTCTGGCTCCAAACAGATGATATTAAAGGATACGCATCTCTATCTCATCCGCTTTAACTCAACAAGTTATGAGGAATGTTTGATTTGAAAGTCAAGATCAGATGCGCCCGCCAAGGATGGTGTGGGGGGGGGGGGGGGGAGGGAGATTGAAAGCAGGTAGATGGATATCGGGTATGTGCGGATGGACGATGCGAACATTGCATACCAATTACGCGGAATACGGTTTGAACAGGTCATGATGTATTCATGTGGTTGGCTGTGATATGAATCTTGGGGAATGTTTCATTTTAGAAGTCTGTTTAAGATACACGTCTGTTGCTCGCTGGGGCCCTTCTCCTTAGAATGCTCCGGGATGCATGTTGCCTCCGTGTCTGGCTCGGGGTCTGAAGGGAGATGTGAGTCAGGGAGTGCATCGTCGTGGTAACGGGATGCGGGGATGGGATTAAAGAGGGAGAGACAAGCTGGTGGTAAGAGGAGAAGAGTGGCGTGGCATAGTCAGGTGGTGCTGATTCCGAGAGGGAGAGGGAGGGTGACGGAATGGGAGGCAGATGAGGAGACGAGGTGAGAGATGAGGAGATGAAAATACAGAGGGATCTATTTCCAGACTGACAGCGGAAGAGAGGGAGAGAGACAGAGAGAAAGTTTAAGAGAGGGGAGAGAGAGAGAGAGAGGGAGAGGTTGGAGAAAGAGGAGAGGGAAACAAAAAAGAAAAAGGTTGATGAGGGAGAGAGAGAGAGAGAGAGAGAAGGATGGGGGGGGGGGGGGGGGGGGAGGGGAGAGAAAAAGAGGAGGAGGGGACATTGAGTGAGGGGGATAAAATTTCCATGAATATTAATATAAAGAAAAAGAGAAGCAAAGTATTTGGAGACAGGAAAAGATCAAATGTGAAGCACAGATTAGGTAGAGAAATTTCGAAGAGCCAATGAGAAGAGTAACACAGAAAACAAGCAAATTAGGAAAGACTGCTGGTGGTCATCAAATGGAAGAAAGATGATGCGTGCAATCAAACGAAGAAGCAACCGACAAGTAAGATCTCACCGAGATCTCGGAGCCACAAATGTACGGAGTAACCCTTAACACATGGCAGAGGAGACGAGCTAACTTATTTCATTAGACCTGACCTTAGCGAAGGAATACCAAGCAAGCCGGGTGTGATCATCTCAAGATGGAGGTAAAGATGTACGCTGGAACAGGGATTAAGTAGCAAAAGTGCAGGTTAAAATTCAAGAAATATTTGTCTTGTCGGCTATGGTGGCAAGAAGCCCTTGGCTTTGTGTATGTGTGGACTTGAAGGCTGCAAGCAGCATGGTGCTTGCTGCAATGGCTGTTTAGCAATGCATGGCGTGTAGAGCAGTGGTGGAGCTTTTCTCAGAAGACAATTATGATTTTGATGAGAGTGGTAAAAGACATAATTGACTTAATGACATTACCCTATCTAGTGGTGGATTAAGGTTTATACTCAGGCGTAACATCTGCGTAACATCGATGTGCATGAAAGAACAAAGGGTAGGCCAACAAGTTCATTGCTGTTTTACTTGCGCAAAATGTGGTCTCTGTAGAACCCCCTCCTAATCCGATTTTTCTTTGTAAGATTTTAGAGGGTCATATTAAGGTTACGAGAAAAAATGGATATTGGAAAAGAAGAAAGCAATCAACATTTACTAGGAATCGTGAAATGAATAGAGATGGAGGGCATCCTTTCGATCCGTCCTAGAAAGGGAGAAGAGGATAAAAAGGTATCTGGATTATAGGGAGGGGGTATGTAAGGGGCCTGTGGGACCCCTTCTCCCCCTTATGCTCCCCCTTCACCCTATTTCGGTGTTTGTAACAAAATTTGCGGAAGCTTTATTGGGGTACTTCTCATCTCATAAGAGGAGAGGGATCACGGGAGAGAGAGGGCGAAGAGGATAAATAGGCGTCTGGTAATGACACCGCCTTCAAGGGCTTCTGAGAGGACCGGTTGAAATTGGGAGAGATATGAAGATGAAAAGATGATGACTCAACCGAAGAAAAAGGGTCATAGTTTTATGATGGGAGACGGATGGGTTTTGAAGTGTTTGTAGGGGTATGGTGGAAATAGAGAAGGAGAGGGTAGGTAAATGATAGATGATGGGGAATGAGATATTGAGCGTATGAGTAAGAATGAAGGGGGGGGGGGAGGGGAGAAAGAAAGATAGAGAAAGAGAGAGAGAGAGAGAGAGAGAGAGAGAGAAAGAAAGAGAGACAGAGACAGCGAGATTGAAATGAGGGGGGGGGGGAGAGAGAAAGAAAGATAGAGAGAAAGAGAGCAACAGAGAGAGAGAGAGAGAGAGAGAGATTGAAATTGAATTGGGGGGGGGGGGTAGATAGAGAAAAAGTGCAAATGGTAATAGCTGTATGCACAACGACAAGTAAATATTGAAGGCAAAGTTTATGAGATGTGGATAAAGAAAAAGAGAAGATAAAAACAGGAGAGGACAACCAGGACGTGACATCTATACTAAATTACCAGATTTAAATATAGGAGCCTGTAAGGAGAAGACACGAAAGAAAGAAAGAGGTTCATATTGAGGATTCAGTATGATGGAAAGAAAATTAAAAATAAGTTCATAACATGAGTTATTTCATTTCCCTAAAGGTCAAGGCTGGGAAATTGAAAAAACCCAAAAGTACAAGTACCATTATCTATTGAAATGAAGTGAATAGAAAAAGAACTGAAGTAGAATTATATTAGGGGAATAATGCATAAAGAGAGAAAGACGAGGCGGGAGGGGGGGGGGGGGGGATTTCAGAAGTGAGAAAAGTCATTTGTCGAGGGGAAATTCAAATGGGAAATCTGTGTGATAGAATTTTGATAGCATATGGAGTGGAGGAATTTTTTGAGAAACAATGAGCGGGATCCAATTTCCTGAAATGAAATTAGGACGTCGGACCAAGAGAGAGGACTTGTTACCAGCGGGAGGAAATAGAGGAAATATGAATGCATCATTATGGGTCGTGATGAGTCGGCTTCCATTGTCATGGCGATATAGAATTTCAGTCTGATGGTGAGGGAGTGTGAAATAATGAGTCAGTAATGCAATTTCCTGACCATGAAATTTGGTGTAATTTGGGTAACAATTGAGAGTGCGGTGGGGGAATGTGTTTGGTGGGGTCTGGTCTTGTCTGTGGTCGGCTGGTGTTGTTAGTGGTGGTAGAAGGAGGAGGGAGGTAATGTGGAAGTGAGGAAGGGGTAGCGAGAGAGGGGGAGAGATAGAAGATAGAAGGGGATAAGTTGAGGAGGGGGTCAAGGGGGGAGGAAGAGGAAGGGGAGGGGAGGAAGAGGAAGGGGAGAGGGAGAAGAAGGGAAGAAGAGAAGAAGGATGATAGGTGGAAAGAAAGATAGCTGATATAAATGATGTAATGATGGTTAGAATGAATAACATGTATAAAAGTAATATTTTCAGAAAATTGTCAAATAGAATGGGAGAGAGAGAGAGAGAGAGAGATTGAGAGAGAGAGAGAGAGGGAGAGAGAGAGAGATAGAGGTTGAATGGGATGGAGAAGTAGATAGTGAGGGAAGAAAGTTGGGAGGATGAAGAAGAACTAGAAAAAGAGAGATTTAAATGGGAAGATCAAGAGGAAATAGGAGCTGATGGGCATCACAAGAGATACAGAGACGTAGAAAGCAGAGAGGGGGAAAGAATGTTCAGTTTAAATTTTCTTGAACTTGGCACGAACAGACTCAACAACTGTATATATTCTCAGATCAAATGTGTTTGAGACAGATAAACACTCTACATCATTCGCAATCTCTTGAAAGCCATAAAGACATTAACACCGTTGATCCGATCATAACCTGAACGTCCTTTTAGCGGCCACACGTAGGAGACCTCTCAATGTGGACATACCAAGGGGGGCAGGATAAGACTTGATAACTTGATATCCGGGTGTAACATGGAGTCGTCGTCGTGTTGTGCTGTAAAAGAGAAACTACAGGGTCAAAACTTTGAGGGTAATCTGCCATGGCATTATGGGTAATCTGCCGTGGCATTTTGGGATACGATGCTCCTGCATTCTAAGATGCCCATGGTCTCCTAGAGGGAGACAGTGAGAAGCGAATTCATCTGACGAACCCAGAGCAAATAAACATTTTGTTCATTAGGAGTCGCAAGAGCCTCTGGATTCCTGACGCAATTTTTGAGTTATATCCGCAGCTGAAAGGCTGATACTGCTGCATTCTTGCTCCAATTTTCTCTCCCTATTTCTGGGGCTTTGCCGGCTTTTCCCGGACAGCGAAATCAAGAGGTATTGGACTCGGTTTTTAATTAGAGAAATGGAAGTGTCAAATATCGGGTTGAGAAGCCCAAGAAAAGCAAATACTTGATATTTCTAAGAGCCCCTGTCATCATATTTCTCACTCCTTAACAAGGAGGATAGACTGAAGGATATAGCCAGGCTGCCCTTGCGCAAGACAAGGGAAATGATAGAAAAGTAGTAAGGCCCCTCTCTTAGGTCTTGAAGTCTACCGTTGCATCATTCAGAATTCATACTTGACACTTGTGACTGACGGACATGACCGAAATTACAAATTTGAAGAGGGATAAATAACATAGAGAGCTTGAAAAAGAGAGGAGTTAAAAATCCAGGTATATTCAAGATCTTGGTAACAATATCATGGTCAAATCCCAGAACAAATTCCTTGACTCGAGCCGAAGCCTTGATCATGTCCTCTCCCCTTACACCGATGAAGCCTGGCCGATCACAAAGTCGTTAAAAGCCAGTCGAGACAAATCATAATGTCACGTAATTGGGCACGGCTGAGTCAGCGAACATTAAAGATGTACCTGGGAATGACATCGCGACGTGCCGTCAGCAGGTCTGACTCTATTCCAGCTTTTAGTCGCTTAGGCTCATCCAAAATTTACCTGAAGTTTCTCCGCCGCTAATAAGAGCTGTGTTTTTAATAATTGAAAGTAATGGAAACTCATGGTGTGACACCCGTCTGCATTACAGATATTGAACCCCGAGGAAGATACTTTGTCATATCCTCTGTGAGTGGGTATTACCAGCATTATCGTTATGGAATGCAGTCATTTGAATGCAAGGCATGAATTCTTCTGTTTTAAGCCACAAGGCCAGTAACTCAGTGTGAACATGTAGGAGTGAATTAAGGCACTTGCTCCCCCAATCAAACAAATTATTCTCAAAATATACTAAACTCTGAAGTACAATTTGAGGGGCATTTTTACTGCTTCATGGGCATGTACCTAGCATGCATTAGGGCAAGTACCCCAGTAGCTCATGAATTTTATATTAAAAGCAGTTATTCCATTTTTTCAGAGACATGTTGAAAATGAACAAATTTAGGTTAATGTGAAAAGCATATGAGTCATCATGCATTTTCTGGAACACAAAAGTAACATTTAACCTCTTTTATTTTGCACCAATTACAGTGTCAACTTTTATTAGTTTGATGTAATATCCTAGTTGTCTGGAAAAAGTGCAAGTGATTGCTGCTAACACTAAGGAACAGAGCTTTCGTCAAAGAACCACCCTACCCACAATGGGCAACAGAATTTCACACGTCAACAGCACTTTGTTCAAATCCTTCCAGTTTTGGCGAGAAACATCTGCATTTGTATAGCAAAAGCAAACAGTTTGCTCACCTCAATTGCATGTTTTCTCGCTTTTTTGTTTAAAGTGCCCTACTGCCCCCTTTGTGAATCACTGTGCACACACTGGCGTAGCCACCACGGTGCCCCCCTGGCCCCCCTTTTAGACCCAGACATGGTCTAGTCAAGCTTGTAATGCTAATGGTCAGAATGGATGTTGGAATTGTTGGGCCTCCCTTACAGGCTGGTATGACTAATGGTTAGATGGATACAAGGGTGGGTCCCGCGAGATGTCCGTCTAGGAAAGGGTTCTTAGCAAAATTTTGACACTGATTAGAAATAGAGAAAGTGGGGAAAGTGATAAATACATGTACATGTAGAATATAATGTTCAAAGTAAAATGTCTGTATGTGGGTGTTCGTGTGTAGTGGTGGTGATGATGGTGGTGATATTGATGATGGTGATGATGATGATGATGATGATGATGATGATGATGATGATGACATATATGATGATGATGTTTATAACTAAATCTATAAAAATGATGTCATTAGTAAAAAAAAAAGGGGCACTTATCAGAAATGAATGAATTCCATCATGCACAATTGAACGGAATGTATTACAATTATCTAGAATTTAAAGTTGTCTTGTGAGTGTTGTAATAAAATGCCAAAATTTTCTGTTAATCTAACAGAGCAGTTGATATATTTCACTAATTTTGTATTTTTCCCTCTTTTTCTTCCATGTGCTTCTTTGGTTCCTCAACATCTTTCATCTCCTTCATTCATCCATCAGGTAAGAGTCGAATTACTGTTATTACTTTTGCTTCAATCGGCATATCAATGATTTATTTATTTATCTGTTTGTCATCTGACGCTACCTGACATCCATCCGTCCTTACCTGAACCATCACAAGATTATTCAACAATGAATACAATTCCCCCTGAGACGGGGACACTATACCTTCCACGCTGACAATGTTTCATCCAATTTGCGCGTGACAATCTTATAAATGAACCGAATAAGAAATCATCTCGTTATCCATAATGCTAGTATGAGATCTAGCTATCTGACATTTGCTGTGGCGACAATTGCTTCAGGATTTTTGTCATCATAAGTATAAGGTTTGGGAAAGTGTTACAATTGGGTTTAAGATAGGATTTAGGGTTAGGGTTGGAGTAAGGGTTGAGGTAAAAGTTGAGATAAAGGTTGGGGTAAGGGTTAGGGATATGGTTAGGCATTGTGTTGGGTCTAATAGTGACGCTAAGAATTTAATTGTATAGTGTAGAATATCAACACGCAGCATTTGTTGCAGGAGCATGTGTCGAGTGCCTGCAAGTAGGCCATAATAGTTGTGTATTGTCAATGGCAGCACTGGCCTTCTTGCGGGTAGCCGACGATATGTCATACACCTAGCTCTAGCATCTTGCCTGTTTATTTCAGGTCAAGCTCAGTGGCCAAGCTTTGATCAGTGCAATGATACTATATCCCTTCTTTTCTTTGTGTCCCTCCCCTTCTTTTTGTCTATCCACGTAACATTTTTTTGTTGACAAATCCAATTAGACAAGGAAGAATTGCGGGCCTAATCGCACAAAAGCAGCCGCGAGCCAAACGGTACACGGGGGAAATTACCAGCTAAGTGGATTCAATGCACCTTATTTTAGCCATTTTCTGTGTGATAGATAGCAACAAGCTAGGTCCAGTGCTGCTTGCCCGGTAAAACGGAGAACCACTTGATTTTCCAGCTTTCTGCAAACTTAAGGAAGTGATCTGAAATTGTACTGGTGAAAAGTAATCTATTGAGAATCCTGGATTGTTCTCTTTAATTAGATTTACCCTAAAACTAAATCTCTTTTTAGATGACATTTTTATTGTGATACAGGCCGTATGCCTTTGAAACAAACATATTACATACCATGCTTCTCCCTTCATTTGCTAATCAAACATTTTTGTGTAAGGAATAAATATTGGTCGCTTCAGGGGAAGAAAAAGTGGAATTCATATCATAGAACACAAAAAACTAAACAAAGTTTGGTTTTAGATATTTGCTAGATTTTACAAAATTTTGCTAGAGAAGTAACAAATGAACAGTGAGAGAGATCAATTCAAGAAAGAAAATGGATGCTCTTGCAATAACGATGATCTATAGAAATAATGGAGGTGGGAGGTGCTTATGAAAAGTCCTTCTTAAAGTATTGAAGGCTCCTCACCATACATTCCTAAGATTTGAATACTATTTATCGAGTTTATGACTCTGATGTTACCTTTCTAAACACACTGTATGAACAGTGGTAGTGCATGGAGCTGTGGAGCAGTGTCAAGGCTCAAACTATACTCCAATTCCCATCTCCTAAATTGATGTTAAAAGTCGGTGGCATGAATTGAGTGGTTGTGTGATCAGATGCGAGGGGCAAAGGTCATGTTTACTTAAGAGAAATGAGCCTAATAAGAAGAAAGGACGCCACTTCCGCTCCTCCTCCATCCCTCCTCCCTCCTCCCTCGCTGTCTTCTGAAGATGGCAAAACATTCCTCTGTTCTCTGGGAAGTGATGGAGAAAGGGAAGGAAAGCAGCAAAGAAAGAGAGAGAGAGAGAGAGAAAGAAAGAAAGAAAGAATACAAGAAGGAAAGAGTACAAGAAGGAAAGAGTGTGTGTGAGAGAGTGAGAGCACAAGAGAAAGAGAGAGAGAGAGAGAGAGAGAGAGAGAGAGAGGGGGAGAGATATGGAGAGATGGAAGAGGGAAGAAAGGGAGAGAGAAGCAGGCAGATTTCCACTATCTCACTGGTACCATAAATGCACTTTCAAAGCTCAAATAGAAGCCGATTCTTTGGCCATTGCTCTATTGGGCATACCGGTAAGATATTCATTAAACCTTTCCTACACTTATCTGCCTCTCATAGAAAGCAAAGCTATTTATTGTCAAATTATATATAGAAAGCATTTAAAAATATTTAGTAGATATATACTTGCATGACTGTAAAGAGCAATTACAAAAAGTGCTTGCAAATAATATTGGCTTGTAGTACAAACGCTAAGTAGTTCTGTTTCCTCTTCTCACTTTAGAATTACATATAAAGAGATGTACAAACAGAAAATTAAAGATGTAATAGATTTTTGTTCATGGATATCACTTTCTGTAATAATCAGACAACCATGAAAGTGGTACATTGTCATCCATGTTGTCGTGTTCTGCCAAGTGGCAAATCCACTTTGAACAAATGTCACTTTGGGCTTCAAGGAAGTAATTTTCCACGAACGGCCAAAGAGTTTCTTTTTCCAATTCAATCACTTTCACTCTCTCTCCCATTCTCTTACTCTCTCTGTTTCTTGTGGTGTGGACTCCCTGCTACTGTTAAAACTCCCACTGTATTACAACTACAAGCCGACAAGACAAAAACCAGCTACTTGCGCTGGGGCTGAACAATGGCTTTTAGTAGCATCGCTTGACTGAAGTAGAGGGATTACATGCAATACTTGAGTTAATCTCTGCCATGCATTACTTCAAAGAGCATTGGCAACTTCTATTTATTGCCTCTTCTTTCACCCTTTGTGCCATGTCACCAATTTGTAAGACGGCCAGCTAGCCATAGAAGTGGCATTAACTGGTAGACCCTGCAAGCTATGGAGGAACTCCTAAAGCTTCCTTTTGAAACCCAAGGCCCTTTCAAGAACCATCCGCTCTCATCCTCTCCCAATCTTCGCCTCACCGTTGTCTTCCGCATTATTCCATGACAGAAATAGCGGTTTGGAGATGACATGGAGTGTTTGTTGTATGATGGTATATGTTTACCTTTTTGCTTTCCTGTTAGAAAAAACACTCTGTTTTGTTCCATCTTCCATTCAAAGGTTAAGCTAATGAAGAAGACCTAATGAGCAGTCAGATTTGGGAATTTTTTAGTGGTTTATGCATTCTTTTGTAAAATTTGAAGACGTCATGGACTCATATTCATGCAGTCCTTTATATCGTCTGTTTTGAACCACAAAGGCATAAGCTCTTTTACATTAACACAGAGTTAACAAAACTAGATATAACAGGGCTTGTGTTAGAGATTCAAGCCATGCAATCATTCCAATGCAATGGTTCCCCTCATTTACACTTTGATTTATTTAATTCATGCTTTTTCATCTGTTGTCTGCCTTCAGTGTATATCCTTCATTAGAAACTAGTAAACCATAATAATTTTTGGGAAAACTGAAAATAGTTATGACACATTTCAATTATAAAAGCATCTGAAATCTATTCCTATCTCGTTTCTCAGACAAATCATGAATATGGTTTTGTTCTTTGAATAGTTAATAAGAATACAAGTTAGCTTTTGTTCATAGACTAAACGAAAATAGATTTTTTAGTCAAAATGAAACTCTTCTTTCCCTTGTAGTTCTTTTGAAACGGTATACATCGATACCTAGACACTGACCCCTTCGGACAAACAAAATTATGACGAATATACGTGTCTTTTCCGATCAATGGTCAAGTCACTGACCGACAGAGATAATAATAGAATACATAGACTTTAGGACGAAAAGGACAGACACAAAACAAGCTTGAATTCCTGGCTACGATGATGAAATACCAACAGTCAACAGAGCGAGGTCAGGAAGAAGACTTAGAAGTGTTTGCGCAAAATATCAATATGAATGGGACCAGGTACTGTGTATGGATAGACACCAGTGTACTATGTACATGATGCGTGGAATGGGTGGGACCGTATTTCTCTGAAAAGTGATTAGTCGTCAGGGAAATGTATGTTTATGATAATTATTTTCGGCGAAGGGGACATTGACCGTTTTTGTTGCCCTATGACGAAAGGGAGGGTTTCACTGGATAGGAATGCTTGTGGAAGATATCACAAGGGCACTGATTTAAGTAAGAAATGAATTAGGAAATGATAGAGTAATTAGCAACTTGTTTCATTATTCCTGTTGAATATTTTGGTGATTAATCATTCAGGGGTGGATGACCGTTGCATGACAAGTTTTGCATAACAGGCTAAAATAATTAGGAATTGTGTGCACCATCTCCACTTACTAAGGATCATGTAGGCCCTATGATTTACCAGGAAGAACCAGAAAAATTATGAAAATATGAGATGGAAAATTCAAAAGTTCTGCTTGGTATATATGTTAAGTTCTGTCCTCCATGTAGGAAACTTATGAGATTCATTGATTCGAGGCTTGAATCCTGGCCCTTGGGAATCAAAGATCCCTAACCACACAACCACTAGCCCACCATGATTGAGATCACATAGTCACATGACATGCATTCATATCTTTGCTGGGGGCAATTGCAAACATTTAAACAGGTGACATGCTCCAAGCCATCATGTGCTTCCATAATCCCCTTCCCCCTCCTTGGCCTGCTCTCATCTTTAAAATAAATATTGATCTAGACTCTTACCCCACTGTCCTCTCTATCTACTTTCTTATATCTAAACATTAATGACCACAGAGAATGCATGAGACTCCTGAAATGTCTACATCTTGGGTAGATTACTGGTAGAGGGGGTGAAACCATGTTGTTCATGACAATGGGGGTAAGCTGGTGGTTAATATCAAAGGAATGCTGGAGAGGGTGTGTAAATTTCTGGTAGATTACAGGAAGGATGTAATAAGAGTGTATAAGCTTTGTATTAGTTTGTAAGAATGGAGAGAGGGTGTGTATATTTCTGGTAGATTTCTGGTAGATAACTGTTAGACCACTGAGAGGGGAATATAGTTGGCAATGTATATGTGGGGAGTTAGCTTGTAAAATAAAAGAATGTAAAGAAGGGTGTAGGAAAGTAGAATAATATAGGTGGCAATTTATAAGTAGTGGGTACAAAGTTTCTAGCAATTGCTGAGAGGGTGTGTATATTTCTTGTACATTACTTACTGGTAATGAGGCAGGCTGATTGATTGATGAGATCAAACTTAAAATCACTTTAATGGAATGAAAAGATTGACCCAGAGCACTAAAAATGCAAGGTATTGCAAATATTTTGATTAATTTCATAATGAAGCAATCGACCGATGAGTTCTTTGTTTACAGTCTGCCCTTCATGCATAATTTCAAGGAAACGACAAACAAAACCATTCAATCTGGTGTTCTTTAGAATTCTAGATTATGAACTTTGGTTCTTTGTTATCAAGATTAAAAAGATAATTATAAAGTCAGCAGATAATTATATGGTATAGGCTATGATCGTAATGATTAATCGCTTGAATTGGAAATGTAATTTGAAGGAAGGCAAATGTAGTTCTCTATCTCAAATCCTGTATGGGAAATTCATTTGTATGATTCACTGTTTACTTTGACTTATTAGCAATTCTACCACAGCTTTACTCTTTTTTTTAAAAGTCTGACAAATGCAGGGATTTTCTTGGGCGGACTCCTGTTATGTAATATTCCAAATCCTCTTTTTGGAGTGGTGTGTGTAGGCAGTGTATGTTTACTTTATGCTGCATCATCATTATTTCACAGAAATATTTAATTCTCTCATTTGTTCAATACTCACACTGTCGAACCGATTCAAGACCTACTCCAAACTGACTGAATTTCAGACATTTGGTCTAATGTAATTATTTGTTCAGTCTGTTATCGGTCTGGTGTCACTCTGGTGTCGATCCGGTGTCGGTCTCTGTGGTGTGACTGAGGTATTCCATTGTATTATAGAGTAACACTGTCTGCTGAAAGCCAGAAGGGTGTTAACTCACATCCCATAAGGACAGAGTGGATGCTCTTCTGGCGCTCAACGGATGATACACTAACTTTTTCTCTCCGTGCTTTTATGTTTACCTGTAGTCGTATTCTAACTTAGTTAATCAAGTAATTGATCAAAGTTTCCTGTTTTCTTTTACAACAAACATACATACACAAGAAAGGATATATGTGTCTTGTGAAAGTGAAATGCATCTTTTCTTCAACCCTGTCACCGAACAAAAGAGAAACCCATGGAGACGAATTGATGAGGGATCGGTAAGCCCACAGAGAGTGGGATAGGTGCATGTGTATTTGAAAGGGTGATATTTACCTCTCCAAGATCTTGTTCAGACTGAAGGAAATTTATGTGAAACTCGTATAAGAAACAGGTAAAGAATTATTGTATTCTGAAAGGGGTGTTAACATTAGGGAACAACATCATATAAAGAAACAGGTTTTGAAGATGTCAGGTGACATGACAGCGGGCCAATCATAAGAGTACAAACTAGCTCATAGTGGCATTTCATATTTTGTCCGCATACAATGTCTCTTTATACAGTGTTCTAGAGGAAGATATAGACCTATTTACTCTAATATTGTATAGCTATACAATTATTCTGGCAGTCTGAAAGAGGGTTTTGTTTCTCTTCAACAACATACAATGTTCCATTTCCATTTTTCCTGGTACTCGCGGAGTTTTGAGCGATTGCTTTCCAAACCTCGGAGGGGGTGGCATTTTGCGAGATGGGGGGAAGATGAAACGGATGTAGGTTTATACAGGTGCAGGTGCCCGATTAGATGTAGTGTGTGCAATCAATTCTCTCCTTTCCCCACTTCAAAATGTGGTTTGGATGTTGACAAGTTTTTCTTCAATCTTCTCTCAAAGTGGCACAAAGAAAAGCAGAATTGGCTTGTTTCTTGAGGTGGTTTTCCTGAATATATTAAATTCAGTACTTACAAAATAATCCAAATTAGCTTGTTTGCCAACTTCTTTTGATGGAAGTGTTATCGAACAGCTAACCATAGAATTAGAGCACAAGGGTGGGGTGTTACTGTTAGAGGTGCAAGAGTGTTTTCTTGATGTTGATTATGAAAGTTTGAGAACAGCTAGCTAGAAAATTAAAGAAAGATGGAACACAAAGAATCAGAGAATAAAAAAGATATTTGTATTTGTTGAATCACAAGTGAAGACAAAAGAGCCACAATTTGGGTTGGTTAGGGTGAGGATTAGGGCTATCATAGAAAGGATTTTGACTGTCCACTCTGAGGATTACCATTAGACGAAGACCAGGGACCTGCACCCTAAGTCCACATCCCCACACGAAAGATTACTGAGCAATCTTGTTGCGGCTTGCACCTAACCCCACACCCTTTCAAACTGTATCTCCTTCAATTCTTGTCTAAATTAAACAAAACTAAACACTCTTTTTGACTAGAAAGAATTTAGTTCGATGATGTCTTGATGGATAACATCTCTTGACAAAGATATCTCTTGGACAAAGATATCTCTTGGACGTCTTGATCCTCTTCTGGCATCCAGGCTCAACCTTAAATTCTTGAGGTGGTTCTCAATCCTTTGTAGGCCATGTTTGTTAATTTTTAGCGGTCATTCCCTGGAATACATGACAATCTGTATCGGTTTTTGATCCCCCCCTCTCTCGAAATGCCCCTGCGGGTCATTTTCTTTAACATGAAACATCGAGGAGTAGATTTAGGATATAATCTATTCTGAGGATTTGCAGACTTGTGGTATTAAACTCAAGAGCCATGTTTGGAGAATGTCATAAACAAATATCATTCCAAGTCCTGAATTCTTTATAACAAAATGTGAGTCGGTTATCAATGGAACTTTAATCTCAAGTTTAGACAAGTTTTAATGCTGTTTCTGTATCTTGAACATACACTTGACATTCCAACGCACACTTACTTCATAGATAGGATGACATTAATGTAGATTATTGTTGTTTCCTTTTAGAGTCAGAATTCAAGAGATCGCGGTGCTGTATTGAAAACTGTCCCATGTATCACTCGTATCAAAGACTTCCTGACAACTCCTTGCTCTTGTTAAACATTATCAGAAAAAATTGTAAAAGAACTTCGCTCTTGGTACACACAAAGTTGAAAATTAATTATCACTTGCTTGAGGCAAATAGATATAATTAATGTCATTTCAGAGTCTTGATCAAAAAGTTTATTGAGGGTTTTAAATGGGCATAACACCTCGTTGATAAAGTAATAAAAACAGATTGATATGAAGTTGCGCTTAATCAAAAGTAACATGACCGTTCTACCAACAAACCAAGTTAATCTTTAACATGATTTTCAAAACACTTCAAGATTGTCGGGAATATCAAAGGGTCATTTTATGATACAATATAATATTATTCAATCAAATTGCAATGGTATCTTTTCAATTCTCACCTAACAAGCATGAGAAGATTATTTTGCATTCCAACTGTTTGTCATAACTTTGAGAATCAAAGAAACCGCCAGCCATAATAATGGAGACAAAACTCCAAACATGAAAAGGTTATTGAATCTTACATCAGAGAGGATAAAATCTGTTTTGTTTTGAAAAATCCTCAGATTCCAGTTGATATTTTTAAACAAGTATGTGAGATGTTTATAACTTGTGATCCATTTGAAAGACATTATGACAAAATATTATTCATCTGCTGGAAGCCAAAATAGTGCCAATTTATCATTAAAAATAGAGTGAATACTTTTCTAGCCCTCACCAGAAGATGTTTTATCTGTACAGAGCTAGAAGGGAGTTAAATCATATCATTTTACACAGGGTTAACACCCTTCTGGCTCTCGGCATATTATATATATCACAAGGTTGTAACAACTAAGGAACAGAATAGTTTTAACAATATAATAAATGAAGCCTTATAAGTTTTATTAGATGTCAGTCCAAGATTCATTTATTTTTTGGAGAAACAAAGACCGAAAAATGCAGAGGACCTTGAAATTATAACCAATTGGATATCACAATAGAATAAGGAATGGCTGTAAACATGGTAAATAATCAAATTTATCGTACTGCAGAGCCTAGAAGTATTTGTTTACGAATATTGTCCTTGAGGAGGACAACCGTTTTTGACAAGAAAAAGACACTTTTTATTGTAATCGTTTGTCGATATCTCTCTTGCCTTTCGCCGCCGACTTCAACGTGAACCTGTAGCCAGTTAGAATATAACAAGCTCTGAATGTCAGATTAATTTGATTGGTTTGAAGAAAGAGGGAGGGAGATTCTAAAACAGACAAGAGTAAATGGTTGGCGGCATCTTCAAAGCTTCCCGACCTGGCAGAAGACTAGACCTCTTCAAGGATTCTAGAAAATTATCTTGAGAAATATAGTTGATTTTAACACATTAGGTGGAAAATTCAGGGGTTATTTATAATTTTCATCATATCCTATATGTAGATATGTACATCAGAGGCAGTTGGTGGAATGCAGTCTCTATTTTAGCTCCCAAATAACTTGTATGATAGGAAAAAATGGAACAAAATAAACATGAAAGCCTGGTAAAAGACTAACATCCACTACACAAATGAGCCACTGTTCTAAGTATGGCTGGGGTTAATTAAAGCTAGCACCCATAATTGATGTTTGCATTTTTATCAAATTAGGGGAGGAAGATGAGGCAAAGAGAATGCTGCACACATAGCTCGTTAATCCACTTGGCTGTATGAATATATCAAAAGATGGCAACCTAATTAGCAGATGTTTCTCATTAAGTTGCGCTTAAGGGGATATTCTTTAAGTATTGAGTAGACTTTGGTTATTAAGTAGGAGACTTAATTGAAAATGAATCCTGTAAGACAGAATGAAAAATGCAAAAATACAAGTAAGCTATTGATTCTGGTATTTTCATGTTAATGTCAATCTTGTTAATACAAACGCAACAAAATGTTGTTAATTCAGAAGTATTCTATCCCTAATCGGGAGGTGATTAATCATAAAGTAATTATGGAAAGCTTTGATGTTGTAAAACGTGCCAAATTTAGCAGGTGTTTCACAAGGGTTAAGTATAATAAGTTAAATACAAAATCAAGGGCCTTTTTCTTCATGAGGGACCAGTTAGAGGAAAGTTTTATTTTTGGTCAAAAAGTGTGAAATTCTCAGAATTACGATCCAATATACGTTATTGTCCAGGATGGATTTTCAAATGTCTGAATGTGTTGAAAATCAAAATGTCCACATATTTTTGATAACTGGTCTTGTTTCAGGTAAAATGTGTCATTGTTAGTAGATTGTTTGTATGCTCTCGTTTCTTTAGTCCAGCTCATTGGATATATTAAATTTTCATGTAGGCCAATATTTCTTGTATGCTGCTAACTTTAATACCACAATATCATGCAGACTTCTGTTCCTGAGTTTTGAACCCATGTGCATTCAAGGAGCCATTTTGTTTTAAATAATAGTTCAGGGTCTTTGGCCTGAGACTGCCAACAGCTAACAGCAGTCAACAAAACCCACCAGGCATCGCAGAGAGGTGCTGTTTGGTTGTCAAGTACCTCCTAATACAGACAGTTCTCTACTACAGGCAGCCCCTACGAATATAGGCCAACCTATTCCGACACTCGTTCCCCTAAATTGCAAAGTAGACACGGCTGTCCTTTATTTGTATGCACCGCTCTCCACCTTCTCCACAAACCAATGAATAAATTAAAGTTTAAAAATGGAAAGGGACGACATGTTATTTGCGCCCCCGAACGAAGAGCTGAATAATCTTGATCTAAATTGAATTGTTGTTCAAAAAGAAAGAAGAGAAACTGATGCTTTTTGATAATGTTAATCAATTTGCCAATTTGCACAGCAATTAGAAGGTTGACTGGCTTCTCGGTTCAATTTCATTTGATGGGTTTTGAAGTCATTGAATGGGGGGGGGGGGGGGGGGGGGGGTGGGGTGGGAGGGCATACATGTATTATGAGCATGGTAATCAACTTTAAAAAGAAAACACTCCCAGACCCAGTTACTTAATGGTCAGAATTCATGGTTTTTAATGTTAATTGTGAGTCATTGATAGAAGTGCAATGCCTAGAATATGAAAAGACTTGTTTAGGCCTACTGTGGAATTTGTAATATATGAAGTTACAAAGAAATGATGATCAGACCCAAACAGAGACACGGTGCTGCATAATCCTGCCAGTAAGTACATTAGGCAGAAATATATCGTGCAATGTCAATAGAATTTTGTGATGCTAGCAACTAATGAATTTAAAATTGAATTGTTTTGGCACTGAATAGCAGAAACATACATTGACCTTTTCTATTGATGTTTAGGAGAGGGAGAAACATGAGAGGGCAATCATGACCCCCAAATACAATTGCCCACCCAAATTCCAAGCATTAATTTCACACATCCCCTTTCATCCCCAACAACCTTTATAGCATAAATCATAAATTCCAGCTCAAATTATGGCACCTTTGTCCTTGTGACTCTTCATTAATTTCAAATACCTAAAGCTTGTAATGGAGGCCTGCATGAATGTGTTAGTCTTGTCTGCAAAATTGTTGCCTTTTGCTAAGAAATTTATCCATCTCTTGGCCAGTCTCGATGACTTTCCACCTACAGAAACAGAATCTTAAATGCTTTTAAAGGATACTTTCGAGGGAAATGATCGTATTTTATGTTTTTGTGTGCTTAAATGAAAATATTCAAAGAAAATATTTTTGATTGAGTCTGGGCATCAAGACTAGCTTGTGGTCATTACCAGAAAATCCAATCTGCATTTAAATCATTGTAAATTCTGTCTGTGCCTTTGTTTTATCAGGCGTTTGGCCCAACACATAACCTGCCAGCCACAATATGAAGAGCCAGCATCAATCCCAGATGGGGTGTCTCGTAAATCATACCGCACCCCATGAATTATGGTTTCACATATTGGCAGTTCTAGGCTCTTCAATGGTCCCTCATCGTTGCTCACTTTTTATCATCTCTTTGCTTTATGGAGATATTCAGCAGTTGCCATGAAATTGCATTTTGAGAGGTCTGGTAATTCCTTGTTGATAGTTGTTGTGAATTGTTGGACAAGTAGCAACAACAGGAGTTCTTTCTGTATTATGGAGTTGTTTTGACCAAAGGAATTATGATAAATTGTAATTGTAATGAATGTCTTCCTGAAGATCACACACTTAAAATTATAAACACAAATCTGCACATGTGGGACTACTAATTCAAAATTTGGGCCATCAGATATAGACCCCTATTATTTTAGTGCTTCAGAATTTGAAGTTTGGATTCTAAATATACTTGTTTTAAGACAAATTCTAGATCAGTCTTTGTCGTTCTAACCTCATAGGGATATTATGGTCCTTCACCAATCAAAGTGCAGTAAAGTAAAAAAAACAAACATTTTTTTCAGTTTCAGTAGATTTGGAAAATTCCTGCATATCGTCTAGAGCCAAAGGGGCATTGATTCGTATTATTGAACACAGACTTACTGACCTTTTAGCTCTCTACATATGATATATTTGATTTAAAAAACGAAAGAAGGAAGAGATTTGGGAGGGTCACTGACACTTCAAGTCTACCATATTAATGTCCACCATCGTAATCTCGATTGATGACCCAAGGAAAACCACTGTCCTTCCGAAGATGGCCAGATTTTGGGGACACATTCCTCCGAAGTTGGTCTTTACTCTTCCTGAATCGTGACCAAAGCAAGATTTGGGTGTAAGCTCCCTGGTCATTACTCACTATGGCGGTCAGAGCAGATATTATATACCCAGACATTAAAAATGGCTTTGCGCCGTGACTTTAGGTGACAATTAACGAAGGTTGTGCTCGTCTGTCTGCAATTCCGCAGACCGCATCGTGACATTTATTTTTATATTTTATACCTTTGAATTCGGGGAAAATGGAATTGTTTAAATGTGATGCTGCTACTTCTGATAGATATGAAACATACATTTTATATTTTCAGAAGAAATTCTTGCAATCGTAATGGATTTATCTCATGAACCTTTTGCATTAAGTACACCAGCATATTAACTTTTTATAGCAGGAAGATTCATTCTATCATATTTTTTCTATAATTCAATTTACCTGAGATAAAAAAAAAAAAATCTATTACGGAAGTGATATCCCACATTTTAATGAGCTAAGCTGAAGAATATGACACCATAAAAATGTATTTCAATCGGTTGTGAAAATGCATAAAATGTCCTTACATGGTATTTTGAATAAAAATATATTTACTACCCTGCTAATAGCCTCAACAAATTTTGTTCAGGTTATTCTTGTCTCCCAAAACAGGAGTGAACTAAAGGTTTGGTAGTCATTGAGTAATTTCATTTGGCACATGAAATTCCATACCTCAGTTTAGAGCAAAAAGGGGGCTAATGCACATATTTTTCATAAATATAATGCCCGTCTATAAAGGCACATACAAGCTGTGTGGAGCTAGCTGCTTTCCTTGCAATGTCAAGAGCTAGAATGGCATTACATCTATGTGATGCTCTTCTAACTCTAAGCAAAGAATTCACTCCACATAAGCTGTCATAAGGTCTGCTAAGAGCTGTAAGGGCACTAATTCTTTGTAAGGCCCTTCTACATTCTCAAAACAAATTATACAAATATTACAATACCCCAGTGGGTTATTTTACCCATTCCTTTTCTACCACCTCTCTAATGTTCCCATCCTATCCCATTTTCTTTTCTTTTCTTTTCTTTTCTTTTATACCTCCACCCTGAGGGTCAACTGGCACCAGTATAGTACTTTTTATGTCCCCTCATTAATATCCATAACTGTCTAACATTGACCTTTGACCTTATTTGTGTGAATTTAACGACACAAGGTAAAAGACAAGGAGGCTAAGAGCGCAGGTTGTAATGAAGATGTATGGCTTGACTTCATTGTCGACTTTGTCAGATATTTTATTTGAAAATGTATAAATTGCAGAATTGTTGAATTTCTGTTTGTATAAATTGCAGAATTGTTGAATTTCTGTTTATCTTCCCTTCTTTCTCACTCTCCCTCTCCTCCTCTTTCTCTCATTTCCATCTCCGCATTCTCATTTTTTGACTTGTTGCGAAAGGCATTTAGAATGATTGTGCTATATTCTCTACTGCATGCATGCCATGTATTTCATTTTAAATGGTAGAAATTGCAGTGCGAATTAAGTCACTTCTCTTTATTTCCTCCTCTCTCCCTTGTTCTCTATCTCTCTATCCCCCTCTAATGGCTCTATCCAGTATTCCTTGTCCCTTCTTTTATTTTCTTTCCTTTCTGTCTCCTTTTCCCTCTCTTTCATTTACATCACATCATTCTCATATGAAAAATATTATTTTTATTTGGCTGTTCAATACCAAAGGCAGAGTGGCTCTTATAACATAATTCAAAGAGCATTATATTTAAGTGATAGAGGTTTAATGCAGCAGGAAGTATTACTTTTTGTTATTATCAAATTAAATACTCAAGGTATTCATCATGGTTCACATGGAGAAAAATATATTTGCAAAGCATTAAAATATATTTGCAAAGCATTCATCCTTTGTAAGATTATGATAATATATCATTAGGATAAGGGCTGGGCTTTTCTTCAAACAACGGAAATGTTCTTTTAACTGCTAGTTTCACATCTCATTACCCTTTTCTACAAGATGAAATAAGTGATTTTATCATTAAAAATAGTCATAATAGTCCCAAAGATTAATTAGTCATGGGTAAGTAATGTGCCTCGTTAGATTTTGAAGGAGAAGAGGGATGTGGGGAAGAATGAGAGTGGTGGTTTTTTGGAGTTTGGAAGGAAAAGTCCCTGAATTTGTATATTTTATGTTGATGGAGTCTGGGTATACAGCCTCAACCCAAACAAAACCAAACAAAATAGCTGGCATGCCTACTTATGATGAGGTGCTGAAAGGCTCTTCCCTGGCCAGACTCAGCTCAGAGCAAGAATTATGAGCAACTTCAACCAAAGACTCTTTCTTTTCCCTAGGTCAATCGCAACAAGCTCGGTACTACTGTAGTGGTTATTACATACAGAGGGATGAGGTTCATGAGTGTGCACTGCCATGACAGTGGACATGGTGGATTTGGGGTTTTGTATAAGTATAACAGGAGGGGTAGTGGAATCAAAGTTGGGGAGGGGGTGACTATAAAGTCAAAGAGTTGGAGTTCTAGAAGGGCAAATGTTATGATACTGGGTTAACAAATATCAAATCTTTTATGTAAATGCCCTCTAGTTTAATTTGACAACGTTTTGGGGTGAAAGTTGTAGTCATGTTTTAAACCTGTGTTGAGGTACTGCTTTTGTAAAGATAGTTTGGAGATTTATAGATAACCCCACACCTAACAATGTCGGAAAATTCATATTGATGATTGATTCTCCATTCACAAGTCTTATATGTGTTCAAAATATAGCTAGACTGCATGTGTTGTCAACAATAGTCGGAAGTTATACATAGTCTATTAATAGACCAACATGCCTTGATTGTATGATTCAAAGTTAATTAAAGAAAAATATATTTAGTGTCATGATCTCGGTGTACATACAGGCAGTCCTGCATTTGTGGGGGTTCATGTATACTGCAGTGGAATTTCGCCTATTTGTTCATCTACTTATGGTAATGCAAGAATTCAAGTGGAAACATTGGTCAGGGGAGAAAGTGTGGTTTTGAGTAATTTACTCTTGTCACTTGAACTTCAATGCCATACATCATTGGAGAAGAATGTTTGTGGTCATGTGTATTTCATCCGCAGCATGACCTCTGGAAGGTCAGAGGGGTCGTGACCCCTTTCATTTGTGTGTATATACAAGACCTGCAGCATCAGAATGTCTCCCAGTATTGATTTGTGTTCTAACCCTTCTATATCTTCTCAAGATTGGGAAGGGGGGGGGGGGGGGAAGAGAGGATACAACTTTACAAACAAAAGGGACAGTGTATGTTTATGAATAAGTTTAAAATCCTGTATTAATTTGTATTTTTCATCCTTCATCTTTTTACTTCTGATTTATTTTGGTCTGTATGCCTCATATTCTTTCTGTCCATATCTCTGTTGTAGACCTATTTACCTATTTACCTCTCTCAAATGTCTGTTCATCTCTACCAGCCTTTCTCTGAAACTTCCGTCCTTCTTCTGCTCCACAACTCTTCTCCGTCTGTTAATTCATTCCTTCTCTCTTTCTCAATGGCTCTCTATACCGACCAGCCTCTCTCACTTTTCTCCCAAACTCTCTTGCTCTGGCCCCATTTTCGTGCGGTAGTTCAAGCCATTCTGACCCCTGTATTATTGCACCCTCAAGTAGTTTATATTTGAACATGGTAGTCATTTATTAAAAACCATCAAACACGCTCCACACAGTGGTCCATTAAGAAAGCACACATTTACGGTATAAAAGGCCAGCCAGGATAATAATAGCTATTCAGCTTTGGTTACTGGTGGTCGCCAGACATGTAAGGAACAGGGAATAATTATGAAAAGGCAATTTTGAGACAAATTTCAAACCACCAAAGCTCATGTATGGGTGCTAGTGAGGGCTAATTGAAGGGTAAAAGTTCTGTTGTGAAGAATATATCAACTCCACCAACTTGTACTATATGTTAGATGTTGCGATTCACTTTGTTATAGTATGCTTGGACGAAAATGTTCTGATGTGTAGTGGAAGAAGAAGTAAGGGCTAGTTGGTACATTTGACAAAGACAATATAGAAGAAATGAGAACAATATAAGAAAAGTAAAAAGATACAAATCATTAAAATTGCTTTAAAAAATCAACAAAGGGCAAAAGAGGTCACATAGTAGGGGCTTATTGAAGGGCAAAAGTTGTGTTGTGAAGCATATGTATAGGTCTATGTCAACTTGACCAACCTTTTCTGCATAGCTTTATTTTGTATTTTTGTTTATGCATTGCATTTTTTCTTCTTTATGCATTTCTTTTCAATTTGGTATACATATATTTATTGTCTGATGTACTTGAGCACAGAGTTAAAACCACCCTGGCCCTCAGCGAACAATATGCTCTAAGATGAAAATGTTTTTATGTAGTAGACCTTGAAGAATTATGTCTAAATTGAAAATCAAATCATCTATGAAGGCTATATGATTCATAAAACAGTCTTTCAACACAGACCCTGTTCATTACTGACACCGAATTGAAAAAGGGCCGAACAAAAAATATGACATTAACCCTCATGGCCAGTAATTGTTTGGTTTGGAATGGCTTTCAGTGGGTTAGGCAATATGATTGCAGGGTTTTAGCTGTAAGCTGTAAAAATACAAATAAATGTATTATCTTTAAAGCCTGAAGGCAACACTAGTTGATCAAATTTGTCAAGTACTTCAGTTTTACGAAATGACTTTAGCAATCACACTTGACATTGGCGTTTTATGGAATTCTAATGATAAACATACAATATTTTGATTAAATGTATTTAAATGAAAATGCATAGTGCTAAACCATAGATGGGTGATTATTAAAAGTAAACATAGGGTCTGTGAGTATTTCATGCTGCCGTAAAAGAGTAACTCGTTACAATCAAAATCAACACATGGATTTGATGCACATTTGTGCTGAGCACATATGCACCAAAACACTCGGAAGGGCACTGACGATCACGCAACATTATGAAAAAGACATTGCCATTTGTAGTGAGATTAAAAGGGCATAGTGCTATGGTTATGTCATGTTATCTTTCTTGTTTTTCACCTCCCTCTCCTCAGCTCGTAATATTGCTAGTGACATATGACATTTGAAAGAGGTTTGTCGTGTGTGTGTGTTCACCCCTGAGCAGAATTTGGAGACTCTTTATCAAGTAGAAGAATCATAGATTTTGAGCGCATTAAGGGCACGTTTACACCGTGAAGGTTCCATGAGTGTGTAGTTAACACTTACCAAAATGCCATGTTTAAATAGAAAAGAACCAAGGAAGTTATATTGTATTTTATATGCAATCCAGACAATTTTGAACATCAGAGAGTTCAACATAAATACGGTAATCTTTGAAAATTGTCTCCAAAGAATTGAGGCACACTTTGGAAATGTGTTATTTTTATATTTGGTATGGATACCATTGGAATTACAAATTACGAAACTAGCACAAATATATACATGTAATGTGATCTAAACCTCTATGTTTAGTTCATGTTTAATGTAAGCCGTTGGTTTCTACCTCAAATCAGTAAATTAAAAAAGCCAACCTCCCTTTCTGCTCTTTAAATTGAATCAACAGAAAAAACAAAACAACAGCAAATGGAAATCTAAAACCTAATCTGATAAAAGAAAATGCGCAATGATAATAAGCACATGAAGATGCATCGGTCGGAATGCGTTATGCGATCCATTATGCAAGGGGAATTGGGGAATTTGTGCACAATTATTATTGCTCTCCTTTGCTTTATCAGGCACTACTATCTCGAGCTCGGAGGGGGAAGAAGAATAGTGGATGTCCCTGGAGTGACAATTTACATGTTATCTTAGCTAGGTTCAACTTTACAAAGGTTTTTAGGAGTGGAAAAGGGGGGAAAATAGTGCCTCTAGCTAGTGCATGTGCGTGTGGAGGTGCAGTGCATGCAGCAGCGTTATATAAATGAATTATGGATATATTCCGCTTCCCAAAATAACAGCTTGTTGTATGAATGATTGGGTAAAGAGAGAGAAAGATGGAATATTAAAGAGGGAAATGGAAGTTGGGAGAGAGATAGAGAAAGAAAGAGAGTAAGAGACAGAAAGAGAGAGAGAGGGAGGGAGAGAAAGAGAAACAGAAAAGAAAAGAAAAGGAGAGAGAGAAACAAATATGTAATGTGACTCTTTCCACAAGACAATGCTTACAAAAAGCCCAAAGCATTTGAAAAAATAAACATTGATATTCTTTTTAAATACTGATGCATTGTTGGGTTGATCTACTAAAAGTCATATTAGTTCCTATCTACATTGTGTCATCTTTATATCAATTCAGTGAAGATATTTCTTAATCCCCAGACTCTCCTTCCCCCTATACGCATTTGGTTTTTCCTTAAATTTGTTTTGTTCTTAGATTCAAAACCAGATGAAAACAAAATTACTGTTAGCTGATACCCCCAGTCCTCTTTCTACCTGGGTATTTCCAATAATCTACAGGGGCTTTTCTCTGTAATGCTCATCCCTCCATTAAACAAATGCACCGTTAGACAACCGAAGATCAGTGAGTTCCTTTTCTACCTGATAAAACAACCCCAAAGAACGAGATGTTGTTTACAAATTTTTAGAATAAGAAGTGGCATTTGAATTTCTGATCGTGTACACCTGGGAAATTGCCGATTTGCATAAAGGTATCCTTACACAAAGTTGTTGTCAATGAGTGATTATGGTGTGGTAAATGGTTGCTCTAATGGGCATGCGCCTCCGTGATGGACTTGATTAAGTTATCCTTTCTCTCAAAACCTAATGTTGTTGTGCGATGTTTACGCCGTTTCACCGAGGAAAGGTACATCACTGTCTCAATGTTCTTGAAAAGTATTTCTTGCCTTGTTTTAAAAATGTTCTTTTCTCTTTCTCTTGTACTTCTCTTTCTGTTGATACATGGTAATTTCTTTAACTACAAATGCTTCCCGTTTTTTTAGAAAGATTTTATAACACTAGAATAAAACAAGAACTCGATCAAGAAACTTGATCATAGTGTTGTTGGTGATAATGTAACTTTTAAAGAGTAACTTACCAAATGAAATGATATGATACACAAGTTTGATGAAGCTAAATAATGCTATAATATCTAGAAAATTATATGAATGATGAATCAATGCTTTTTGCTGCTTGTCTTGAATATGATAGATAACAGACAATGCTTTAAGAGGGGGGGGGGGGGCAGTCTCTGTGGAAAAGCAAAATTATTTGTAAGATTTATGGAAAATGTCCTCCATGGTATTGAAGTGGGTGTGATGACTGATGAATGTGAGGTCAAAGGTTGAACCAAGGTCACTTAGGTTATCAATGACCTCATTATATGTGGAGAGATTAGAGGTTGGGCTTTGGAAAATGTTTGGCCTTCTATTGGTTGCATGATAAATGTTGCAATACAATTGATCACAAATAAAATCTTATGTGTATATCCTGCTCACACTGCATAGCTGCCAGCCACTGAGATTATGGAGAGAGAATTCCCTTTTTTGGGCCCTCAAACTGATGTTAAAAACCTTAGGTTTCTTTCAATTAAAAAAACTCTTCAAAAAGTACACAAAATATATAGACTTTTCCTAGTTGTGCTGTGAGATATTCCTTATATTTAGTTAAAATGTTGTCACAGCCTAACATAATCTGTAGAGCAATGACCTGGTTATTCTTTGGTTGGTATATTGGTGGTCTCATTGGTATGGCCTGGGTATACATGTATAATGGGCATTTTGTCCTACCACTAAATGTTCAGATGTCAGTCGATGTTTAACCAATATAATCGCTTGCATTGTCCATGCCTTTCTTCTAAATTTACCCAATTTTATCCCAATTATTGTCTGTTCCAGTCTTCTTTCAAGTAGTATAAAGCATCTCTTTTGATTCGCTAACGTCTTTAAGTAAACCCAAGGGAATGTCCCTTGTTAAAACCCATGCTGCTCTTGTTGTGGTTCAGTAGATTAAGGAATTTTGTGCCTCACTTAACATTTTCTAGTCGTTATTTATGGCCAGATGATTTACTGCACATTAGCTTCAAGTCGTTAAAGACAGGATGGACCACAAATCCTACAACTTTCACTTTATTCTGAAATCGTTACCTAAACATGTTAAGTTGTTTTCGTGGAAGCTGTGACTGTTATGGAACAAAGATTTTTGCTTTTGAAAGCAAATTAGTATATTGACCTATATAACACTTTGAGAGTTTTTGTTATCCCATTGCCATTTGTAGCACATATGCCAAAGTTGAAACACAGCTTTTGAATACTTCCATACTTTTTAAAATTAAAGCAACATGAAAAGAAGACATGTACAAGAATATTGTTTGATTTTTGTGATGATTTAGATAAACAATGAGAACAGAAAACAAACAAAGTGGGTCATTAATTTAGTGCCATGACTACTATATCTCCCTCCATCTTCAACTACAAGTCCAGATGATATAGATAGGTTTCAATTCTACAGGGTGATAAGCGTGAACAGATGTTATCATTTGTTCTTTTGTCTCTTCTATTCTATCATATTGATCACCCATCCCCTGTGCCACATTATTTCTTTTGATGCGCTTGCGAAAGTTCATCTAAAGTACATTTAATTGGACTATTCGGAGCCAGAAGGATGTGAACCCTGTGTTAAAATATATAAGATAACGCCCTTTTGGCTATAAACAGACGAATTGTAGATCTGTTAATGTGCATGGAAACGCAAATGATATTGCAACATTAATCCACCTAAGTGCATTTGCAACATGCACGTTGCCATGTGACAACTGTTCATTGATGTCGTATAAGCAAAGAGATGGGCATGATTGTCCATATGTGTTAGATTTATGATTGCGACACCAAATTGCACTGTTGCACTGCATTGATTGCACACTGTAAAGAGGAGAGTTTAAATACTACCATCTGGTTGTTTGTGTATTAAAAGCATTCATACAAATGTATGATTGATTACTCAATAATAATGAACTGTAATACAAAGTGGTTTGTCGATATCAAAGACAACTTTCTCATTAGCGTTTGTATATCTGCAATTCTTAATATTATTCATGATTATTTGATGTTATGATTATGAAACTGACAAAAGCCTCACAAGTCTAAGACATCTACCGCATATAAGTGCTGCGATAATTAGGACGAGGTCGACTGTTATTTCCTAGAAAATTTGTTTAGGATGGTCCGAGTTTAACTTGAGGATCGCGCTCCTACGTGACATAGCAATAGAGCTAGAGATTAAGAGATAAGATGCGAGATGACAGCTTCTTAACTCTCCTCACGTTGCTCCTTGCTCCTGTCTCTGTCTCCAGCTGACTCCTCCTCTTATCGGACCGCATCTATTTTTCTTTGTCTGTCGTCATCTCCACTCAGTTTTCTCAATCTTATATTGTTGTTTTTGTTCTATATATGTTCAGATGACAGAGGAATTGTCCTCCTTTTATCATATTTTATTCAGGGATTTTTTTAAACAGTGTGTCTGTGACTTTTCTACCGGGCTTCTCTGTCTGTCTGTCTGCCTGTCTCTTGCTCTTTCTCTCTGTCTCTCTCCTTGTCTCTATTTCTCTACGTCTACCTCTTTCTCACTCCCTTCTCTATTTAAAAAAATTCTAACTACATCTCTCATGTTCTACCAATCTCCTTTTCATCATTCTCTCTCTCTCTATTGTCTTCTTTTCTTTCCTCCTCATAACTATCTTCAATCACTGCTGTCTGTTTCATTGTTTAGCATGCCACTCTTTGAAACCCCCTTCGATCCATCCTACTAATCTCCATTTGCATCTTCATCCCGCGCCTCTCTTCCTTCCTCTCTCTCATCTCTTTTCCTTCCTCTCTCTCATCCTCTTATCTCTCTCAATAATTCATGATGGGAGCGCTATCACACTGAAACAACATTTAATTACTCGTCCCACTATCAAGTTACCCTCACCCCGGCTTAACGCCGAGCTTGGAAGTGTCTTTTAAAGAAAATTTGTGGATTGCCGGCCGCTCTCCTGTGCGTCTCCCTGCCTCCTTACTCCTCTGAAGACCCGGTGTCCGATTTCACGTGAAAAGTGAACCGAGTCCGGTGCCAATTTTTCCGCGATTCTTTGTGCGATTGCGATTAGAGAGAAGAACAAAATGCTAGGAGGGGAAAGGGATATACCTTGGGGGTGCCAAATAGACAATTAGTCAGTGCGCTCTGGAAGAATTTCACCCCTTTTTTCTTCGTCTCAAGGTCTTGGGGAGAAGCACAGCCTCTGAGCGCAGGATCGAATTAAATGGCAGCTCTCGGTCGTGAACTCAGTTTAACAAAAGAAACTTGCTACTCTAGCACCCGGCATCTCCCCCCCCCCCCCTCTCTCGCTACACCATAACAAGGAAACTTCATATACGGTTTCTATGGCAGCTACCGATTTAAAACAACGCCCTGAGCAAGACTCTGTTGAAAAACATGCCCAAATTTGTGAATGCAATAGTTAGAGTGCTTTTCATTTGCAATATGCATAAGCTTGACACCCCCGAAACCAAGCTCTGCCCATGTGTTCCCTGGTAAGGAATTCAGGGGGGAAAAAATCTATACCTGATCACTGGAAGGGTGGAAAATGCTAATCTTATTTGAGCTTGGCCTGGGAGTGTGTTTTGAAAATTGTCTCGGCCATCATAAATGTTTGCATATAAAATAATTTCCTTTACCCTAGAGTGGAATCTGTTACCTTTTTGTTTGGAGAGGCTACAGCAGCCGATCAAATTATTTCTCCTCACTTTAAATTTTTTGTGAGGAAAAAAACACAACTTTCATCCTTGTTTGCCCAGAATATACAGCATTTTTTTCCTTCATTTCTCTCCTGCTTAATTCTCTACTTGTTGATGATATGCTGTATTCATTACAACAAAAATATTAGTTTGGACTTATGTTTCAATGTCTATACCAGATTTGTAAATATGTGTTATGGCATGTCTTTGTCTGGTATACTTCTTCTGGCAAGAGTTAGAATGTCGTTGTTATTTATGAAAAATGTGATAAGGTAGTGCTTTTTAAAAACAATTATGATCTGGTTTTATTGCATCAGTGCTAATGTTTTCTTTTCCTTTTCTTTTCTTTTATTTTCTGCTTCCATGGACATCATCATCTCCTCAATATGATGCCTTCATAATATTCAGGTGAGTTTATCTAAATCGTTTGTCTAAGAAAACAGTATTGTTTAAAGTGACTTATATTATTCTAAATTCTATACATGCTGCTATAAAGTGTGACTGAAAAATGTTGTTGTTGAATGGCTAAATTGTGCAGGTTCGGCAAGCTTTTAGTGGTCAAGAATTGGTTCAGTTATTGCACTTTTAATTAGTTTTGAAATGAAACTCTTGTCATCCTTTTCGTTGTAGCAGTATGTTATCCACAGGTTTCAGGAAACAAGGACTTACCCCCTTTTGTTTCTCTACTTCTTATCGCGATATGATATTTTCCCTTTGGAGTTAAAGCCTTGTTGCTCTCACATTCTGTAGTAGAGAATACCTGGTACAGTTGATCAGTGAGATGTGTCCATACCAGAAGGGCAATAACTCACATACTTAGACACAGAGTTAATGCCCATCTTGCTCTAAACGGACAATATGCATGTTACCTCTGAAGTTACCACCTTACCGCTCTAGCGTTCTGCAGTAGTGCATACCTTGTACAGTCGATCACTCAGATGGGTCCATAATTTGATTTCTTGCCTCATTTCACTCTCAACTCACTGTGGAGGTGTCAAAAAGAGACAAAAATCCTCCGCATATAGTGAGAAGGAAAGATCATTGAAGTGGCTGGAAACAAACCTAGAAAGGGGAAGGACTAAATGGAGAATCTGCTTGCATTTGAACTGTGAAAGCACAACTTCTAAATAGTACAGATTACAGTTTTTAATGCTGAAAATTTGAGTACTATAAGTTTCGTCTGATAAACTGATTGAAAAAGAACTTTTGTGAGTAGTTATGTTTTATTTATTTCAGGAATATTAATTCCTTCAACAAAATACTGATTTTGTGTAACCTGTAACTCTAGTGAAGTGTTCCATTGAAAGTTGGCAGCTCTTTGTAATTTTGGCAACTCTTTTGAAAGATTATGTAAGTGTGACTGACACCAAAGAGAGTAATTGAGGAAAAGAGACAGAGAAAAGAAATCTTTACAATTGCAGCTACTCAGACATTTTATAACGTCGGAACTGTGTAGAAAATACAACGCAAGCATATGAATTTCACGAAGATAGCGACAGGTGTGAACGGCACTAAAGAAAGCAATTGAGGAATAGAGATTGAGAAAGGTAAACTTTACTTCTGTGGCTTCTTCCGAGGTTTCACATATCAATCATGTATTCAACGGTCCAACAATGCTTCATCCCGTCTGGACAATTTGCATAAAAGGCGGCAGAACGTGGTTGATTTTTTTTCTTTTTTTAAATTCTTGAGAGCACTTTAACGTCTCTGGTCAGCTTGGTTGTGCTATCATTATCATGGTTTGCTGCATATTTTCCATCTCCTTTTATTTTATAATCTGTCCCAGTTTCAGTATTTGTTATTTATCCAATTAGATGTGATTTGATTTTTGTTATCACACCAAATTTCTGAACAATTACTGTCTCTTTTTAACTTTTGAAAAATTCTTAATTAATTCCTTGCTCTTGCTCGATCTCCTCTTTTCTTCTTTTTACCATCCACAATTATCTGTTTACATTGCTGATCCATCTCTTTCATTTTCTCCTCCTTTAAATTATTTTGACCCACTCTTTCTTGCGTTTTACTTTCCCTGTCTCTCTATCTCTCTCTCACTCTCTCTCTGTCCCCCTCCAAACTCTTTTCTCTCTCTGCATCTCTCTTTTACCATTTCTATCCACTCTCACCCTTTTGTTCTCTCTCCCTCTATGATCTGCTATATATCACCAATTTATGTGTGGAATATAACATATTCAGAAGTGAATGTCAGAGGAAATGGAAATGTACATGCATGCTTGGAATTCTTGATTTGCAATTCTGATGTTTGTGGCCAGACTTGAGGGGCAATCAATCAGCGAATCTCTTTGCTCATTCTTGATGAAATGCAACTTTTCAAGACAGGTTTAAAGCCCAACTGCACTACTAATAGTTACTTGCGCCCTCTATATAGCAAACAATGTCTAATCAGTGACCATTGGTCCCCCATGGTCCCCTTTTTCTTATGTTAATTGAGAGCTTATTTGTTGAGATAACCACCTGTCAGTGACCATGCAGGGAAGTCTAATCCCTCATGGCAGAACTAGTGCAGTGGGGCTTTAAAATTTGATCACATAAAGGAGGAATATGAATGAATACAAAAAAAGTAAAATGAAAGAAAGAAAGAAAATAACCTGGAGATAAAAAATACACCTGGAGCCTGGAGGTTGATAATATATTATGTGTAAACACATTTAATTCTATTCGTTTGATTCTTGAAAAAGCCAAATTGCTCATAATTCTTTTGTTGGTGTTACCCAAGCGCAATATATTCCCCAAGGAAATGTGGATATATTTTCCCCTTTTTCCTTCGATACTTGTGGGCCCCAAAAGGGCAGATGTTGTCATTTTAGAGCATACCACTCAATATTTGTCCACTATGGAGCACATATGAAAGACACAAAAATCCATTATAAAAGTGTCCATTTCATTTTAATTTGCATTCAGCGCACAAAACCGGTATGATTCCCCTCATACAGCCCACATCTTTGACGTCTACAAACAGTGACAATTTTAGCACGTTTCTGTCGATCATGTTTTGGATCTCGACATAATATCAAGAGTCGTGGGTTCGTGTTTGCCATCGCGCGAGGGAGGGTGGGCGAAAGTATGTTAAAATTATTTTTAACTTGGCAGCCCTTCTCGCAATGTCGTTGATGCACTCTTGTCGCGAGTTCATGCTCGGTTGTTAAGCGTCGCGGAACAAGGAGAAAACCTGGGGCACCAGATCCCTCCCATAATGAAGATGTCATCCACGGCTTTGAACAAGTCACGCCGAGCAAATACGCACCCCTCCCGCCGCGATGCCAAAAGAAAGAAAAAAGACGGGCAAACTCTTTCGCAAACAAAATCCCGGCACGGCCCGAGAAGGCATATTGGCTGTCCGCGCGCAGGAAAGGCCTGTCAGGATTGGCATGATATGTCAGATCTGCTTTCACTGGCATTCAGTGAGGCTATTAGAAGATGAAAAGGATGGAGAGAAAGACGAGATCAGATGGTCTTTTGCTCAGCTTCTTTTCTTCCTTTTCGTGTCAACCACCCTGCCTTTTGTAAAGGCGCTGAGCATTCATTTCGACGCTCGCACGCTGCATTGTATTAGGTGTCACTTTCATATCTATATTTGGAGAAGGAATCCTCAGTCCCTTTGGAAAGAAAGAAAGCCCTCTTATTTGCTCACTGAGTTTGTGTATTCCCGATCTCATGTTAACGAAATCAGCTAAAGGGAACACCAAAGCGTGTTTCATATCCCAAATTAATTAGATTGAATCAATCCCAAAAATATTTTGGGTAAAAACGTTGATATGCATCTTAATGCGTTGTTGTTAAGTCATAGCGTGAAGATCAAAATGTATCCCTAAGACGAAGCCCATTCTTTGATTGTTTCTGTAAAGACCTAAAGAGATTGTAGAGTTCTGAAATATGTTGTGAATCTCAGTTGCATTGTGGGTACTCCAGGTCAAAACGAGAGCTTATGAAATGCACTGTCCTTTAATATATATATATATATTTATTTAATATTATATATATATAATCGTGTCTCTAACTTCTTTCCTCCTCGTTTGCCAAATCAAAATGCTAAACATCAAGAACATTTTCACCAAGAACTTTATTCACGATCACCCCCTCCGTTGCATACGCACCTCCAAGCTGATGAAATGCACTGTTCCTTTAATATATGCCTGATGCTTGATGTTGGTCTCCAACTTCTTCCTCCTCGTTTCCCAAATCAAAATGCTAAACATCAAGAACACGCTCACCAAGAACTTTATTCACGATCATCCTCCTCCGTCGCGAACGCACCTCCGTGAATATCAAGACTCAATGAAAGGTGACAAGAAAATGGATTTTTTTAACAGCCCTTCGCTCTTGATCAGGTTCTTTATATTTGAATGCTTTGCACCCTCATGAATGGAATGTAAATTTCTGGATGGGTGGAAAAGCGTCTTTAGTCCCATCTGTTGGGATTAATGAAGGGAACATCCTTAGGAATCTTGATATAGTCATTACCGCTACTCTGCGGGATGTTTTCTAAAGTTATGTTTACGTTTTCTGAAAACCCTCTTCTGTAGTTGTTTCTTGAAGCTTTCCTTATCAATCAATGTTGTGCAAAGAGGCAATGGATATGGAGAAAATGAAGTACAGGTAACTTCTAGAACTAAGGACAAGAACAATTCTTTTATCAATTAATACAATTCTACATCATGATTAAGAAGACATTTTTGTCTGAATTCAAGGAGAAAAGCTGAATTAGTACAACCTACATGCACAGCATGTCCAACTATCTAGCAGTGTGCACAAAAAACAAACATGTTGCAAATTCAGGGAAAGAAGCTCAGGTTTAATCAAAGGTGCCTGGATGTATGCAGGGGTCAAGAGGGGGTACTTGGGGTACAAACCTTGGCCTATCGTTCTGAAGATGTGTTCTCTAATGACCTCTACATAGCTATAAATAGACTTGAGATGCTAAAGACCATTCAGGGAAATGGGAAGAATCTCTACCTCCTTTGATGAACATTTTGATTCAGGAGGCTTGTAGTAGGTCCATGCTTGTAGTCTTGGCTTTCTCTGAGGCAAAGGCATCATTGGCAGAAGCTTACGTTTTCCCTCTCCCCTGGTGGGATCAGAGAAGTTGTAATTTGGGAGAGATATCGTCAGGGCACTGTCTTCCCTTTCCCCCCTGTAAAGGGAAATATCTTGTGTTCTCTGTTTTGCACTGATTTCTTCCTGAATGTTTTGAGGTTAACACCTCCACTGGTGAATGGAATATCTTTCCCATCTTGTCCCCTTCAGTTTGAATACCTTCCTGTACCCTAACTAATCACCCAAATCTCTTTTCTTCAGATATTTGCATCCCTTTTCTCTTTCTCTCTCTCTCTCTTCTTATCTCTCACCCCTCTCTCCCGATTCATCTTCTCTCCCCTCCTCTGTCTCCATCCCTGTCTCCATCCCTGGTTCATCCTCTCACACTCCTGTAACGGATACGGCAAGAACAAAATGCTGGGCTCAAGCTGGCTCTGCTGGCTTTATATCTTGAGATATCGGAGTTTCAACCAAGCTTGCTCCCCCCCCCCCAAGCCACAAGTTCACTGATCGTCATGGCACAGAGAGCACAGCTTGGTGCTGTTTGTCCATGTCTAATTCAAAAAGTTTGGGGTGATAGAGAGGGAGAGAGAGAGAGAGAGAGAGGGAGAGGGAGGAAGAGAAGGAAGAGGGAGAGAGAGAGAGAGAGAGAGAGGGGGGGGGGGGGGGGGACAGAGAGAGATAGAGAGAAGGGGGGGGGGGGAGAATGTTTGAATCAAAAGGGAAAGAAAAGGAAGATGAACTTGGGAGAATGTGCAAAGGAGAAGAATTGGGAGAAGAGGGAAAGAAAAAGTGGAAGAGAGTTTTTTTGAAGAAAGAGAAAGAGATGAAGTGTAAAGAAGAGGATGGTATTAGTGAGAGCCTTGTGCTTTTATTTTTACCAAATAGAGGATAAACCAACAATATCTTATAACGTAGACTTAACGAAAGAGTTACTCAATAATTCCATCACAGAATGGTGCTACATGTTAAACCATGTCTAATCGTGGATAGTTGAATCAAATTTAGGTCAAATCAATTGTGGCATGAAGAAAGATACATCAAATAAATAATCCATAACCAAGACCACAGTGGCTACACTGTAGCCTCTGTGATGTCTCAGGGTTGAAATCATTCCCCTAGGTTAATCGAGTACTGGTTGATACACCGAAGCAAATTGACTACAGCAACAAAGAAGAAAGCTCTGAAATTTAATTTACGAAGCTCTCTATCGTTCAATAAAGAATAGCCCTCTGTAGAGTTGGCCATAGTGACCCTATCCCTGCTGACACAGTGCCACAAGCTACGTGTAACTCGAAGTCGCCTCGGTGAGCCGACTCGCAGCCAGCCAGCCGACCCGTCGTCTGTAACAGATATTAGACGCAGCGTGCGGTGGACAGGATTCTTCGCGCCTCCTGCTGCTCTGGGCCATTGTCTTTGACCTCTTGAATGATGACACGCTAAAGACAAGTGTGCGTTCGCAAAATGGGCAACACTTGGGCTAGGCAAAGAGAAATACTCAACGACTTTCCGGCGATTTAAGGGATAGCCCCGTAGCCAGGAATCTTAGATATTGGAATTAAAGAATGGGATCAAATGAATGATAACCAAAGTATAATGACAGGAAGACTGGTTGAATATTGAGAAGATTGTAACTCTCTTTGGGAGCTTTATCAAACTGCAAGAAAATATTAGCCAGCTTTGTTTACGGGGGCAGGTTAATTGCAATATACATTTCTATATTTTGTGGTTTGAATTTTTAGCCAAAGGTTCTTTGTCTTCTTATTGAATGTAATCGATAGATGAATTATTTCTTTAATAGCCAAAATCCTTTGTTTGAATTTCAATTAAGTTGAAATATCAGTAAATGTACCCCGAGGATATGGTATCTCCAAGAGTAGAGGAGAAACAAAGTTGTTAGTAATACTGTTAATTTAATTACTTTGTATTTATTGTAACAGAAAGACGAACGTAAGTAAAATACCTGTTAGTTTGGAAGTGCAGGAAGGATAGGGAGATGGGGAGAGGGAGAAGAGGAAGAGGGAGAAGAAGAAGAATGAAAAGGAGGAGCTGAATAATGTTTGAATTACACTTAATTGATTTTTTTCAGATTGTTTTGTAGCAAAGCCCGTTTTGCTTGCAATCTGATATTGAAACTCACTATCAAACTTGTTACAGGATCTAATTGCTTAATTGACTCCCAAACAGTGAATGTATTGTTTCTAATCATTAAGCGAGCATAACTTCTGTGGGTCATTGTGTACTCAATTAACTGATTAGCCATTTATAATATAGGTTAAGCAAGTTGTTTTGAAAGAATATGCGTCACTAGTATTTATGGAAAAAGCACTTAAGATTAGTGTAATAATTAACAGGGTGTATTAGATGCTACTTGAATTTTTTTAATGATCAACCGTTTTGATTACAATTTGTTGGAAATTGCCATCTGCCACTCAAATCTGTTGATAATTATACTTGCTACAGTTGCCCTTCATCTTTATATTATAGAGATGTCAAGAGAAGGGAAGTAAGTTTTGAAGAGAATTAATGAGAAAGAGGAGAACGATATACTTGAGGGGGGGGGGGGGAGGGTTGACAGGGGTGTCGATGAGTTGAGAGGAGAAGATAGCAGAAGAGAAAAAACAAAAAATGGAATGAGAGGTAAGAGAAATTTGACAGTATGAAGACAAACATGAGAGAAGAGAAAATTGAGAGAGAGAGAGAGAGAGAGAGAGAGAGAGAGAGTGTGTGTGTGTGTGTGGGAGAGACAGAGAATGAAAGGCAAGAGCAATAGAGGGATACAGCGAAAGATGGGTGATGCTTTAATCAAAAGCTCAAAATAGATTAACAAAATAAGCACACACATGTATTTATTCTTCAAGAAAATCCTCCCCTAACTCATATAAGCAAGAAAATAGACAGTGATGATTAGGAGGGTAAAAACAAAAATTCCCATCACATCACCCCAATTCCATCAACTCTTGTAGACAGGAGTGTGACACGATGCCGATTGATTTTGGAATCATTTTCACCATCAAGAACCGGACTTCAATAATTCACCTTCTTTCGTTTCGTTGAAATCATCTTTTGTCTCATCTATTATTGACAGCCTCTCAATGGAGCACTGACTGACTCTATGATAGGCAGGTGGCATTCATCGCGCTCCCGTTTGGATTATTTGAATTTTGCTCAACCGTTCATGAAAGATGTCAGCGCTGTGTTTCAATATCAAATGTTCCATTAATAGAGTTCATTTTCTTTTATTACACAGTCTTCATTAAAGTGTTATGGATGGTGGATCATTATAATGGAGATAACCATGAATGTCTTTTCATAAAAAGAGGACAAGATTTATTAAAAAGGTGAATAGTCCATCTAAAGAGTTTGTAGATCTTGACTATAAACATAAAGGGCAAAATCGATTTATAAACAGCAAAGATTCTCTATCTTGGTAGTCCAATTAGCCTACTTTCAGACAGGGAAACTTGTTCACTGTATGAAGAGTGCGAACATATTGTATTGTTAAGACAAAACAAAGAAAAGAAAACAATTGAAAATGAAAAATACCTAACAGTACAAGAAAAAAATATCCCCAAACAAACAAAGCAAATGAACATAAAAGCATGAACATAATTTATAAGTTAAATAGATGCCACGTCAGGTCATGAGTTAATTTAGTATTAGTATTACTCTCAAAATGTTATTTCCATTTCGTGTAGTTAACCTAGAATAATTCAATAAGAACAGACCTGTTTTATGAGGATTGTTGTTTTGATGATGAAACATGCTAGACAGAAGTGGAAGGCAAAGATACAATTAGTTAATCATCAACCTATAGCATCCTCATCTTACCTATTCCATGGACCTAGTACTCCGGAATAAAAATGTCAGCAGCCAGATTCCTGAACAAACATATCACTAGCAATCCTTAGACCAGGTGCTAATTACCCTCCCCCAGTGCCCATTATAATCCTTCTGTCTTAATCCCCTTATCAGTGGCCAGATAAGTTATCTTAATCCAATCAGTTGACAGGCGAGTAACTGTAACAGTTGCTTGGTTACTGTTTAACTAGGCTTGGAGTTGGAAGAGAACTTCAACCAAATGTTAGTTTTATTTATGGGAACCTATAATCTACAAGCTAAGCTTTTTAATAGGTTCCTCACATTTCACTCTGTATAACCTTCTATTCTTTACAATTAATTTCGACGTCTTTTCAAAGAATTAATTATATAATGTGACACTTTTAGTATATTTCATATTATGTTCCATTTTTGCCAATTATGTAAATTCTTTTTATTTGTGAAACGTGAAATAAACTTGAAACTTGAAACTTGAAACTAGAGTGCAAAAATGACCTTTGTCCTAATAATACATGCAGGTATTAACTGTATGTTGCTCTGCTCCTCCAAAGGTTTGTATCATAATCAAAAGCGTTGTATTTGTTATTGTCATTGTCATCATCATCATCGCCATCATCATCCCTGTTGTGATTATGTTCACCATAACCGTCGTCATCACTACCACCACCACCACCACCACCATCACCACCACCACCATCACCACCACCACCACCACCACCACCACCACCATCACTACTGCCACCACCACCGCCACTACCACCACCCACCATCACCACCACCCACCATCACCACCACCCACCACCATCATGATCACTCTGATGTACTGTTTTATACATTGCATTCACTAAAAGGTTCTTTCCTGTCTTCTTTCGCTCTTTAAACATACAGGTATGCATGAAGTGCCATTTAGATATTCTTAACCTTGAAAATTTATCACAAGAATAAAATTTAATTTAATTTTAACCATCCATCTTCAATAGTATCAATATAATTAGTTCCATTTCATAGACTTACCTTCATTTCAGATATGTGTCGACTATATTATCCCTGATACATTTCTCAAGATTTTTGCTGATGAACATAATTTGTGAATTAAAGGGGAAAAGTATAATAGGAAAGATTTTTACACAAATAAGATGATAATTTCATCATTATAAAATGTTCATTTTTTTTTATTAGAACAATTTAGTGTCCCAACTCGATCAATACCAGTTCAAAAGATTATAGTTGATGAAGGATAGGTTTTGAATGTAGACCTTCGTTTGAGAAACATCTTTTTTTCTTCTCCCTTGGTAGCATTGCAATTGTAGCATGTTTCACCGTGCACATTCCACACAGAAAGAAGTGTAATAACAATGGTCTGTTTGCTTAAATGCTGTATCAATTTCTTTGCAACAAAACATTTTATTCTGCTTGAAAAGAACCTATAAATCATCCTCTCTCTCTCTCTCTCTGTCGACTTTCTGGTGAAAAGAGAAAATTGAAGCGCATAATTGGCTAGTTAGACTCAAGGGAAGCTCGATACACTTGTCTTCATTTTGTCTGATTAGATTCCAATGTCAAAACAATTTTATTGCTTTTCAGAATAACTGGAGATGGAATAAGTACATTAGTGACCCCTTTTATATGTGCTTTTATCACAGAAAACTCTCTCCATGTCTGTTCATTGTGAATACAAATGTACGTTTGGTTGAGTTAATGTTTATGTGACCTTTGAGTATTTACTCACTTATAGTATTTGCATTATTTTCTTGAAGAAAAACAGATCAGTTTGTTTTGTCATACAAGATAAGATGTTTGACCACATCGTTTTTAGCTCCTCAGTCATGTGATAAATTGACCAATTTATTTGATATTATGGATACCACAGTTATGTGGACTACTTTTCTTTGGGAACTGGCAAAATGTCTTAAATACTTGTGAATTCTTCTATTATCCAACAGACTTAGAATTTGGTTTGTTTCCAAATGTTTAGACATGGAATCAGACATGGTCTCATAGGAATATGAAATGTGAAGGAGAAAGTGACATTTAAAAAGAACAAAATGGCACCATCATGATCTGTATCTGTTTTATTGCATTATTTTATTATCTAGTATTGTTGGCTGCTGAGAGTCAGAAGGGTGTTAACCAATATGTAACACTTTGAAATGAAGCCAATGCCCTTTTGGCTATGAGCAACCAACAATACTTTATAATAAAATGATGCATTAAACAGATACCTATCCTATCCTTGCCATTACAATAGGAATGTATCTGTTGTTTAATGACAAAGAACTAGAAAGCTGCCAATTTGACGATTGGCCGAGACCGCTAAATGGTTGCCAGATGAAAGTGACTCACGTCAAAACTTTCCCAAATCTTTCCCAAATCATGCCAATCTAACGTAACTGGATCCAAATCTATATATTTGCAGTGAAATGACTGTAAAATCCCTTGTAGTATGGTCAATTCATAAGTCTTTTCATTTGTTCGGTGATCGGTGTGGAGTTGACCATGTGTCCAAACAAATGTTGTGGAGCGGTCATTGTCCAGGCTTGTGGGAGTGTGAATGGTATTTTTATAACCTGTGTCAGGTATATACTCCTGGGTGCAGGAGGGGGTTGGGTGTCTGGTAGGGTTGAATACATAATGGTATTCAATCACAAATAATGGAGAGAAGTGGAGAGAGGGACGGAGAGAGAGAGAAAGAGGGATAGAGAGGGAGAGACGGTGGAGAGAAGAAAGGAGAGAGTGAGTGTGTTAGAGAGAGAGAGAGAGAGAGAGAGAGGGAGCGAGGGGGGGGGGGGAGACTTACTGTATGTGAAAGAACGATTCAGGCAAGAGAGAAGAGAAAAATAAACTTGAAAGATAAACGAGAGAGGAAGAAAATGAGGTAGCGCGAGAGAGAGAGGATAAGGCAAGGAGAAGGGAGAGAACAGAGAAAAGTAAGAGGGGGGGGGGGAATGGATCAACTTCAAGATGAATGTCTAGTGAGCAGAGGAAAAAGAGGATGAAAAGAGATACACACAAAGCTGAAATTTCAAAATAAGTATAAAAGTCCATGATTTAATATAAAAAGGAGATGAAGTAAATGCAATTTAGCTGTAATTTAGCCTACCTGAAAAGAAATATAATCTCAGACTTTTCTTGGAAAGAAGACAGAGATAGATTTGTTATTGAGGAAAGAAGATTAAAATGATGGCTTGAGGACCCAACTATTCAATCAGAATAAAATCTGCATTCACGATTCTCCGTGAAGGAAACTCTGGGTGGAGAGACATTAAAGGAAAGTTGGATAATTTGATACGAAATGGAAGGGGAAGTTTGGAGCTTTTATTGTGATTAGGTTTGATAACCCTTTCCCGCTGAAAAGCAGGATTAGCGGGGCATTTCAACCCGTCTTTAACGCTACAAGGAAATAGGTCGGGACAGGTTCTCAGCGGAGGCCAAGCCCGCTCTCGAAAGATAGACTTAGCAACAAAATTCCCAACCAATTACGACACAGCACACCATACCCTTTCAAATTTTCAAACATCCTTCTCTTATTTGCCTTTCCCAATGATTCCCTAGTCTTTATTTTTGTCTTACAAAGAAATACTTTGATAATGACATCATCTGATAGTTATCGGATCCAGGAGATGAAAGACATTTCTTGTTTGAAATGTCATCGCCCTCTCCATAGAAGTTTAATTGCGTGGAACAAAAGAGAAATGGAAAGTATTGGTAATTAACTAATGCAATTAGGATATTGTGGAAGTAGAGTCCTAGAGACATATTCCTGTTTTCCTCCTCAAATTTCTCAAAATATTTGGGTATCTGTAAATTGGAAATCCTGGAAATTAATAATCAAGAAGGCATTTACTTGATAAGAACCGTACAAACATTTTATTTTATATGTAAATATTGAAATTGAGTGGATTAATATTTCAGATTCAAAATACTTTACGAAAGGGATATCAAATTGATTGAGCTGAAATTGAATTGAGCTGAAAATGATTGAAAACATAAGGCATGAACTGTTCAGTCAAAACAACCCTTAAAAAACATGACAGAATAAGAGTTAGCAATGAATAGAATTCGAGAAGGTTTTCATGTATTTGCAAGACTTGTATTAGTTTGAAATAAGCCTGATTAGTTATAAGTTTAGATCTGCAAGTTATAATCTCAAATGTTGTACTTAAAGTACAGTTCTAGTTCTTCCTTGTTGTAATTTGGAGACGGGAATGGGGGAAGAGAGGGGCGCATGCAGGGGTGCCCCCCTTGAATACCACTTGTACTATCTCCAGGTATCACATTGAACACCCCTTATATTTAATAGATTGGAAAGGGGTGCAGTAGAAGGGGCAAGATCACACCCCTTGGATGCCGTACAGGTGTACCATCACCATGCAGGTACCAAGTTCAAGCACCCCCAATGGACAGATGTTTTCTCCGCTCCCCCCATCTAGACGACCCATGTACACAACCCTGTATTATTTCATCCCCGGTCAATTGCGCCCAGGAATTGCCCATACTCTTCCACGAGCCCAACTCTACCCACAATCCCCTTCCCCCTGTTTATGTAGATCTAAACCTGAAGAGGATGTTATTATCTTTAAGGATGATTCTGGACGAGGCGTACAGGCCGAAGCGTTTCCAGATTTTGATATATTTCTGATCCTCCTTTGTCTTTGTAAAATGTAATCACATTTTTTCCCTCAAGAATATTTGTTCTCAAGATAACGAGCCCCATATTGGCCATCGGTAAGGATTATCCTTAACATGGTTGTCTAAGTTTCCAAACATCATGCCTTCCAGTTATTTACCGATCAAACTTTTCAAAGATTTATCAGGTATGTCTGAGACAAGATGGAATGTATCAAGTGTCATTGCCCTGTTGAAGGAGCATCATGGATTTTGAAGTTCATGCCTTGCAGGAGAAGAACAAAATCAGATATTTTTTAGATGCTTGCTAGTTACTTGACATGTGATATATCAGGGATGAATACAAATTTCACATTCACCTTCAAAGTTAATTCTTCACAATTTGTTTAATAATCCCAGATTACACAACATCTAACTGACTCTATCGATCCACAAAATCTGAGGCATATATCCCAGAGGGAAAAGTTAGTTTTCATCATTGATCTTGTCCCAGTTTTAGGGGTAAAGCAAGATGGGTGAAAAGTATCAGTCATTGAATATATGACTTCAAATTCACAGATATTTGTTGATTTTTTAAAATCTAACTGTTGAATAGCGGTAACCAAGGCAGTTTATTTAGAAAATTGCAAGTTTTGGGTAATTTACATTGATTTTATTAGATTGATGATAGTTATTTCCCTGTCAAAAGCCAGGAGATGAAAGAATCGTTGGTCATTTGCGAATCTGAAAGTGATGCTTATTAACCCTTTTCTTACTGACGCAAGCAAAGTAGTTATATCCCTCTGCATCGCTGGGTTTCAAAGGCTTAACAAGACTGTTCAGAGTAAGCACCTTTATAATGTCTAACCTTAACCCAGGCATTCAACCAATGACGTCAATAGTGGGCCAATTATAGTTGATTACACCGGACAAAGAAAAAATAACTTGTTTGTGGTTTTCCCCTTCTCCTTCCCATCCCGCTATAGACTCCCACTCCATCTTGTTTTGAAGTATACTTAATATCCCTCAATGCCCATTAGACACTTAATACAGGTATCACATCTCTACTAAACTCTCTTCTCCGCTTTTATGCCTTCCTCTGGTCAAAATGTCTAAATACAGTTTTTCCTTTTCCTGCGGCAAAGCTTCCCATCAATTACAGGTGCTGTTCTTTTAGAATCTATTCATTTTATAATCGACGGATGCCTTGTGAAAGGTTGACTTTTCATGTTAATAATTTGGAGTCATGTATTTATTTTTCTTGTTCTACCAGTGTTGATGGATGTTACCTATCCCATTATAGTATCTTCTTTGTTACGGCTGATCTGTCTTTGTAGCAGGTCAGATATAAATGAAGGTTTTGTATTTTAATGATGGATAACATAATTAGTTATGCACACGAAAGTGACCATGACTGAAGGGGATGTTTTGATGAGCATTTTTAATTTGTCCAGAAAGGAGAAAAGAAGAAAAGAGAGTAAGAAATTAACAACAAGAGAGAGAGAATTAATTAAATTATGGATTTATAACAAAATTAAAAATAGAGAAAATACCTACCAATACAGTTCTTCTTTATAAGTAATATTGTAATATTGGAACTTGGAAGGTAAAAACACAATCCTTTTACATAGAATTTCAGCTCTGTAGAAACTATAAAGCATTTAGATAAAAATGAAATAAACAAATAAAAAATGGAACAAGAGATGCAGTTTCTCGGGAAATTAAAATCTAATTCAATTAAACATGTATATATACTATTGAGGGGAGGAAAATGAATTGATTTCTAGTTGAATTACACCAATGGACCGCCTCTTGATGGCAGTTATTTGATAAGCAATCACAATATTTTCCCATCTTGCAGCGGAAATTGATACATTGGGAAGATAAATGTGTTTATCCTATAGGACATTGACCGATTATCAGCTTGTAAAATCAAATAAATCTGTTAGTCTTGGTATTATTTTCCTTGCTCGGCAGATGGTGTCTTTGATATCAAACATCTCTGCTCAGTTAAAACATGGACTGCTCTTATCATTAGGAGAACACTTTGACTTTGATATCAAACATCTTTGCTCATCTAAACATGGACTGCTTTTATCATAAGGAGAACACTTTGTCTTTATTGAAGCATCTGTTTGAAAGCACCATGAGAGTTATCTTTGTGTTGAAATTCATGAGTCGGACGATTGGAAAAAACTATAGATATGATAATAATGCCCTTTAACAAAAATATTGATTTTGATGATGTCGATATACTGCAGTATGAGATTAAACAAAAACTTCTCTTATACACAAAATGGTCATAACTCAAGTTCTATATACAAAGGTAATGCTGTAATGCCTCTCGGCAGAAAAATGTCTAGAATTGCTATTAATACAATCATGTCATTTTTGAGCCAGAAAGGCATTAAAGCTAAACTTGAGTACTGGTAAAAAAAAGAAAATGAATTCTCACAGAATCAAACGAAACTTACACCGAATGTTCAAGATTACAAATAAATGTCATGTGCCAAACAATTTTGGAAGAAAATGTATACTGGCTGAGTAATGAGCATAGAAAGACAAGGAAATCAAGGTAGTACCAGCCCCGACAACATGCGTGTTGTCCCATATATAGCTTTCTGTGTACAGTGCGTGTTACTTTACCAAGACTCGGTCAAATTTATTATGATTTTGATGACTCTAGAATCTTGCAGTGCACACCAATACTTACATGCTACATGATCAACTGTTTCTGATCCTTTCCACACCTTTTCTTTCACAATGCAATCGCATTACCAGTACTAAAGTTTAGCTTTAACTCATATCATTTTATGCTGTTAACGTCCTCTTGGCTCTAAACAGAAAAGTAGGCATCTCCGCCTGCTAAGAAACACAGATATCCCACTACACATTAAAAGCTGCTTATGAAGCACCTTATAAACATATCCTCTCTTTCCCCTGCTTTTCCTTGCTGAGGTTAGTAAATCAAGGACGATCAAGAAAGAGATTGTCTTTGAAAAGTTTGCTTAAAATAGTCTTTCTCAGAAAGTTATCCTTTTATCCTGAGTAGGTGCTATTGATCATTGAGATGGACTGTAATAGTCTGTTCAGACTAGAGGAGATTTATACCGAACTTGTATAAATAAACGTATAAAGAAAGGTATAAGGAATCTAGATAACCAAACCATACATAGAAACTAGTTCTGTAGAGATCAATTGCAATGGCAGCTGGCCCATCGTCAGTGCACGCTCACGATAAGCCCTTTCAGTTATACAAATTTTGGACGATGCAACGTTCAGATTAGAACAGGTCCCTGATTCTCTATCACGTTTTCGATGTTAAAAAATTCATTTTTTATTAAAACATATGGTTCTTTACTGGTATATGAGTTTCAGACTAGAAAGATTTGGTTACTTAGCTGCACAGTTCTCATTGTGCTATACGATGAATGTTGGTAGTGTGAATGCAGGTTAGAAGTGGTATCGGGGGATGTGGGAGGGAGATTGAGAGAACGACGGAAGCAAGAAACAAGTTAAAATTAGCAACGAATCTGATAACAATACCCTTAGATACTGTCTAGCTATATGCCTACTTTGGCATCCAAGGCATGCACGGAGAGCAGCACAAGCAGACTGGAATTGCCTTAAAAAAAGAATACTTAAAAAGAAGTGTTTTCGTTGATAATATATTGAGCAGAGTTGCTTCTATAAAGAAGGTTTAGAAGGTTTAGAAACTTTAGTGATTATATTTATCTTTCTCTTTGATAATATATCCACAAGAGTTGTTTTTAAAAACTGTCTTTAAATCGTAAGTGGTGTTGTTGTCTCTCATTGTATAAAAAGCTGTAGAATTTTCCTTCTCCTTCATAAGTATCCAATTTTAGCCTCACAGAAAGACACCATTAATATTCAAACTGCATTGGGTTTTATAGGGAGAGATGGATAAATGAAACATGTATAAGACCTCGACCTAGCGATGCTTCTTTTCTGTTCTTCAATGAATATTTCATACCACCAGATCCATCAATTGCCAGCAAGAGTAATTTCCATTCCTCTTTTGCGGAACAAAGTAAAGAAAGAGAGCGATTTGTCGCCCATCATCCATTTGCTAATTCCTAGAAAATAGATCCCATCTTTGAGATGAGCGCTCTCTGTAATTCTTTTATCTCCTATCATAGCAGACTTCCAGAAGAAAATTTGGTATTCATTTGGAGGGCTTTAGTTTTCTTTTCCTCTACATCTCGCCAGTAATAGAAATGAATCCTTAAAATCTGTTTGTTTGGTGAGTATGGAAATTTGTCCCTTTTTAAAATTCAGGTTTTCTTTTTAAATGCATGAGGTATACAGAAAGAATCTTGAATATGTTATGTCAGTTGAAGTGATCGATTGCTGGAGATAATGTGCTCCTTTTCCAAGCTTTTAGTTTTGTTATGTTTTTGCAAATAGTTGTTGATGGTAAATGTTGCCTTGATAATCAGTATTGACAGATATGGCATGTTATTCATTACCATCGATTGAACTTGTATGAAATTCGTGCTTTGAATTGGTTTTAAACACAAAGAAATAGTCTCACACTTTTTGATTTCACAAAACTGGCCACAACTTGAAACCCATTGTATGGTACAAAGACATCTACTTCTTTACAAACACTAATAGTATCTTCTTGGAGCCATAAAGACATTAACTTTGTTGATGTATATGATTTATTAAACCCCCTTCTGGCTCTATACAGACAATATATTGTCAGCTCCTCGCAAGAAGGGCGTTAAAGGTAAAGACCAGTATTGGCAACGCCCCAATTTCAAAAAATGAAATGGAAGCTCTCATTACCAATCATGTGAAAGAATATGTTTTGACTAATACATGATGATAAAAAATTTGCCGGGAAACCGCCTACTAATTCATATATTTGGTAAATTTATTTCTCTCATGGTCTGGTGAGAGAGATAGGGTAGTCCCATATACATCTTTCTGTGTATAGTGCTTGTAACTTTACGAAGAATGGGCCAAATTTCTTATCATTTTGATGATTCCAGAACCTTGCAGATGCTAGATGCTAGATGATCGACCTTTTCTGATCGATTCCACAACGTTTCTTTCACAATGCAATCGCATGACCATTACTGGTCTTTACCTTTAAAGCAATCAATGGCAATGGCAGTATTGGAGCCTTGTTGCAGGTAGCTGACTATATGCATAATGAATAGTGTCTTGTTTGCAGACAGAAAGGCGTTATCTCATATTTACTTTAACACAGCATTAATGCCCTTCTGGCTCCTAATCAACGATATAATACCATCATCATATTAAACTTGTATCGCTCTTTGTCGCGGAGAATTCCAAGTGATTTATGATGTGTTACTCTATACGGTCCTCTTTGGAGGGTAATTTTTCTCTGTCAAGATTCCCATCCGTGATAAGCTACTGACAGACAATGATAGCAAAGGGGTGCACGGGGGCTACAGGTGGGCCTATCGAGTCGCGAATCTCAAGCTTCGCTGAAGTCATTTAGTGCGAACGGTGTCCGGTTCTTTTGTTGATGAAATATTTACAGACGTTCCGCGCTGCAGAGGTGCGAGAGAAGTTACGATTTGGGAATCTGAAAGTATTTTGTTGAATTGCAACAATTTTATTTGGATTTATCAGGAGAGATATAGTTGAATGGATTGAATTGGAGCCTCCAGGCCTTGCTACGTAATTGTTTAGTATGATTGTCACTTGTATATTTATTATCTTATCCTGAACCATAGTAGAAAGCAGTATACTACGATGGATAAAGCAATAGTTAGTGGGGAACTTGTTTGAGAGTTAAATTTTGATCTCAATACAAAACACCATGTAAGCTGTTACTTTCGAAGTTCAAGTCCCAGTCAGAGTGCTGAGGCCTAGGGTAAATATTTCAACCTCAGTTACCCAGTCCCTCTGGTAAGGCATAAAGCCATAGGTCCCCTGGAGCTTAACTGCAAGACTAATTTTTTTATTTAACCTTTAAGGTTCAAATACCTAGGTAGAATGGTAGAATTATTGCAACTTTTTGCAGGTGATAGGTTGTTCAAGGCATCAATCATTTTGTTGCCTTTCACTCCCATTCCTTGTGCCGTGTTACGGGATAGCTTAGGGATATCTTTTGTAGAGATCTGTAGGGACATTAATATCATCCAGTTTGCTTCCGACTTCGACGAGGGAAATTCTCGATTTCCCAGCAGTTTGAATCGTGTGTGCGAACCAATCAAACAATCAATCAATCATTTGTTCAATTGTCCCGTTGTCTGAGAGGAGAAGAGAAGAAAGGAGTCCCGGAGCTTATGGAATTAGTCGCCAAATCCTTTGTATTTTGGACATTATTCCTATTGTAACCGTACTGCGTTTAAACGTCTTTATTGTTTCCGTGAGAAAAAAACATCAAGCAATAAATGACATTTCCTATACTCCAAGCGAACGTCTGAGCCTTTCACAGCGCCATTTCCCTCGATAAAACTTCCAGGTTTTTCCCATGCAAGTACTATATAGCCAAATAATACAATTGAAAGCATTGGATAAAGTTAGTTTCCAAAGTTTACGATCGGCTACCTGCAAGAAAGCCATTACTGTCTTTGACAATGCATCGCTCTTACAACCTTCTTGCAGACTGTCAAATTTATGACCGATAATAACCCTGAGGAAACTTCAGAAAATTTGCATCTATTTGATGTACAGTCTGGGAAGATTTGTTAAAGATTACTAAAATAAATATATAAACACTGCAGGTGTTGATCTAAACTTTGTATTGGAGAACAAGATTGAATTTCTAACTATTCTAACTTTCTAAGGCAAAAAAGTAGTTTATTTTGACCTCTTAATGTCAAGGTATGATTTGTTTACATCTTCAAAGAGAAATACAAGGACAGTATAAGTGGGTATGTACCGTAGTACAGAACTAGGAACTGTCATTGTAACAGGAACTTCTACGGTACCTGGTCCCAATCCAGTAAGGAGCCGAGTTTGTTGCTCTTACTGAAGGTCAATTCTCAGAGTCTGTCTTGGATTAAAGGGAATTTTGTATAAAAGAATGAAGAAGATGTATTTAAACATGAAAGAAAAGGCACATTTCCTCTGTGGAATGGTGCGTCCTGACTGGCCAAGACATCAATGATAAAGTTTGTTGATATTGTAAGGCCTGTTTTGTTGTTTTTCCTGTGATCACATTAACATTGCGTGTACTAGTAATTTAAAGAAGAGAAGAGGATTGTTTTGAACAGCTTAGTTGATTTCCCTTGGTATGAACGTCTTACGCATTAGCTCGTCTTTCTCAAGCTAGAAAGACATTAGCACATATCCATTTTAACTGTGAACGCCCTTCTGGCTCTCAAAATCCAGAATAATGTAGAGTTAGCCAGTGCAATACCGATTGGGAAGTTTTGCATCGTATGGCTGAGGTTTTAAAAGAGATGCTGACTTACAAATGACGCATTTGAACTTAACTCAAGTTATGTGCCCTGGGGGCCAAGAATGCTCAAGTTGTAGAGGTCAAAGGGTAATCTAGGTCATGGAGGTCATAGCCCCTAGGGCGGGGTGAGAGAGACCCCTTGGATACCTCCTCTCTTCTTACTCCGTTTCACCTGCTCATACCTAGTCTTAGCTCCAGATTTGGTTGTAGTCATAGAACAGGGGAGCGTTTCACAAAACTTGTCATCAGTGACAAATGACAGTTTTTGTTATAAGCTACTGAAATACTTGCTTCTGATTGGTTATCAGCAGATTTGTCACTGATTTTTGTCATTTGTCATTGAAAAAAAAGGCTTTTTGAAACGCCCCCCTGAACAATGTGTTCTGAACTTGACCCCTTCAATGGTGAGATATCCCAATGTATGCATAGGAAAGAGTATTCAAGTCACAATGGTTAAAAGTAGATAAGGTATAGATTTGACATTATATGCAAGAAAGTTCAATTTTCTAAGTAGCTAGGCAAATCGTGGTTGGTTTCAGATTCATATGTAGACTTAAATCAATTCATTCAATATACAGAGTTTAGATATTCAGACTACCGGTAAGTGAAAGTTTATTGCAGATGACAACTTTCATATTTTGTTCCTCCATTTTGTCCCTATTTGTTCACTTTTGTCGCAGTTGGTGAGTTGCGGACCACACGAGGGAGTTTTGAGTTTCCCTGTGATTTCCATCGCTGTAAAGCCTTTTCTTTTCTCGCGTTGTCGAATCTGCTGCATTTTCCTGTGTAACAGTAGTAAACAGTTGAAAACTGAATTATACTTTGTTTCGAGCCACTGCTAATTGCTTGGAGATCAAATTTGTTTATCACGATGTCATTTTTTGTTTAGCCCTGGGGTTTAAGGCTGCCCAATCAAGTGTTAAATTTTCATATTTATTGGGGGTGGGGCGAGGTTGTCAGACCAAGAATGGAAGGGTAGTGACATTTTAGAATGACAAAAAAAAAAGTAATGAAATCATAAAGGAATTTAATGGAAGTGGAAATGTATCCACTCACACAAGTCAATCAAAATAAAAAAGACTGTTTTGTCGTGCTTTGGCCAGTCAATCATAATTACATGTAGATATCATGTCTCAATCATTAACCACAAAACTATTTCAGCCTTACTGAAAAATGATCTTTTTCACCAAAATTTACCTTCTTGTAAAAACATTGTGATTTCTGTACAAATCTTTGGTCATTACGATTACTTTTACACATTTAGTGATGACATTTACAACAGTATCATGCAACCCTTTGATATAATTGCTTTTCCTCATTCTTTTTGCTCAATTACTTCTGTACCTAAATAAAAGCAATGACGTTCAAAATTTCTGTAAGAACTAAAAAGTTAATTGATTCTGATGATTGAGTTTTGGTTTTGAATGATGGAAGCATTGCATTTCGATAGAATAGTCTTAAACTTGAGTAATGGTGAAAAGAGGGGAAAAAGTGCTTGATATGCCAGATGTGCTGGTCGACCGGAACCCAGTTGTGTCATATACTTTTAGGTCTGGAATTATGTATGAATGAAGACTTGACGACAAATTCCATTACTTTGCAATTTCCTTTTGGTCACTTTGAGAGTTTGCCTGTTCAGCGACAAGCAAGAACAACCTCATTTCAAGTCTTGACTCTTTCTCTTACTAGATATTCTCTTTCATTTTATGGTGGTTGTTTTAGGCTGTGAAATATTGATTAAACATTGGTTTGGTTTGGTTTTGTTATATTTATGGTCTTTAAATGTGAATTCCAACATTGCAACACACAAAGAATCAAATTATTAAAATATTTTACATGCACATGAAAATTGAAATTAAAATGAAGATCGAGGGATCACCCACTTCAGATCTACTAACAAAATTAATCTGTTCTTCTTTGAGGTCCCAAAACATGTGGAAAATTAATTTGATCATGCCAAAGTAGTAGAAAATTAAAACAAAAAAGAGGGGTGGTGGGAAAGAAAAAAGAGAATGAATACCGTATTAATGGTTGTTTGATGACTATTAGAAAGAGAGATGTATAGAAGAAGTGATGATTTTGTTTGCAATATAGTTTGTGAAACATCTGCCCTTATTTTATATTTCTTGTTTGAGAGTTTCAAGTTTGTTTCTCCATACAGAATATTAAAGTTGACTAGGAACATAATAGAGTAGAATTTAAAGATCTTGTAACCCAGTTCCTCACAGATAGGCTGTTTGCTCCAAGGAATACTCTACCTTTATCTCTACATTCATGGAAAAGATACAACAGACAAAAAAGACAAGAAGTCGAGAAACTATTTCTCCCTGAATTATTGATCATCTCCTTGGCAGTAGATCCCCGGCTAGAGAATAGAAGATTTGGTCCATAACCCAGGAAAAGACAAATGACACGATTTGCGGTTTGCAGCATTGTTGGTTTGTGGGTCTGTTGATGCTCTGACCCAGAATGACCTATATTTTGAAGGAAAATACACCTGAAGGAGAGGGAGAGGAGGGGATAATATCCCAGGTCCCTTTTGTTCCCCATATTTCAAATATGCCCTCGATGTATATTTTTCTATGTATATTTCCCTGTGTATATTTCTCTATGTATATTTCATAGTTTTTGCAGGGGCACACTTGCAGGGCCATATGTCCTTCATCAGAATCTACTTATCTTTATTAAGAGTGAATTGGAATAAATGAAAATAGTTTCCTTTGTCTGACCCTTTGATAGCCTGTATCTGTGCAATATATGTTAACTGAACGTATGTGAACATCATACTGCTGTAGCTATATTTGTACATTTCATAAAAGTACATAGAGCTATGGAATGATTTATGGAAAGGTGTATTAATAAGTAAATGTTGTGTTTCTAATAAAAAAATATTGTTGAATTTCATATCCATTATCCCAAAAGATACAAACTTTTGATGATTATAAGAGAATGATCTATTTTTATGTTATGTTACTATGACAAGTGATTAATGATTTTATTTGTTCTCTTTTCTTTCTTTCATGCTCTTCTTTGCTCTTCTTGCACCCGTCTGCTCTTCTTGCACCCGTCTGCTCGTACATAAAACAATTCATCAACTCAGGTAAGTGATTGTGTATTTTGTAAACATGGTTTAGTAAGCAAACTTAAATGTATGGTGAACAAATGTCTGGGTAGTTGTTGCTAGTTAGTGGTTCAGGTTCAGTGGAGTTCTTGTTTTTTTTTTATCTGGATGCTCGTTGCTTTTTTTTTGCAAGCAGGCACTGCATATTCCCACATTCCATATATGGGTCGGTTCTTGGGCTCTTTGGTCGCTTTCACGGTAGAGCCCCCCCCCCCCCCCCCCCCCCCCCCCCCCCCCCCTCCATCCATTCCTTTGGAAATTGCATCCAAATCAGATAAGTGTGCCCGATAAAAAATCTGCAAGTGCCTTTTGTTTTGGTGCTAAAAGACTTCAGCTTGACAACAAGCCTGCTATCAGTGCTGGCCATCGCTCACAACGCATGACTTGTATCAAATTTTTGGTGTAAATTCCCTGGATTTCGGGCAAAAATTCTCACAGCGGGAGTCCGGGACCCCAAGATCAAGGAGGAAATCGGGTCGAGAAGACGACAAAGTCAAGGAAACGTGTCTGGCGTAGGTGGGAAGAATTATAAGCCTTTGAAAACACCTCTCTCTTTCTCACTTACAGTCTAGGGATAGAGGCGGTTGCCGTGGCAACGTGAAAGAAGATACTCCATTCCAAATGTGTTAGCAATATGTTTTTTGAACTGTTACCAAAGACCTTGTGATGTTTAGAGAATGAAAGTGTCATTTATTCCAACCGAAGCCCGTTCCTGATCCCTCAATTAGAGACCGTGCTCCGATTGGTCTCTCTCTCTCTCGCCTCCTGATTTTGCTCTTTCGGCATCGTCACGGAGTTGGACGGAAATGCACTCTTGCTGGCGTTATCCTCCAAGAAAGCTTATTTGCCGCGAGTTTTGCTTGATGTTGGCTGTCATCGCCACTTTAATAAGATGTCGGGGGTGAGGTGAGAGGAGGTTAACGTGGGGTTTATACCTCTTCCTGGTAGAATTTGCAAAGATGGGGATTTGGGAGGGGTAAGATGATACCCCTGCTCGCGGGGTCGGGGTGTAGCTAACAATGCAGAAAGTTTATTTATACAGTGGTAAAAGAAGTTTACGGCCAAGCGTGATATTTTTGTGAATACTGCCTTCTTGGATCTCGATCTCTGGAAAAGTAGATCTATAATTTCTTGCAGCAAAGAGTTAGTTTAGTGCAGAAATCGTTGAGTTGGATTATTCATTTTAACAAAACATTTAGCAAGATCGTGTAGGCTACATCTGCTGCAAGAACTAAATCAGTGAATTTACTTAGATTCATTATTGTTTTCATTCATGATGTTAAGTAAGAAATCATTCACTGAATCACATAAGAGAGAGATGAGGAAGAATGTGAAACAGGATCATTTTGGTTATAATTGGACCTCCCAAATCGAAAGCAGAAGTTTTTTTGAAATTACCGCAACTTCCTTGGACAGGGAAAGTGGAAATTTGAAGTCCATTTTCTTGGGTGGGGAGCCGGAAAGGGAATACAAACACTTCTAATTGCATTCTCTCCAAATCCGATGTCTCATTTGAAACATTTGCGACAACAGTAGAATACATCGGGAGTCACGACCTAGGCTTGAGTGTACTGTATGAGGTACAGATGTATGAGGGCGTTGTTTGGAGTTCATACTTCCTGTGAACAAAAATCTAATTAGATGAGATAAGGCTAAAAAGAAACTGAAGTTGGAGATCGCATCTGTAACCAATGCTGTCTTCTGTTTCTGAAACATGTTTATAGAATGTGCATAGGGTGGGAGTGCATTGTTTCAAATTAAAAATTCATGGTGTGGGATTTCAGTTTTGGAAATTGGTTTAGAATGTGCTATAGGATAAGGATACATTTAGTAAAGGATACAAAAATTAATTGTTTGTACACCTGACACATAAAGGAAGAGTCAGAGAAAATTGGAGGGGTTCTGCTTTGATAAACTTGTAGTATCATATTACTGCCATCATGTAATTGGGTATACCCCCTTGTCAGCTGGTAGAGGGTCCCATTATTCTTTAAGATAGAGAAGATAATTAAAAGGATATGCCTATCATTAACCCTTACTGGTTCCATGTTGCACATAATTATGATGCTTTTGAACATGGCCCCAATCGAGGGGCGAGTCGGTACCCCCATGTTCCCTAGCTCTACCGGAGGACTTCATTGATTGTGACTAGCCTTCGCTTTTCATTACCCCTTCAGAATCTCTCAATCAGAAGAACATATCGTCACTCTCTCAGTGAGGAGGAAAGGGGGGAGGGGTGTCTCTACCCCTTAACCCACTGGTCTTCGTTTATTGAACTTGACTCTTCCGTATGGGGGGGGGGGGATGTCATCACCCCTTGATACTTTAATGTGACTCCAGTCTTGAAAGGGGTGCAGGAAGACCCCTCTCCATCATGAGACTGCATCGTCACTCTCTCGACAAGGGGGGGAAGGGGAGGCCGTGCTTTACCCCTTACCCCACATCCCCCTCATCCCCCTATTCCTCTCTTGAACTTGACTCCTCCCTCAGGGGGGCAAATCACTACCCCTTGATCTGCCTACCACCGGCCTCAAGCTTCCCTCCATGCCTGGTTATCTCATCACTACGGCAACCCATCATCTTCCACCCTGACGGGATAATCTTATAGGGATTGCTTCCTCATCAAGCAGGAGGAACTCAAGTAGGCTAAGGAGGTAGGAGTGGAGCAATTGTTGTGGAAAGAAAGAATAACCGAACAAAGACATTTTTTGTCAATATCGCAGATTTGACCTAGCTTTCGGACTTGAGACTTCATCAACTACCGTTCGTAAGGCTTAATTTCTCATATTGCAATAAGTGATCATGGCCACTGTGTTGCATTGTTGAATCACTTTTAACCCGTGTATAGTGCTGCAGGCAGATTCAACTGAACAAATTCTAATATTTTGTATGACACTTTTTTTATTTAGATTTAGATTTTATTTCTTTTATATTTCAAAATAGGCTTAAGAATTGCAAAATGTTTACATGGGAACACTGTTATTATCAAGATGAACGATCAACATGAACAGTGAAAAGGCAAATTAAAAAAAGTGACTCCTTAAATTTCCCTGTTTTACCTGCCTAGGAACATCCCAGCTTATTTTCTTTATATCCAGATAATCCCCAATGCAAATGTAATTTTGAACAGACGAAATCCAGCAATATCACCAACCTGAAATGTAAATCATGTCCGTTTTATCTGCAGATACAATACAATATTTGTGAATATTTTTATTACAAGTTTTCTGTTGAGCACCATGACACTATTTGACGAGTCATAATTGAGACTCTCATAGCAGTGAAAGTATATGATTATGAAATTGCCAAGTCACTGCGGCAGGGTTATTTGAAATTTAATTAGGTAAAATAAAATGTCTGGGAAGCATTGGCGTTCCTCATCACACCCTCGCTGCCGAGGATAAATTATGGAAAATGTTGCTTCACAATACTTGCTTGTCATCCCCTGGACAAATTATGAAATAATCTGACCCCAATATGTCGAATAATTTTTCATAAGCAAAGGAAAACAATTTAGATAGGAAAAAGGCATAAGAAAGGCGTATGTAATTCTGTGTTGCTTTTTAATGAGTTAGCTCTCCCACATATCTCTTTCACGCTAGGTACATGAACACTCTTGCTAACAAGCTCAAATATGGACTGTTCATACTCCCAATCTGGTATAATGTAGTTTTTTTAATATAAGTGTGAACGCTTAAGGGGCCTTGGGTGCATGTTGAGCACGCTTTGGCAGTGATGTTCGGAAGTTGTGGGTTTGTGAGGTTCCTGTATCTTAAAACGTTGAGAGGTCAATTGTTGGGATTTTTAAGGTGATGACACAAATTGTTATAAATCTTTCATTTAAGGATCAATTG